>CM019752.1:52726116-53326890 GCA_009761765.1 Phenacoccus solenopsis | reverse complement strand
CCTCACTACAGCTCTCACACTTTTTGACATTAGATGTTAGCCACTTTGCATTCGGGTCCCAATACATACTATCATAATAGTTCCAAAGTGTTGACTTAACTACACTTGTTATTTGAAGTAAGAAGACTCTTCATTTTAAAGGGAGAGGAGGAAGGGGTTACGATCTTGGGAAGTAGCGTATTGCATTATTACGAGTATGTTCGATAAATTGCATAAATGATGGAGTACTCTCATGAAAAACCATCGGAACACCACTCCTTAGCATTATAACGTATAACTAAGAATGTGATGGATTAGTAGCGAGGTATGTACCAGAATTTTCTTCCAACCATAAATACGATTTTTTCATTGTTTTTTTTTTTTTACATCATGACGAGAAATCACATACAGATTCAGATCGAAATCATAGTCAATGCGGGCTAAAAAAATGATTGTTTATGTTATTTCATTGAAGATTTTGTTCGTCAAAATTTCTAATCAATTTATGAGCCGAGTTCATTACATTTATAATAATTATATCATACCACACACCTATATGATGGCTGGTTATTAATTCATAGTTTAGGTGTGCGGTATAATCGCATGTTATGGTTGTAAATTGCAATTTGCAAGAACCAAATTTTCATAATGTAGTATTAATGTTCAATAATTAATGAGTAAATACTGTAAATTAGTGTAGTACTATGTTACATATCAGTTGTTGCTTGTACATTGTATTTGTTCGTGTAGTACGTGGTGCAGTAAACATGAACCCATTATATTGTCTAGTTGGTTGCCGTTAGCCCGTTATTAGGATGACGCCAGTTGCGTAATTTCTCATTTACATAGCATCTTTCACTAGTACTTCCACTTTGTATCCTCTTTGGGCATAAATACTCGAAAAGCGTGACAAATTTGTCTAAGCGATAATTCTCAGCGAACGTTTACCAAAGCGGTTATTTCGTTTCGCATTTCCTACGTAAGAAGGAGTTGTTATGAGTATGTATATTAACGAAAGCATGGACCATTGGGCCTAATACATATTGATGTAGGTAAAGGTATTCGTGTAATATTTGAACGATTGACAGTTAATTAAATTGTAATCCGGGATACCAAAGCCTAATCGTTTACCAATGGCTAGCTTAGCTACAGCTATTCTAATTTTTTTTTTTTTTTTTTTTTATTATTTTCCATTATTATTTGTGTAAAAGCGATCATTAGCGAATTATACAGTCCGATCTTTTGCTTTGAGTGCAAATTGGATTTTAATATCGAAATTGCTTCTAATACGTTAGTATGCCTATATGGCTTATTGCCCACGAGAGAAAGTTTTTAATATTGGGTATTTGTACTTCTAGGAAGTTGCTTCGTATGTTGCTGTTGTTGTTTTTTTTTTTAATTCCCTAGTGACGAATTTATTGTAGTATACGTAGTTGCGTACATGTGTGCCCGAAATACCTAAATATAAAATTGTTATTCAATCATCGCGTCAACGTCGAAAATATTCGAACGTTTAGGCGAGACGTGTGTGAACACGATTTGTTTTTAATTTTTCGAAATCATCGATTTAAGGTTTTAATGCGAAGTTTATTGGGGCGGCCGCCGGAACCGCGTAATTTGTTTAGTCGATTAAGAAGAAATTTTAATTATTATTTAATAGCGTTAGGGATTCGTTAATTATATAGCGGAAAGTACAATATGAGACACAGAGTGACGTCTAATGGTGTACATACGCTATTCAATTCAGGTTCCTATATGCAACAGAAGAGGAGATAGTGAAAGTTATACGCATAGTATTTATTTTCTTCAAGTAGCCTTACGTTTGGAATATGAGTAATGCATTGTCGACTTCATTTATAACGCTATTCTCATCTAACGATGAATGTTTTTGGCGAGTGTTATGTAACATAGCGACAATAGAATGTAACGATGACATCTGCAATACGAACGTTAACGGGAATTCTGAATTTCTTAGCCAAGGTTGTTTGCGAGATTGCAACGATTAAAGTCTGAATATACTTAGATAGGTAATCATTTGAATATTAGATATTACAGAAATATTATGTCAAACTTTCCGAATTTTTTTGTCAAGTTGTATAATTATATTTATTTGTATTGGCTATTAAGTACATTTTAGTTGCATTTACATATGTATGTAGTACGTACGTCTGCTTATACTCACGCGTGTTTTTTTTTCTTTTCTGTTTCTAGCAGCATTTTTGGCGAGGAATAGCTAAATGGAGGAATCGCGAATTCGTAAATCGTGGAACTAAGGTATGTACATACTATGTTCCTGATCAGTCTACGTTTATATGGGTTAACTTTATCTGTACCTTAGTATATATGTGCATACGTACATACACCCATGTTTATATAACATCGGTAGTGAGTTTTCATCAATTTACGGATGCTAGGGAGGTCCTGGATTTTTCAAAAATCTGTAACTTTACAGAAATTCTCCATCTTATGGACTCAAATATAGCAAATAATTCTATGTAGAAGACCGCAGTTGCTGGCAAAGGGTAAAATTAAGTGTAATGCAGAAAGACCTCTCTAGCGCTTTGCGAAGTTTTATACATATTTATATGTATATTGAAAATGTTGATTTTGCCTAGAGAGGTCTATGCTCCGATTCAGACGATTCTGGTGCTATGTTGCAGCATTTCTTGCATAGAATACGAAAATATGGTCAATTTTTAGGAAGGTCCATCGAAAAAATCTCCTCCAAAAAAAGACCTTCCAAGCTCTATCGAAAAAACGTACTCAAGACCTCCCTACCGACCCTTTACAAGCACATACATACCTACATACATATTACGTATAATTTCATGTGTGGTGGAGTTAATATGAAGAGAAAAATTACAGTATAAAATTAACAATGGATTGGTTTTTTGATATTATGTATATTATATTTTTTAGTGGCTTGGATGCAAAAGTGGCAATATCAAAATCGAATTGTTTTCAGTAGACACGAAAAAGAAAGATGAAAAATGATGTACTCACTATTCGTGGAACACGAGATGAAAAGTCGTATCCGAAACTGAAACTAACTCATTGTGCCCAAAAATAGATATTGTCGCTTTCGCATGCAAGCCACTCATTTGAGATCGAGTAATTATAATAACCTTTATCTACATAGTATACATACTTGTTACTTATTACCTAAATACCTATACAAACTCGTTCATAATAATAACTAATGGTAAGTCCAGCTCTTTTTTCGGAACATTGTAATACATGTTTGATGTACGTTAACGTACCATATCTAAATTAAATTAATTATTATTTTTAATATAATCAACCATCTCGCATGATCGACTCGGTGGGCTTGTCTACTCCTATACCTATGACATGATTGACAAAAGCGACAAAATAAAAGCGCGCGTAGAATTTGATACGGTTCATTATCGGCAAAGGTGTTTGGTAATACCGACGCGACATGTGCGGTGTGCCATCTAATGAATTGATATTAACCGAGTGTGTTATTCCCTTCATACTCATATCTATCGTAATATTGAAAGGAAGCTCAATGCTCGAGAAATGAAATCGTCTAATAAATATACATTTATAATGTCGAGTTCAAGTTATTTAGACACGAACGCCTGTAAGCATCTCACATACATAGTATAATAAGTTACACATACACGTGAATGTATGCAATTTGTACGATGGTACTTGAAAATGGGTACCGACAGACGTATACTATGTGTAAGTAATTTCGTTAATTATGCAGCGTTTTTACTTGTTTTCACCTGTTACATTAGCTTCATTCATTCAACAAGTTTAATTACATTTCATCTTATTCGTGTAGTACATAATAGGTAAAGGTAGAAGTATCAAGTTTTAACTTTACGAAGGTTTTTTTTTTTAAATACATAGTCTGCTACATAGAATAATATGATTTATGTAAATATCTATAACAATAGACATTACCTTCGACATGTAGGTACATATTGGCCTAAAATTGAGTTGTATTTGTATATAGTTGTTAAAAAGTAATTTTGCGAAACGAAAAATTAAATTTTTACTGAAAAGCATGAAAAGTAGGTCATGTAGGGTATATATCATTTCTAAACCTTTTTCAAAAGCTTTAGAGTCCCATCTTTTTTCCTACATTTCATTCAGAGCCACCAAGTATTCCTCCCAAAATACATGTGATTAAAAGATTATATTTTTGAAAAAATGTTTTTGTATCACCTATGAGTAATTTAATTGGAATATCATATTTAGCCACAATGACATAAAAAAAATTATTCGCATGATTTGCCGATTTAGCTCTGACTTCCGACGTTTCGTGTAATTTTCACAAAGTATAAGCTCTAAAATTTGTTGAATGTTTCATATCTCCTCACCAAATGAACTTAGGAAGCTCACACTTCGTATACTTTAGGAAGTAGACTATTATCCCTCGAATATGGGTCAAAATTATTTCAAATTTACGCATTGGTAAAATTTGAGGACGGCTTGAGGAGCCTTAAATTGCTGAAATTTTATAAATTTGGGTTCATGTGATTCCTGTGGGCAAGACGTACTGTTTAAATCCTAAAATCAACTTCTTAAATGGTTTAAGAGAGCGTATATGAAATTTTGAATCTCGGTATTGAGTATGGGTGTAAGAAGATAAAAAACATTATCTACAAATTGTAACGAGCATCCATTAAAAACTCAGCTCCAGCATAATCGACATGGCTACTTGTTTTTTTTTTTGTAGTAGATTTCATGGTTTAGCTACTTTGGTGATTTTTATTTCCATCTTGTTTATTGAAAATAAAAAAAATTCCAAGAGTTTTAAAATTCTAATACCCTCTCTTCTCTTCCCAACTGATCCTTTAAAAGAAATCAACGATTGCAAACGAACATGAACATAAAACGCTCGTTTGGTGAGAAGACCTTTAAACAACATTTTAGACTCTTATCTGTGAAATCATGTAACTACAGTCTGAGGATGTGAACTGGAATGCGATAGTATGTTTTTTTAGAGTTAAAAGTTAAGTGAAAAGTATGAAATTTTTCTTTTAATATTTGAGTGAGATAAAAGCTCTTGTCGAGTTTCAATTTCTCCGTCATGCATCTCAAGCCTTGAAATATCTATAAGTTCAAGTGTATTGTGTATAATGCACGCGTATGGAATAAAATAAAAAATTAACATATTATCTCATTTTAATACTAATCTAAGAATGAGCTTGACCTTCGTTACTTATTCGTTATTAAGAATAGAATGATTTCTTTATATAGCGATGAAATTAATTCTATTAACGAGTCAATGATCGTGCAACTGTAGCTGTATACTAGCAAAATTACAATCGAGCCGTATAAGTATTTATCGCTTATCCGCTAAATTTTCTAGTACATTGAACACGGAATAATGGATTGTTAATTTTTTTTTTTCAAATACAAACTTTTTTGATATTATCGTATTTTTTGCTCTGTGAGTGTGAAGCCGACATGATTCAGTCCATAATAGGAATGATATTTTAGGTCTTTTAGATGAAATGTGAGTTGTTTTTTTAAACAAAAACTGAAAAAAATGTGATGAAAGCGTTTTTACTCTATTTTTATTAACCCTAAATTCGCTTCCATTTTTCGAAATTTTTTCATTTGAGGCTCTTTTTCAAAATGTTGTTAAACTTTTCTTAATTTTTTTTTTTTTTTTTTTGTTAAGAAAAATGCTCAGTTGTCAACAACGTTTAAAATCTTCTGAATTAATTTGACTCTTTTACCCTTTAATCTATGCTACCCTGATTTTGTATAATTCGAAAAGCGCGTGCACGCGATTTCGCGTTATTGAGACATTATCGTGATTGTTTGAATTATGTTGAGTAAATGTAGCGTGACATAAGAAGTTGTTTATGGTATACTCGTATGAGTATTATAAAATAGACTCCAACAGACACTTTTGCTTATGTGTATTCTGTATCATACAAGCGATTCATTTAAGGCATTTTGTAGATGATAATTTCGTCTGTAACGTTGTATGCAAGTGTCGAGTACAACGTATTAATTAATACTTATAATACTTACAAAATTGATCATGTTGCGGAGTGCTTCTTTTGAGGATTCATTTAAATGTTCGATCACATGTATTGCTCTGTAACAAAATGTAACGTGCTGTTAGTTATTGTATTGTTGGAAATTATGTATTTTTTACGCTCGAGTTTAATTTTGATTTTCATTCTTTATGATTCTAATCATCTGTGCAATGCCTTGATTTCTCACCCACTCATCTTTATTTGTACGTGATGCCCGATAATGAGTGGGTCAGTATTTCGTGAAATATGAAAATACTTAATTGTATTAATTACGTCGCTTCGATAATAATCTCATGTCGATAGATATTAGATACGTAGGATAATTTGTTGGAAAAACGGATGCAATCTTGGCTCGTTTTGTTTCATTTTAAAATCCACCAAAGACGGGAAGTGTTGAAAACTAATTCGTAGTTAGCTCAACAATTGCAAAACCAAATCTGATAAATCTTTCGCGCCTTATCTTCGTTTCGAATTGAACGGTAATAAGAAAAATTTAGCAATCAGCCCATCCTTATCAATCAGCTAAATCGAAACCAAAAGTACAGACATAATGGGTCGAGGAATTTCGCTTTGCCGATTACGACCCCATGATGGCAATACAAATATTCTCATTAAACATCAAAAAAAAAGTTCATCGTCGATTATTTTGACGCCAAGGCATGCAACTGTGAAGGTATAGTCGTCGAATATCACTCCTGCAACGTTTCACTATGTTAGTAAAATTGACTCGTTTAAAAGGTCCAGCTATACTCGTACAACGCTCTTTACTCGTTTACAATTGAACGAAATTAAATCGCAATTACGGTTTTGATTTCCGCCTTTATTTACAATTATTATTATGTAAACGTGCATAAATGAAGAGAATTTAATGCAGCTTTTTATTCCTCAGTATTCTCACGGTTGTGTAAACGAGCCTACCTGTAACCAAATAAGAATTAATACCTAGGTAATTAATTTATCGTTGCGGCGATGCTTTTGTAAAATACCGAGCGTGGGGCGATTGTACCCAATATCCTTTAACCAAACATACACTTCATGATATTACCTAAATACCTGCGTACGTACTTACTACTTACATGTGTTTTCTTAGAATACCTAATGTTTACTTTTAATTATTGGTATTTATTGTATTATTCGTTTACATTTTTCTACTCTTTTAAATTGTAGTAACATCTCTCTTGAAACCTTCAACAACATAATTTCAACTTCCGACACTATTCCGTCTATTACATAAAAGATTAATGATTTGAGAGTAGTATTCTGCCTTTACGAATTCTTTAACCAACAGTACTTGCACCTAAAATCGTTCGTCAATGTTTAACTAACCATGTAGGCATTGTATACATACAATTATATTCTTCTTCTCCGAGTAATGATACGTTACCGTCTTCACTTCTGCGCGGAAATACGAATACGTAGTGAAATACATCCGCCTACTAACACTTTTCTGTTCGATTCGTTAAGAATTAGGTAAAATATACTTACAAAAGTTCGTTTACGGAAAACAAATCGACGAGAAATATTTTAGACTTCCTAATGAAGTGAATTCAAAAGAAGGCATATACGACGCGACGTAGCTTATGTATTATATATGAGCAGATCATTTCTGATTTCATACACAATTTCCTGATGTTAATATTCTTGAACTTACTAACGTGTATTAGGTATATATTCGGATGCTAAACAGGTGTAAGTTGTTTGCGTATGCCTATTGAAATGTAGAAGACTAAGAAAGTTATTAGGAAGTTCTTCTATACGTAAGGGAGAAGTATTTAGGTCAGTTGACGATTCGAATGCGTTATTAATTGCTCGAAGATTGGAAGAACGTCGTTTCAAATCCAACTTTATTAATAAATTGACCGGCTATAGCTATACGTGAACTTTGCCTGTTGCGTAACCACCGAATATGGAATTTTCATTGTAGATATGTATTTGCATTTGGTTCACGTATTTAAAAGTTGATTTTGAAGATGAAATTCGTTATGAAGCATTTTTTTTTTTTGTTGACAGTTGCGTAATCGATTTGTCTATTATTTTGAAGAAAAACAAACAACGTTATCAGTACGTTTCAACCAACTTGGAATAAATAGGGATGAAGCAGAAATAACGATGATCAAGTTGTCATGATAATGTAAACTATGACTGTTTTCTCTCGAGATCTTTGTTTCTTCATTTTATAAATCTGAACACAAAATATTCCATCGAGTGTATCGATGCATATGGGCCAAACATATAATAAAATAATGCACATTTAAACCATTTAGATTTGAATCAGTTTTCAAATATTACGTAAATGAGTGACGTTTGTCTTATTATTTTCGATATAGATGGATACAATTCTATTATACATAACCAAGTTGGATGAAGTCTTGAAGTTTGTACGTATGTGGTGTATTCAACATTCAAGTATGCGTTGATTAACACATATATGAATTTTTTCTTCTCTCCAAAAAATTGTTATTAAATATACCTAAGAAAAATAATCGTCGAATAATAATATTCCGTGAAAATATATTATGCAGATAATTCATACGTAGCTTAATTACGATTTCGGAACAATATGCGTACAATTTTCTAAAAAAGAGATTCTTCATTTTCCTTTTCATTCTTTGTTTTTTTTTTTTTTGGTTATAATTCTGTTTTGGTTTTTGATTTTTTCACTTTTATTTCATTTCTTATTATATTTTAGTTTATTTCCTTTCATACAACTTGCCTAATTTTCTGTAACATTACGAACCCCTCCTGTAATTGATGAATAATATCTGTTGGAGGAAAGCGATGTAATTAAATAAATGTCTGAATATACTCGTATAAACGAGGAAAATAAATTGTTAAAATATTTTCAATGTTATTAGATATTATTGGTGAAAAATGTCAATGTAAATATAAATATTCACAATTTGATAGCAGTAATTGCCATGGCATGAGGGCAAAGAAAAAGGAATTTGTCACTCGTGAATATTCGGATGATGGAATGTAGGAAATTTCGGAATGGTAATAAAACTGCATTTTTATTTAATCACGATATGACACAAAATTAAAACAAATATTTCTAGCATACAATTCTTGGAAGTTTTTTCGAATGCCCGAAATACCTCTATCTATCTGGTATCTTCTCGAATTCTTGCAATATTAAACACCAATCGCGAATCGGTGTAATAACCTCATCGAGTCTTTCGCAATCATAACGTACCTACTATGAACCTATAAAGTACACACTGGTAGATACATACATAAAAACAATGCAGCTTCTCAACGGCCTTGAATTTTATTAACACTATCACCGCTTCGCGTATTCCAGTCGTAAGTCGTGGAGGACGATGAAGATATGAACAAAGTATGAAAGGAATATTGAAAGAGAATTCATAATAATATGCTTTAAAGTAATCTCACTTGATCGCAAACATCTGAAGAAAACACTTCTCAAAAATGAAGGCGGCAAAGAAAGAAAGAAAAAAAAAAACAAAGGAAAAAAACAAACAAAGAAGGTGAACAAAGAAATTCAAAATAACGCGGCGAATCGTGTGACGCGTCATAGTATATTTAATAGTTGGCGATTTAAATGCTATGTAGCCGATCGCCTATGTGGTTTTTATGGTATTTGTGTGAAAATTATTTGTATTAAAATCGCATTAATATTTTTCGTTTATATAATATGATTTATTATAATACATTTTTTTTTTCAATTTTACTAATGTAAACATTCTTTGAATATTTTCCGAATCATTGAAATTTTGATGATATGAAGCTTGGCCGTCATTGATATGTGGTCTTATATAATCGCTGTTAGGAAGAGACTATGTTATTTTAGTGTGTGTTGAATAAGTTTGTTAGTGATTACCTTCATGTAGAAGCTATGATGGAAGCGAATTGTGTAAATTATTCGGTAATCGTTGGTCACGTATAACGGTCTATAAGCTAGCAATCGTTTGAACTTCTTTTCAAGTTGGGAACATTGGAAGTAGCTTAGAAACGAATTGCTAACAGCTAATTGTAAAAGTTGTTGAGGTATTACCAGAATCACGTTTTTAAAATTATAAATCAGCATTTTTTTTCCAATTTGAAATAACGATGCCCAGTACATAATTATTTATTTATACGTATCTAACTTCTAACGTTTGCATTGCACAGCATACTTCATTAAACGTGACAAATTTTGAACAATAAACGTATTATATTTTCTAATTTAGTTTTTTTTTTTTCATTTAATTAGTGCTGGTAGGTAAAATTTTTTATATCTATTTATAAATGAATAAAAAGGGTGGAGTTCCTTAAGAGGGCTTGAAAACTCTTAGCCTCAAAAAACTGATGAGTGCATCTATAGATATGCTTAGAGGCTACACAGGCTATAGCCCTTGAGAGGAAAAACTGGGAAGCGACAAATAGGTGATTATCAAAAGAATTGTGAGGAAAATTAGAATTTCGTTTTTTTGATCCATATTTTTATTTTATTTTTCAAATTATACAAAAATTTTAGGTATCTACGTCATTTTAATTTTTGTAATTTTCTTTTTCACAATGTAATAATCATATATTTTGCATTTCATATGTAGTCATCGAGAGTTTATTAGCTCTGAATTATTTTTTAATTTTTAATCTTTTTACAATTTGCTAAGAATTTTTCTGTTTTACTTTTTTAGTGTGAAAAAAAAAAATTGAGATATCACTTGTATTTTTGCTTGATTAAAAAAATATATTTGTTTTATAATTATAGTCAAAGAAACATCTATAGGATTTTTTTTCCCTTAGTTTGAATGAAACTCGAAAAAAATCGAAGCCTATAATTTTCAGTTTTTCAAGTATTGAATTACAGTTGTTTTTTACGCCACAGTAATAAGCTTTTTTAGGTATGGAGGGGTGGACTTGTTCAGTCATCTAAAAATATATAATTATACCCAAAAACGACAAATTGAATTAAGTCCTATGTAGGCAGCAAATCTATGGATTTGTAATTCTCCATAGGTACATACTTTTGTGCATGGAAAATAATCAATTACAGCTACGTAATTTTTATCATAATATCGTGGTTTTATTTGTATTTATTCATTTAATTGTAAGAGGCATCTACTTTTGTAGGGGATTTTACCTTTCTTTATATAATCTTATCATTCCAAGTATAATTTCTTGTTTTGTTAAAATGTCATCAGGTTTATTAAGTTTTTGGTTTCTTTTGAATACCTATAAATTTATGATTATGTGTGCCGAGTCTGTACCTAGTTTTCTTACTACTCAGCCGAAATCGCATCTCGTAGGTTGTTGCCTTTTATTAAATAAGTACCGTATGCGTGACCCGGGTGATTATAGGGATAATTTTTTAATTTGAAATCTTTTTTTCGTAAATTTCAGCAAGATACTAAGCTATGAGTATTCGGGTTTCTGTTACAAAATGCTCAATGCAGTAGCGTGATTTAAAGAATAAGAAGTCTCGTTGATTAGTACTAAATACTTGTGTTTAAGTTCCTTACGAAAATTTATAAAAAATATACATATTCTGACACTCTGGTAGACTAGCATGGTAGTGGTAGCTTAGGGAAACGGTATCTGATATTCGAACTGCCCTAAGAAACTGTGAACACATCGAAGTTCTTCAAAATAGTAATTAATCACTATGGTGAGCGCCGGAGCTGCTTAACAGTTGAATTTAAGTAGTATCGCTTGTTTTATCCCCAGCCGTAAAAAATTAGCGACTTAACTGTAAAGGTTTAATTTTGAAAACATTAAAAAATTATTTTAGGTAGTTATTTGATTTATTTAGTTTAATTTTAATCTATGATCTTAAATATTACATGGTTCATTATAAGCGATTCGTCTTCACTCTACCCACTTATCTAACTCTATTCCAGGAAATTATTGTCACTTGGATAAGTTTATCTGAGCAGTAATAAAAGTACAAAAATGAAAAATAAAAATTGGACAGAATTCATCATGATGTAGACATTTGTGCAGTGTTGGAGGAATAAGCCTGGAAGATTATTATAGATAGTGTGTCTAGCGGTTAATTTTTGTCGGTCGCAGTTTTGAATAGTAGCACATTATTGATAGATTAAAAACGTAATCATATTCACATTGACTTACGACACAATATATGCAGAAGGATATTGCTACGACTGCGACTGTGCTAAGGTACTCATAGAGACGGGTGTGATTGACATACAAATTAATATCTCGGTACAACTTTCGCTCTGCGCACCTGTTCACGTCGTACACATATTATATGGAATTGGACTTGGGCGATACCATATTCAGAGCAAAAGTGAAGCTGTAGTGTGGCAATTATGGCTAAAGTTGGCGGAATTGTGTGTCGTGGTGAGAATTTGAAATTATTACTTTTTTCTTCATTCTTCATGGTACTGTAGCGTTTGAAAATTGGATAAATCTTGTGAAATTTTATTCTTACTCTTGAACCTTGAGATTATGAAGAAACTTATACGGTTCGTTTATAAAACATATTTTTATATACGTTTTTCAACGCGAAATAAAATAGGATTGGTTTTCTGAAGCTTTTGAATTGCGTATTATTATCGACGTAGATACAATTTCATTTCATTATATGTATAGGCATCTAACTACCTACACGTGACGATCTACTTTGTATTATGAGGATGATCAATAATGATCTAAGTTTCTCATGTTTTCTGTACTTATCTGCTCTAGGTCATCTGTAATAATTAATTTCAAAATTAACTGTATTCAACAATAGGTGCTGGATATTACTCACATTACCTGCTAAGTGAAGTTAATTTCATTTAAGATTTGTGTTACGATTTATGATAATTTTACAAAATGAAAACTCGTTTTAAATGTACCATAATGAGAAATATTTAATGTCCGATTTATGTGAGAAATATTTCCTTCGAAAAGTGTCTGATAATAATAATGATAATAGGTACCTAGCTACCTACTGGTAGATGTTTCAACGAAAACAACTACCGATATCATGAGAGAAGTACCATTCCGGCCGTCTCTGTTAGCCAACAAAACGTTATTAAAATAAAAAAAGGAATAATGTAATTGACGAATGAGAGTAGTAATTAAAGTGCACATTTTCCTGGATGCTGTTCCTGTTACACATAATTACAATATATTCGTCGGTAACAATAATAACATTTTGAAAAGCATCAAACTTTTGGTTCGACTGTGTTTACGAGGCAGTTAATTTTTATCAGATATTACATAATTTTCAAAAGGTAGTGAAAGTTTCCATCAAAATGAAAATAAGTAAGTCGTACACCTATATACTGTACAGTACATCTTTACCTACTATACTTATTATTGTTAATGCAGAAATTGACATTTTTGTGTCGTTGTAACATTTCTATCTACCTAGTGTATTATTATTTCTCCTCAGAGTCGCAGATCTTATCGGAATTACCGCGTTTTATTATCTTTATTTTTATTATTATTATTATTATCATCATCATCGTCGTCGTAGTAGTAATTAGGTATGAGAATTTATTATAGCGGAGCATACTTTGATCACTCATACACTGAGACATACGAGTACCTACTACCTGCCTAACTATAATTGGATCAATTTTAATTTCAAAAAAAGAAGAATAAAAGTAAAAGTTCGGAATGTCCCTATATCAATATTGAATTATGGCTTATTGAATGGAGTACAGAAGCTGAAAACAAAACAAAAAAATATCGTATATTTCAGTCACAAGAAACGAAACTCTTCTCGTTTTAGGTTTGAATTAAGTGGTCTCAAAAATGAACAACTATTTGTTTTGAAGAGAATATTTAAGCGCAAATAATGGCTTAGGAATTGAAAAGTCCTTTGAAAACTCTTATTTTTTCTGTAATAAGCAATATTAGTTGATACGATATGCTATGTTTTTTTGCTGTTAAACTTGAAAACGAAAATTCATAAAAAATTTTATTTTTATTCTTTGGCTTTATAAAGGAAAGTAATCTCTCCTCGATGATAGTTTCAATAATTTCTCAATCTTGTTTATTGTATTATATAATTATTATATGAGGGTCCAGGTGCAAAAGTGACATGTTCCAAAAACCATTTTTTTGGGAAAACGTGAAAAACTGACACTCGAAATACATACCCCCTACTTTCAGCCGAAATTTTGTTCATACATCACTCATCTGGTTAGAACATTTTTGATTTTTCCCCAAAATTGCCCCTTCCCTTCCTAAGGGATTTGAGACCACAAAATTTTTTGGATCATGTCACTTTAGATTCCAAGAGTAATTTTTTGGTGTTTTTTTTCCTGTGGAAGAGTCTGGTATTTTGGTTATTACAAGAAAATAATTTTATAACTAATTGCCATTGATTATATAAATAATTTTTTCACTTAAAGTATACAAAGCAAAATTTACCAATAATAAACGTAATAATGCAATAGCTGAATAATAATTATAAATCACCAAACAACAACCAAAATATCTCTGTTATCATTCTAACAACATGAACGAAGAACTTCTTATATGATACAATTTCGAGGAGAGCCACTAGCCTACCTAAAATGCTATCACTGAAAGCCTTGGTGCGGAAAGTGGCATGATCCCTTGGAACATGTCATTTTGCACCTAGACCCCTCATAAATTAACAAGAAAAAATTGTTCATCAGTGCACCACTCTCTCCTACTGTTGTGATCTCATCTCATGTATAGGTTATTAACATGAGACGATCTTTTATGAGTAAGTACCTAACGTACTGAAGGTTAAAAAATCATTCATCCATTTATTGTTTTCTCTCTAGGTACTTCGGAACATTATTACTATATTTAATATAATTATGATCAGTTTGAGTAAAAAATTTATCATATTTAACTCTCTTGCGTACACAGTTTATATTATAGTACCGTACGTAGCCTACATACTTCGTACACGTAATGGCTTAATCTGAATGGTTGTCCTCTCTCAAATAGTAATAAGTAAATAACTATAAAGATGCTGCTCAGTGCTCAGTGCTCGCATAATTTCTCAGATCGCGGAGTCGTTCAAGGAATTTAAAAAAAAAAAAAACAAAAACAAAGCCTATACCAGTCGCTATGACGGAGGTCAATGCAAAGTAGCCGTATGGATTACGGCTAGCCCGAGGAGAATATCTGAGATAGCTAAACGATAGTAATTTCTTCACACAGTATGAAATAATAGCTACATTTCCTGATCACTATATAACTTTCACTATTAAACCAAACATTTATGCACACCACCACTGGTAGTAAGTATCCGTTCAAGTTATGGCCAAGTGTTTCCTAATGTGTGACTGGTTGCGGATGCTTCTCACAGTGCGCACTGTATCCTTACTCATGGATTTAGAGTGTTTGCCATTATTTTCACGTATAAATATTTCTATTAATTTTAAATTCTATTCAAGATGACACTTTAGTGATTAATTGAATAGATAACAAAGATGCTTACCAAACAAAGATAGAACCTATTTTTCTTTGAAATATGAAATAGAATTGAGCCAAATTTAAGTGCCTTTCTTTTATAGTACTGAAATTCTATTATAAATTAGTCATACTTCTATAATTCCTTTGCTAATGATGAAAACTATGATTACTTAATTCGAGACTTATAAATTTACTCAACGTATTTCATATTATTTTATAATGATGCTAACGGATTTACCTATAGATTTCTTCTAATTGTAAGCGTCCTAACAAATCCTCGAAAAAAGTTGGAACTTGAGGGAAAGCTCCTAACACTATTTTACCTGAGTCTGCTCAACTATGTATGAATACACAATTTATGTTAAATCTGATTTATTTGGCTGCGATAATTTATTTTAAACAAAATTTAAATGTTTTATTTCACTTTACAGTTGATTTATGTTTTCATTTTTTTTCTTCGAAACTAAAATTGTAACATTGGTAGAGTACTTTTATCGCTCCTGTTAATAATTTTTTCGATTAACCAATAGAAATACCTAGTCTCTATCAAGTGTAATCGAAGAAATTTCCATTTATTCATCACGCCTAGGTTGATATATATTTCAGTAGGTCTACAAATATCTTAATAATATTCTTCTAAAAATATGAACTTCATTTTTTTTTTTAATAATTATGTAAAACAACTGAGAAACCCTTGATTAATGCGTTAGTAATTAGAGCTACGTAAAATCTTCTTGCTTTCAGATAAGTACCTGAAAATCGTCGTAGTTATCGGCAAAACCGGTCTTTTTCGGAACAACGGGTAGTTTAATAATTAGTTATCCACATGCTTCTCGGTGTTACACAATGGCTCGTTTTTATATAATTTTTCGAACTCGATGAAGCTATAAATTGTTTGTATCAGCTATAAAGTGCCATCGATTCGTCCTCATAATAATTGGATAACGATGGAAGTTCATACGGATTTTTAATTGGAGCTTCTATCTTTGAGTCGATGGTGGATGTGCTGTTAATTTAACGATATTATATTTAGCTGTGCGATAGTAATTCGTCGCATATTATATTTTGATGCTTATGACGCATTCTTGTGAATGCTTTAGTAATGATTTACGAAGCTGAAAATGATAGATATAAATTTCACGTTACAAATATAAAAAGATTTTTTATATTTTGTATTTCTATAGACTTTAAAGTGACTTTATCTTTTGATTTGTTCAAAGGCACGGGCATTTTTGTGCCTTTCATTTATGTTAATGGTTTGAAAAACGGAAAAATTTCAAGGATAAATACTACACTTTTTTTATGTTATTTATTTTTAAATATAACTGTTCATCCTCCAAAACTATATTTGGCTCAGTGCCATTTATCTGCGAACTAACCAATTTAACACTAGCTATAGTATATAGCATATTGATATTTATTATAGCCGGTACTCGAGTAATTTTGATTAAATTAATGAATTTTTGGCAAACAAATTATGGTTAATTTTCTTCAAGTACTAAATAAGTTGAATAGACAGCCGAATCATGGTGAAGCGGAATACATTTGACTTGATAACTGATAAGACGCTCTCTGCGGGCATTTATAGTATGTAGGTTCCTATTACATAATCAGATATACTTGTATGTTCGTACTCGTGTATGTATGATGGTAATTCAAGAAAAAAAGTACCCGTCCTGTGACATAAATCACGCTGGTAATTAATTAAAAGTGCAGACCAATTTTTCTCTTAAAATAATTAACCATGGACTAGAATCAGTACATATGTATTGAAACATTTGTACGTTTGACCGATGTTTTTTCGCCTGGCACTTGCTTACTGGTCTCGACTCAAATAATTATAGTGGTTCGCAAGACAACGAACTAACCTGATGACCGCGCTTCTGGCCCTATTTGATAACTCTTTGGAACGCGTGTATAATTACAACGACATAATTAGTTGAGATCTTATTCATAAATACCTTTAGGTATAAGGTAACGCCGAACGCGTAAATATATAGGCACTTGTACCTATGTGCAGTATTATGTGATAGATAGATATTACGAAAGCTTCGATAATTACACGCAATTCATGTAGGTCTTCGGTGTAAAATAAAT
Organism: Phenacoccus solenopsis; assembly: GCA_009761765.1. Taxonomy (NCBI): domain Eukaryota; kingdom Metazoa; phylum Arthropoda; class Insecta; order Hemiptera; family Pseudococcidae; genus Phenacoccus; species Phenacoccus solenopsis. The sequence goes on along the minus strand of CM019752.1, from coordinate 53,309,428 downwards.
CATCGATCGAATGATGGTAAGTTCGTAGTCGCAGCACGACATAGCACAGGTTGCATAGATATCGATTTCGGCGATTTTTTTTGGAGGTTTTCGCTTCATGTAGGTAACTGCTTATTAGCTGAGTTTTTATTAAAAACGATAGCTATTACACTATTACAGTTCATCTGATTCTGGGAGGAAGGCGTTCTTCATGTCTTTGCGTTTCTGATGATTTGTAATCATATGAGTCACTTTCCTCCACTCGTCGCAAAATGCGAGGATGAAATTCGTTTAAAATTTGGTCAGAGGTTGTTCTTGTAAATATCTAGATGTACTCAACGGTGGATTAAGGTAGTTTGTTATCCTATACAAAATACATCGCCACCTGATATAATCTCTACGAGCCAATAATTCCTTACCCCTATAATTTGAAATACCAATAAAAAATTTATTTTACAGGAAAAAAAACAACGATACAGTAATTTGTCTTAGTTGAATTCATAAACATTTCCGGTTTGAAAGAAAAACTCAAATCTCCCCTCCCCCTTGGAAAAATTACCGCTTCACGCAGTTCTGGAAGTACTATTTTTAGATTTTTAATTCATATCAGAATGATCGTTCGACTAAATTTGGAGAGATGTTGAAGACTCCCAAAGCTTCAAAATTTTTAATCTTGATATCATGTGGGTAAATGAAGTATGAACGCAGTATTTTTAAAATTTTAGTTTCCTGAGTGAATTTGAAGTTGAAGTTGGAACAAAAATCGCTTTCTGTGCATGTTTTTTGAGTCTTTAAATTTCTTATATCTTTCATACGTCTTCATCAAATCGAAAGCTCAAATTTTGTATTTGAAATTTCTTGAAACCAAAATATAACTTGGTTCTAAAATGACTGATGATCGAAATTTGGGTAAGGCTTGAAGATTGAATATGGTTTCACATAATCAATGAAGGTAAAAATTACACCACATCCCTAATGTACTTTCATAGATGCATGATGTTGCAGGGTATAATGAAAGATTATTGTCCTGAAAATATATCGGGGGTAAACGAAAGGTGAAAAATTTTCGATTATAGTTTCTTACGTCAGAGTTAGTTTAAGTCATCGAATTATTCAAATTTCAGTTTCTTATGTGATTTTGGAAGGGAGTTAAAGCATAAAACGATTTTTAAAGGGATAATCAAGTTGGAAAATTTCACGAATCGCTTATATCACCTCACTACATACCCTTAGAATGCTGTATGAATGTTCGCTGAAAAGTAGACTATTTTTACCAAGTAGGTATAAGATTTCAAAAAATTTTTGTTTCTCTAAATAATTTAAATGAAAATTTTTCAGAGAATTGATAATGAACACGAGTTGCATCCGCGTCTAAGAATATTATGGATGCAATTTTTCCGCTTTTTAGCTTTAATACAGATATGTAATAAATAATAACCTATGTCTGATGCTATCAAACGATGTTGGTTTTGCAACGATTAACAATGCTCGGTATTCTGGAACGTGAAAGCAGATATTACCTTCATCTCTGTGCATGTACGTAGAATCACGTTTCAATTAGGAGAATTTTTATCGCTAATACACCAAACCGAAAGTAATGTTATAGCATCTTGCAATCTTCATCATATAAGTATTTGAATGACGATGACGTAGGAAAAACAGATGAGAAGGACGATATGTCGATGTACGATGTACGATGTACGTATTGTTAAATTGTGATTTCATACAATAATCAATAAAATTTATTACGATGGTTGTAACGTGGTATAACGGCGAATCATTTTATCGCATTCGCGCATCCAGCATCCCAATATACCGATGTACGACATACGAATATAGACGAGCTGATTTACTGTCTTGTACCTACCTCCATGTTAACTGTGTAGTGAAACTGAATCCCGAAGTTTTGGAAAATGTTCACACGAAGCATCGTAAAGAAGTTCGGTATTAGAGGAGTTTGCGAAAGTGAAAATGGGTTTTAGATTTCGATTACATAACGACGTGTTATATGTCGTGAAGTATTTCGATGTATGTGTCAAGGGCACGTGTATACCTTTACCTATACGTATACACGTAGATACATAATATACGGAATGCGGTTTCCGGATGGTTACGTTTATGCATATGTATGCTTCGTCTTACTGGAAGGAAGTCTGCGTGTATATCGCGTGTACCGCCTATCGCGAATTTAAGTTTAATAAATATACGTGTTCGAATGAAGAGGTCATATTTATTATTTAGTACTAGTTGATTCATTCATCACTTACTATTTTTGGTTTGAGAAAAAATGCTAAGAGTGTAAGAACAATGACAGGGTACAACGTGGTATTAATCGTATTGTTACTCGGCAACAGCACTCAGCAGCGTTTCGTAATCCGTTCATTTATGAAGGTTCACCTTTCATTTCTCCAGTTCGTACGTATAACGTCTTACCTGGCCGAGTTGACAGAATTTTTCCCATAGTATTAATTATATTTCCAAAGTCATTGTAATAACCGTTTCTTTACTCACCCCCACTCTCCAATCTTTTATAACTTGTCATATTTTAATGTTTTGGTATTTGAAAAAAAAAAAAAATGATAGGTAGGCTTTCGTCATGGAATTAATAAATGTCGGCGAATGAAGAAATCTCTTCGAAATTTATGAACAAAGAATAGATTTAAAGCGAACAATTAATTACTCGCCAATACAAATAAATAAAAATAAAAAGTTATTATTATAATAAAATTTAACAAAAGAAATGGTCTCGAACTTTCGATAGGTAGAATTTATTTACAACAAGAATAGATTTAAAGCGAACAATTAATTACTCGCCAATACAAATAAATAAAAATAAAAAGTTATTATTATAATAAAATTTAACAAAAGAAATGGTCTCGAACTTTCGATAGGTAGAACAACGACGTTGGCGCGTTTCTGTACAGACGAGGAGTTGAGTACGTTCGCCATACTTATCGTTACTTTTCCCTTCGATATCATTTAATGCGCTTTTAATTAACATCATATTTTTCGTTACTAATGTATTCGATGTCACAATAATTATAAATCTACCACGAATCGAGATTTACAAGAGGACAGTAATATGTGTTCTCAGGCGTCGATTTGTTTTTCATCACTTTTATGAGAAATCGGGAACACGTTTTGGCGTGTACAGAAAAGCACGTGATGTTCGTAATTTACGCTTAAAAGTAAAACGAAGGAATTCTGATGGTCAGATTTATATGCATCTATTTAAAAAGGTTAAATATACTCCTTATGAGCAATAGATTTTTGATCATATTATGTGGTTTCACGCTATCAGCTGGATAGCTGGCACCGTGACTGTATGTGCTTCACCGTTGTTTTTAAATGTCAGTTTTTAAAGTCGCCAGTAACAGCAATATTAATTTGCGGGAAGTAATTCAGGAAGTTTTTCCGGTAATTACTGTCGCACTTCAAATCTCCCTGGAGAATGGAAAATATAGTGAAAAAATAAAGGCATTGTGTAGTCTACGGGTCTTTTGAATAAAAACATTACATGATATGCATATATCACTTTTAATCTATGTATTACGAATTCGAAGCTATAATTTAATTATGAACACGCTAAGACAAAACTTTTTTTTTCAAATTCTTTAAAACATAAATAACAAGAAGTGATCATGACACTGTCGTTCACAATGCATTCTTATAATCAAGCGATCGACGATTGAACTTATCTTGCCTGCTTTAACAAGTTGCCTACTCGTATCACCGCAGGTGGTGCATGAGCATAATTGGTAGAAAGTAAATACATCTATACAATGTAATCCAAGAGATTGCAGTATCCTCGTGTAAACCACGCTTGATGGGTGATGATTTTCGAATTTTATTGACAAAGAAGTTAAAATAATGTTTAAATTATAAGTAAGCTGGTATAATGATAATGTTTAAGAGATTTCATCGCAGTCTACTTGTCTATTAGATGATTTTTTCGAATCATTTCGACTTCGTAGTAATAAAATTTAAATGTAAAGGAAAGTGATAGGCAATAAACTTTAACGAAAGAAAGAAAGAAAGAAAACCCAACTAAAAGTCCAATTCTAACTTTTGAAAATCCTGCTAATATAGTTCTCATAGAGAAATGAATTAGCCCCACCATAGAGTTGTAGTCAACGTGCATATGAAAGGAAAAATCGTATCTACTCAAAGCCTCATTTTTACTCATAGATATAAAAAGGGTAAGGATGTTGGGACTCGTCATAATTATGCATATATTTCATATCGCGAATGTTGTAATTTTAATGTATAAAAGAGAATTATTAGTAAGGATTTTAATGAACAAAATAAAATAAGTAAAGAATTCTTTGGTCATCTTGCTGTCAAAAATTCAATCAACGCGACGAAGTAAATTTGATGGGGGGGGGGGAAGGGTGGTTACAGGAAAGTTCAAATTTCAAAATAAAGACCAAAAACAAAGTAGTGATGAAAAAAAAATTTTAAAACCAGTTTAGGTCAAAAAATGTTTGGTAATACGCGTACAGTATCTTTATGAGAAACCCCTCGTAAACGTTTTGAAAACAATCGAAAAACATTGAATTCTGAAAAAACATTGATGACGTATGCACCTTATTATCTATGTTCTAGAATGCTTCAGGTGGTGATGTCATGTGAAAAATGACGTCAAAGAAGGATTGTATAAATCAAATCTTCACGGATAAGAGACAAGAAGTTCCAAAAATTTGAATATCGAATTTCACAGATGGAACATTTTTCATGAATTTTTGAAACAACACTTATTTCATACAAAATTTTTGAAACTGCTAAAAAATTTTTTCTTTTCAAAAATATAAAGACACTGAAACTTTTTAGATAAGCAATAATTTGTGGATTTTTTTTGGGGGGGAGGGGGGAAGGAATTCCAAGTATAGATAGTGTATTAAAATGCTTATTTAAGATTACAATAAAAGAGATCATTAAAATTGTTGCCTATCCAAAAAATTTAAGGAATTACACTACATCGAAATATTTAACTCGCTAGACAAATATTTTATGAGTAATTTTCTAATTCTAATACTTCCTGTAATAAATAGTTTATCATAAAATTTTCAAAGAACCCAGTTTTCTTCCAGAAAGTTGATATGACATCATCTTTTTTTTTAAAGAAAAGTTTCTGAGTAGATTTCGAAAAATTTTCCTGAAAGGAATAGTGCTTCAAAAATGTAAGAAAACAGGTCATTCATACGGAATACGGAAAAGCTCATCTGTTGAATTATGCACATGTTCAAATTTTCGAATCCCATTGCCTCCTCTTCACGAAGAAATACAAAAATCTTTCAAATATAACTTTTTTTTGTAGCTCGTGAAGCGTTGTTGTATTTTATAATCTATGTTAAATTTCTTCAGCACGCTCTACAAATCTCACATAACGTTATCATTCAAACAGCGTCACCTATGTGAAAACCTGGCGCTTCGAGTAAGTGCGTTCATTTGGTATCTATGTGGATTATTACTCTTTGCAGAAGTCGAACCATTCCATCATAACTTTGGCAAGTTGATTTCCTTTAAAAAATGCTAACTGATTTATCATTACTTGTTAAACCTACGAGCATAAATTTCATCAACTCGTATAACAGGATGCAATTGCTTGTTATCACTTTTCCTTTCTTGAGCGTCTGACGAATGGTTTATATGGTTCATGTGCCAGACGCGGTGAAACTCCAACTCGTATGCAGGTTTTTAAGTGCATAAATGAAAAGAAATTCAAACGAAGAACGAAGTTTCGGACAAGTCAAAATTACATTAAATGTCTATTCTTTATTCTATTTCGCATCATTCGGTAGGGAATTAATAATCCAAGCATATAAATCATCCAAGATTGGTTAACTACTTCTTGAGAGTGGAAGACTACTCGTAGGTCATACGGTATATTGAGATTGAAGTACTGATGGAGGCTAGGAGGAGGGTGAGCTTCTTTCAGAAAAATTTAAGCCTCTCTGGTAAAATATTGTATTCAATACAAAAATACTCGCTCAACAACAAAAGAACTTAAAGCTCTCTCCTAGGATTTGTTTAGCACCCATTGAAATGACGAGCGTGTTTCCTTTCTTATGATAATAATTAGGAAACAATACAAAGATAAGCTCAGGAAAAGTATTATAATTTTTCTTACACATGTACATACGAAAAAAATGTATGTGGCTATATAGAATTGAAAAACTAAAGCGTTTTTAGTTTTTGGTTGTTACCATTCGGAAACCAAAATCAATGTTTTCATATAATTGGCTGCTAATTTCCTCGTATGAGTCTAATGAATTAGACGATTTTTACTTGAATAGTTCGAGGATTATATTTTTTGTGCTTATTACTAACTTCATTGAAGGGTGCCATTAATAACATGAACCACTCGCGTCGGTTTCGGACTGAGCATTATTTAATTAACCGGCGGCCAACTGCCAGATGAGACTGGTTAAATTAAAATGTAACCGAGATAATCTGGAAAGCTTTTCTCATAATTAGATAATTTATAAGCAGCGAAGAGCCGAGAAATGCGTCATAAGCGAAAAAACTTTTCACTTCTACAATGATTGAGCGTCTATTGAAAAATTTTCAAAAAGAAAAAATACCCCTTTTTAATAAACACTCGTATATACAGCGTTCGGTATTTCACTTTATTTCGCATCTGTATAATTACATAATTAAGTAGCAAACTTTTAATTCCGGTCTACTTTTAACGAAATAGGGTTTAAACGAGTGAATTGGCAGTTAGGCATCTAAGTAAATAGAAAAGTGGGAAAACTTACCGGCAGTTAAAACCGAAGCACGTGTAACTGGAAAGATGTTGTTAAGAAAATCGGTGTCCAGTTCAGATTTTTTCAACACACGAACTCGCGAAAAATTATCAAATCGAATCACGACTAAATTTATACTAATGACAAAAATAAGTCAGACGTAGATAACGCGCATTATGCTCTCGCGAATGAAACGCTACTGTTGAATATAATCGTGGTCATGGTATGCGGTCCAAATTACCATCTCTCGAAGACTCGATGATGGTACTGGATAAGTTTATTTAATTCGAAGGTAATTACCTGCTGGAGGGGCACAGGTTAACGTAACGTTCTTGTAACGTTTTCAGATCTTCTTCATCGATGGTAAATAAATTTCGTGTCGGCTATAGATATTTTTGGAACCTCTATGGAAAGGAATTTGAATAATTAAAGTTTCTTTATTTGCCAGGTTCATAAATTGATTTGTACATAGAATGATTCATCATAGAGTTGTGAAAGTTGTATTTGTATAATATTTGTTACGTACTTGTCCAGCGTAAATGCCTACAATTCTTAAAAACGCTGGGAATTAATTTTCTACGCTGAGTTGACAGTACGAACTATGAAGTTTAACAAAAGGTACGTAGGTACCTATCTGTGCTCGTAGTGATGATCCAGTTGACCATAAATTAAGTAGTTACATATTTATAAAATTGGTTGATGGGTATAGCTTTTATTCTGATTTCCATTTCATTTTGAGGATAGGGAACATATTTTTCCATTCATCACTTGACGAAGATGTTAGATGTTAGGATATGCCCTTCGAAAAACCTACAAAAAATCTCAACCTTCTAAAATTACCGGGAATAAATGAACAAACTCTCCAAAATGGGAATAAATTTTTTTTAAATTCAAAAGATTGATTTTAGCTTAATTTGAAATTTATATATTATTTACATTTAGAAACTTTATTCTTCCTCATAAAGACGAAAATTTTTTTCAAAATTTAGGGGATCCAAACTTCTTTCAAAAAATATGTACCAATCAGTTTTGGGTATTTTCAAGAATACATTATTATAATGCCTAATTTAGAGGTCGCGTATGTAGTATGAGCTTAATCTTAGCTCTTCAGAATTCTGGTGACAAAATATACCTAATTTGTAATTGCAAATCTTCATGAAAGTAAGAAGTATTTATCTTCACAAAATACATCATTTTAAAGCAATTGCTATGCACTGAAAGCCCCTGTCAGACAAAAATCAAGCATATTTTGTCTGCCAAATCCTAAAAAGCTGAAATCAAGCACATACCATGTACATAATCGATAAATTACCATTTCGTTGTTTATTTTGGAAATACCCAAAATAAAAATAATAAATTAATTAATTAATCAATTAAAATTATAAAAACATGAAACATGTAAAAAGTTTAGATTTTCTATAACATTTTGAAAAAATGATAGGTAAATTACTTTAGTCCTTAACTCTTCATTTTACAAGATAAAACTAGTGAGTGCAAAAAATCAAAATGCAAAAAGATTTATTTTCCTGAATTTTTTAGTTTTTGAAAAAGGTGTAGCCTATTGTTAAACTTTATAAAAATTTCCTCTGAGATTTTGTTTTTCATGGTATTTTCCATGAGTATTCGCAAGGTATGATTTTTGAGGCAATAAATCCTGGAGGCTGGTACCTAGAAAAACGTGATTTATGTGGTAAAAATTTCATCTCAAGCCAATTTCGCCCAAGTGACTTATTGAAGTTTCGTGAACAAAATGAGTATCTTACCAACTTTTTTTAGTTTTTTTTTTTTTTTTTCACAAAAAGATATACTTATCCTTGAAATTGATTTTGAAAACATGAAACTGCTGCGTAGCACGCTATGTTTGAGGAAGAACATTGATGTTTTATAATTTTGAAAAATTTTTCGAATTGGGACACCAGATTTAGTGCATAAAAGAGAACGTATTATTCTTTATTTTGATTTAACAATTGATTTCACTTTTTATAGTTTTTCGTGCTACTTCATGAATGATCGCGAAAAAATCAATTCATGCTTTAAAGAGAATCAAGTGCCTGATCATTCAATCCATAAACATTGAATTACGCTGAAAGTAACGCACGACACCTACGAGTTATGCGCGCCCCACATATTTATACATTGGTTTTGATGTTTTAGGTTATAAACTAACGTGAAATTATTTTATTTTATTTTAAATTTTATCATCAAAATGAATATGTTTTTCAAACAATCACCATAAAAATAATTCAATTTTAATTTTAATACGTTCCGCGTTTTAAGTAGGCAAAATATTCAAAAATGTCTGCGAATTTGATCGAGCCTTTTTTTGCATAGCTTTCAGACAAAATAATGATAGCTCATAGTTATACTTTTTATGGAATTTTCATTTGGTTTAATGTATTGATTAAATTAGATACGAGCATGCGACTGCAGTCATTTATGCAAATGAAGCAGCATTCTATGCTCAATGGAGCGAATATCCATTACATGATAGACGCCAGATCGCGCGCCGACCAAACAAAAATGCAATTATTTTGCGGGTTTAACTCGTCTGCTTCAAGGTTAGGATTCCCAGTCAACGTACTACATAACACATATTATAGCATAGGCGGCAAGAAAGAAAACAAAAACAGCCATTTGATTTATTCGATGGAATGTGTGAATCTAAGCTTGATTCTCGCATGCTTGGATTGATGGTATGAAAATTCGTTTTTCTGAATCTCTACTTACCAAAAAGACAACACAACGTGAAAAGCAATTTGACGAAGAGCATATAAAAATGTCGATTACAGAATTCATTTTTATTTCATAGATATTCGTATAAAGGTTATAAAAATTAATAACAAAAACAGAAGAAAGAAAAACAAGAAAAAACAGAAAAGAGTTGCGTTAAAGGGCTCAAGGTATATGTAAAAATGTATGCGCATACCTAATTACTCACCCAGTTACAGCACTTATCCATCATCTATAATTTTTACTTATGTGCGAGATCTTTATTCTTTACTCCTTTTGAGCTCTAGTAATTTCTCAAATTGATTGCATTGTTGCAAGGCAGCGTCTTTTTGTTTTTTCAATGTGTTTATTAGATCGTCTTTTTTCAATATCATTTCTTTAACTCTGTGAATGTAAAATGAACTTACACATGACGGTCATTGTCATTCGATGAAAATAAGAAATGCGTACCAAGATACGCGAGTTTAATTTACGACCAATTATTCAAAACTCACGAGTACGTAGCATACTCGTATTTGACTTTAACGTCTTACCTGCTGTACATTTGCGAAAGTTCTCGTTCATTTTCACTTTTCAACGATTTTATTTGGGACTCGTACGTTAACTGAGCTTGATTTAATTCGCTTTGTAAGATATGTATTCGTGTCGTCAACTCTGATTTGGCCATGTTTTGCATTTCACCCTGTTCTGCGAGTAAGCGATCGTATTTCTGCGAAGAAATTACATGTGTTAATCTTTTCTTTTGGACTAGTTATTGTCGAGCATGCAATGCTTTAATTAGATTCCTCGATGTATTGAAGGTGAGGCGATTATAATTAATTTGGACATAGGAAAGGAGTTCATATTCATACCAACTCGTATTTTAGCTATCGTTAAATAAATATAACTATTAAAAAAAATTGAAAAAAAAAGAGATAAATATCAAACATAATTACACGCCATAGAATACCATTTGGAGGCGAGCTGAGAAGAAAAACATGCGGAAGTAAGGTAATATGGAGTTCTGAGTCTGGCGCATGCGCACATCCAAGTAGTTTTCTCGGGCAAGAGTTTTGACTAAATATTAAATTAAATTTTTCTTGCTTCAAAATTTGTAATTTTTAATCATTCACGCTTCGAATAAAGATACCTATTAATTAAATCATTAAACCATCCTCGCGCATGCGCAAAAAGGCTTGCTTGTCCAACACGTTATGTATCTAAGCAGTTATAATGGGTATTAGCAGTAAGTAATGTAATTATAGTACATGATCGACTGAGATAACAATTTTCTGAAAACGGTATAGCGAAGTAGCACGCCTTCATGATCAAAAAAAATTAATTTTATTCGAATATCGTTATTTATTCGGTACCTCTTTGAGAAAAATATATTCTGTTTGAGATTGATTCAATTGCGCTCTTAGATGCGAAACCATATCTTCATTTTTTTGAATTTCGCTTCTAATTTCGTTCAGTTTTCTTCTTAAATTTTCATTTGCTGTTTCCATATCGTGAATTTCAGCTTCGTATTGTTCCTTTAATCGTCTAAGAACCACATGAAAACATTTTCAGGGTAAGAAAGAATAATACAAAAATTATTTGATACGTATTCAAATTTTCAAGTTTTCCGAAATCAAGTTCACAAATCACTTGTCAACAGGTGCATTCAATTATTTGCTTAGACTTGGAAGAAGTTATCTCCTAAATGGACTAGAACTAATTTTTATTTATCTGCAATATTTAATTAGCTCTTTTGAACGGACTGTTTTACAGCGACTTTACAAATGTGTTTAGAAATATTTAGATACCTATTGTGTTTGGACCTGATGTGGTGTAGATTTTACGAGGCAAGTAAAAATGAATTCTGTATGAGCTACAATAATAATTAAAATTAAGATAAAAAACCTCAAATGACTGTTGGAAAAATATTTTTGATGAAGTAAGATTGGACAGTTGGATACCAACCAACTTGATATTTTTCTGACTCGTACCTACTCCAATTTTACTAGTTGATTTCATAAAGGTCAACTTTTATAATTACATAAAACTTGAATTTGAACTTCGGTTTTCCCAAAATAAACTTTATAATCCTCCGTTCTCAAATAAATTTTTGTATGTTCAATTTTTCAGTTGTGAATGCCTCAACTGAATTTCGAGCTTCCATCGACCACTAAGGGGGCTAAAAAAGACGTTTTTACACTATTTCGATTTTTTTGGACGACATGAAATCCTGGAAAATTGTACACGATATCGCAAAAATCACCACAAAAATCTGCTCTCATGATTCAAGATTCTAAAATAATGCACTGGAAAAAGTTTAAAATAAGAAAATCGAAGTACAATAAAATTATTTGAAATTTTTGTCAACATTTTTCTTACTTTTCATCAGCTCTACCAACCACCATGCTCCCTCCAAAAAAGGCTAGTTTCACTTCTGATTGAATCGTGTATCGAATAAGCTACTTTATTTAACCTGAAATTCTTTTTGAAACTTAAAAAAATAATGAAATTAATTCCCAAATGTGGATATATGTGTAATTTTTTTTTTTTCAATTTCACGGCAAGAAAGTATTGATAAATTATAAGCAGTTTGTTATATTAAGGAGAACCAAATACGTAATCGCTTGGAAAAACGATATTCAACGAGTTGAATAACCTAATTATTATATTCGTTCTTACTTGATTTTTTGTTCGCTATTTTGTTCCCTTTGTGAATTTTCATGCTCCAACTTTTGAATGATAAGCTCAATATGTTTATCTCTTTCTTTTTTGCACTGCTCTTTGATTTTATTCTCTTTTTCTGATAACTCTAGCATTTGATTTTTCATCCACATTTGTTTTTCTGTTTCGAAATTTTGTTGTAATTTTTTCATTTCTTCCTATTGTAATAATCAAATATCAATTAAAATTCCGTATTGGTATATTACGTATCATACAGAAATTGATTTCAGGTTGCAACACGTTGAAAGAAACGGAAAAAAATACGAGTCTATTTTCGGCATCACTGATTACTTGGCAGAATTTTTAACGATTTAACAAACAGCGCAATACCCTCTCTGTATGTATATACATTGTATAAGGTAAGGGGGTTAGGCTAAATGCAAATAAAAATATTTTTCGCGCGTTTCACGGTATTTACGTAGGTAGGTACATATTGGAAAATGTAGGAAAATTTTTGCGATGGGCATAAACAAGTACGTAGGAATGAAAAGACTAATACTTGATGTTGATTTTGTAAGGCTTCAATTTTTTTCTGCATTTCTATAGACTTTTTCTCCCATTTTCTTTCGTTTTCTTTTTCTTTGATCGCTAGTGTAGCTTCGTTTTCCCTTTCCATGTTTTCTCGTTCGACGTGTACTTCAGCTAATAAACGTTTCCTTTGCTCTTGATAACGTTTCTCTAATTCTCCTATTTCGTCTTCCAGTCTACCGATAGAAAAATAATGTCAATTTACCATGGTAGCCTAATTAATTTTTGTAAAATTTTCAAGCATTATATTATAGAAGATTATATGCCTTGCCTAATAATAATTATTAGTTTGTTATGTAAATGATATAATTATAGATATATGAATAAGAAAAAAGAAGTAATTTCTTTTTATTTCTTTTTTTAATATGTATTAATAAGAGTGGACATTACATGAATAACTTCATTTTATTTCCAAATGATTTGCCAATAATTTACATATCAGCGCGATAGTGGTAAAACATTAGAAGCTTACTTTTGTCTAGAAATTTCGCGCTCAATGGCTAAGGCTTTTTCCTTTTCAGCTTCCATTTTTTCTTTTTGTACGGTCATACGTCGATTTAGCGCTTCCTCTGTTTCTTCTATTTGTCTTTTGTAGAATTTTCGAATTTCTGCGATTTCTTCTTGGTGTGCTGCTGCCATTCTATTCAATTCGGGCTCTAATCCTTTTATGGCGAGTTCCTGTTTGAGGGTAGAAAGAGCTACTTTTATAAGCTTAGGTGAATTAATATCAATTTTCGATACAAGTTGTTGTAAATTCTATTTCAATAACGCTTCCTTCACACTACATGAAGGTGAACTCATGTGACAATCATGTGTAATGGTTTACCTAAACCGGTTCCTGAAATGGCTGAGATTTTACCCTTTGTACCTTGCGATCAATTTGTAAAATTTTTTCATCATCATTCAAGAGTTTAACACAGATAAAGATAATTATGCTGTGTGCATCAAAATGTAAAGCATGCGATGAAATATTGCTGGGAAAAATTGCTAAATTTGGAGAAATAGATTGGGAGAAGTTATGAAAATAGTGTGAAAATGATGAGCAAAATTGGTAATTTTCCCCTTTTTTTAGGTAGATAACTTTAAAAAGTGCTTATTTGAGTTCATGTCTGGAAAATTATTTATAGACCGATACTTAACTTCTCATAACTTCCTCGGATCATTTTCCCTCTGCATAACTCTAAATTATAAAATAAAAAATTCGGTATTTAAAGAAAAAATTGTTTAATTTTGCATCTTGTTTTGCTCGTAACTTTGAAACATGCTGCATTAAACTATATATATTTTTTAAACCACCACTTCATCCCTTTCTATGTACACATTTCAAACTTATATATTTCAATCCCTTCAGCAACTAAGATAGACAAACCATCATACATGATTATGACGTGAGTGACCCTATTGAGGTAAGGCACGCTGTATTGTTCGTTTGAAGATGCCATGTATAGAATAAATTCATGCATCTTTCAATCGAGGTAGTGGACTTCGCTGATACTTACATTACCTGTTATTTAGTTACATAGCTATGTACTGTTAATTTAATATATTATCAATGGCGAACATACTTTAATTTTTTGTGTCTTTGTTTCGAGCCACTTTTCTCTTTCCAATTTATCGGCAGCAGCTTGCTTTTCCAAACTTTTCTTCAATTCAACTTTGTGCTTTTCATCTAAAGCGACCAAACTAGCTGCGTGCTTCTTTTCCAATTCGCTAATCGTATTTTCCAACCTCTCAATGACAGTTTTTTTTTCGTTTTTCAGCTACAACCAATAAGCATCTATGCAATCGTGTTCATCGGGTGAATTTTTGTGAATACCAAAATAGCAACCTGCTCTATGAGTTTTTGTTGTTTATGTACGGAATATTCAAGTTCTTGTTTTTGTTGTAGATACGTTTGTTGCGTCGTTTTGAAACGATCGTTGAGGTTTTGTAAAGTGGTTTCTCTTTCCTGTAGTAGCATTTGTAAAGCCATCACTTTTTGTGCCAGCTCCGTGCTTGGAAATCGTAACAAATCTGATAGACGGTTCCAGTTTTTTTCTTCCGGTTTCGACGACCTGTTGCTGTGAAAATTGAATGTTATTTATAAAGGTTGTTTGATGGGCATATACTACAAAATTAGAATTTTAAATAAGATTTGTGAACTGGTTACAGATATTTGATCGTGTCATTCGAAAATAAGATACTTTCAATTAGGTAAACGAATTCGAGCTGATTGTCGTCTTCGATGAAAAGAGTCGATGATTAATATTGGATTAAAAAAAAAAAAATTGTTTTCAATGTTAAAATTGTAGAGACAGGGTATACTTACGTAATGCTATATCTTGCTTGGGATTCTTATGCTCAGAATTTTCGTTGAAGTCCGAATTGCTGATGATATTGCTGTTTTTTTCAGCCTCTTCTATTAATGACCAAATAGCCCTAAAAAATAATAAATATTTTTACCCTTTAAATCAGCGACACCTAATATAAACTTTCTTATTGAAAAAAAGGTAGTTCTTAATTTCGGAATGGTAAGTGGGGTAATTTTTCTAGGCTTACAAGCCTTTACTCATACCGTGGAAAGTGGTTTCTGTCGGGCCTTTTTGTTCATAAGTTTATTGTTACAAGTTTTAACGATATGTAATAATTAGATAATGTATTGATTTACTTTGCTGAAGAAGATGGTGCTGCATCTTTTGATGAAGATGGATCATTAATTTTCAATTCATCTGTAAACATTATGAAGAAATAAAAATAAAAGCTCATACATGATGTAGGTAATACCAAGAAACCTAGTAGTATTAGTTTTTAAAGATACCTACCTTTATATCCTCTTTTTCGATATCTTTTAAAATACCTATCATCTCTTCGTACATTGAATTATTATAATCTTTTTCCGGAGTAATCTGTAAAAATTATTTTATGAAATTTACATAGTAAAAGAAAATTCGCAAATTATATAGTTTCTAAAATCTTGATAGGAGCGTCACCCATCTAGCAATGCTTAAATTTAATTTAGTTTTTAGCATTTATTTATTAGCGAATAGCCAATCAATTTTGTGTTTTCAGTTATATCGATTAGCTTGCTAATCGACGTTAATTTAGCCCTTATACCTACTAGATTTTAGGTAGTTAAAATGACTCGCTAATTTTTACCATTTTTTCTTTTTTCAGATTCTTTCATAAATTTGATTTTTTCATCAAAAAGTAAAAACATTATATTGCACCAATATCTTATTTAGCGTCTTTTAATAATATTTTGCATCTATAAATTGGTATAAAATAATAAGCTATAATATTACATACCTACCTGTGTAGTATTTTAGCTATTGTTGGCCCAATATGTGATTAAAAGATGTTAATATTTATCTTTTTTGACTCAAGCTTTGATGAGAAATTACATTGGGTCAATTATTGAGATGAAAGAGTAATATTATACCATTTTTTTTTCTTTTTAAAAAAAGCTTTTTTCAAAAATTAGTTTTTAACTGATTGTTAATCAGTTAATGAAATAACAGTTAGCTTTTAATTTTACCTTTGTCCAATTAAGTTAAGATTTGAAGAAATAAGCTTAGTTTTTAGCCGTTATGGAATATGTTAAGCATCCCCGCATGTACCCGTCATAATACTGACGAACAATAATATGATGCATGTTCAGTACTTACAACAACATTACCGGCTGTGGTGCGATGAGTGCCCATCCACGACACAACATCTTCGATTTGTGAACCAGCTGGTTGTTGAGGTGATACCATCATATCTCTAATTTTGAGTTTTTCTTGATTTTCGCTTGCAGTTATTTCATGGTTTTCGATAGTTTCATTTTGAGTATTTACGTCAATGACATGTGGATTTTTTATCGCAAAATAAGGCTCAACAAAATCTGATTGGTTTTTTTCATCAACCGAAAAAGAAATTTTTTTATGTTTTTTCATCGGGCTATTCGAAGGGGATTGAAAATTGGATTTCTTCAAGAAACTAGTTTTCAGTTGTTTGTGTTTTACATTGTTTTCTGTGATTGGTAAAATTCTATTATCTACGTTAACTTTATCGGTGGTTATTTTTTCATCGTCTGAAGCCTTCATTGTATTAGTGGTTTTTTCGTTTGCGTTCGAGTTATCGTGTTTAATCTCATTTTCTATATTGGAATTACGACATTCTGGCGAACGCGTATGTGTTGGAGGTGTACCCTCGCGTCGGTAATTATTAGCCAGAGTTTGATTACTCCTGGGACTTGTGATGGAGTGGGTTGGCAATGGCGAAGCTTTCCTCGATATTAATTTTTTATTTCTTTTATTTTTGAAGGCGGTTGCATTTTTTCTCTCATTGCAGTCTTTTTTTGTGGTGTTTTTCCTTAATATTTCGTACCTATACTCGCAAGTTTGAAAGTTACGCTCTTTGTACGATAATAATTCCATGTCGTTTATTTCATCGTCAGTGCTGCAGGCTTCGGGTAGATGAGTAGCGGTGTTCGGAAACCATCTTTGAAATTTCAACGCGATGATTTCATCAAAAGCTTCCTTCTCCGCTGTGGTTTTCAAGGTTTCAACTCTTTCGACTAAGTTTTCCATCTCTGTGTCTGATTTATTTGGATTGGATTTTAACTCGACGTTGAACGGTGGTAAAGGTGGCTTTGACGATAGACCTGGCTTTAAATTACTTTCGGAGTTGTGATATTCTGAAATACGTTTGTTTTCTGAATATCCGTTTACGATGTTTTCGAACATGTTTTCTGACAACAGACATGCTTTGCTGAAATCTGTAAAGTACCAAGATGGAAATGTGAAATACACGTCGTACTTATGGGTCGAATTTTTTTCTCACTTTTTATTACTTTATAATGGTCAGCGGCGGACTGGTTGAGGTGCTAGGATGCGATCGCACCTCGGACACTTACCTCTTTTGAGCCCCTTGAAATTTGTTGCGTGAAACCCAACGAATGAGAGTAGTGTGTACGAGGTATATTCTTCGTTTTATGCCATAAGTTCTTTTTATGATATATTTTAAGATTTTTCCTGTTTTTCAAAATTTAGGCCCGCACCTCCTCCCTCATGACATTTTTGTCATGAGATTCTTTCAAGTGATATGTTTTTCATGAAACATGGTCCGCTTGTAATCTATGATTCAGAGTCACGATTGCCTTGTAAAATGTGGCTGTGATTGTGAACATTTTGTACTACAAACCTATTAATTATTATTTTAAAATGTTTGTTTTATTGTTTCCTAAAATTATTACTTATAAAATTGTTTTTTTTTTTTTTTTTTTTTTTTATTCTATACAAATGACCACAGTTATTTTAATTTTTTAAGTAATTTGAAAATGTGTTATGTCAAATAAAACTTTTTGAGACTTCTGGAAATGTTTATAATTACAGCTTTTTGAATGAAGTAGGCTTTCTTACTGGAGATGGTATTTTTACAATTATATTTACTGCCCCCCCAAATCAAGTTAGCACCTCAGGCCTTCTTGCGCCAGTCCGCGTCTGATTTTTGTAACAGTAATCCTCTGGCTTGGCATACCTTGACTAGAAGAAGATATGGTAATTTCACTGTGGCAGTCGTTTGTACAACTTTTTCGATTCATGTATCGAATATTATCCGCCGAGAGAGGCCTACTATTGACATGAGTATGCTCTTCATCTTCCTAATATCGACCATTTAAAAAAATATTAAGATTATGTTACCTATATCATATGTTTGCTGTATTTGTTTTTAACCATCTTAACTAATAATACATTAGTGCAGCTATGTACTTGCTGAAATCCAAAAGCTGACATGGATCTTCTAATTGGATAACTTCTGTAACTTGACGACCATGTTACGTGAGTCACTGGCATTGGACGTGGGGACAGATTTATCTATTTGAAATTTGATTTGGTTGAAAAAAAATATTCCATTTATATGAACCGTGTAGGATTAGTGTATTGTGTGTACGTATAGATAATCTCTCACCTGGGATCCCAATAATTCTAGAGTTAACGGTGAATTTTTCTTTTTAAGTTGTGTCTTTGATATTGTCATTACAGAATACACTTTGCACGTTGATCAAAATTTTAAATTATGTACATAAAGCATAAAAAATATAAAAAAATGGAACAAATCGAACATCACAGATGAGGGTTTTTTTTTATTCAATAAGGGAACAGCATTGAAGCCGAATAAAAATAAGATGTGATATAATAGGAATCGAAGCGTCACATATGTTTATAACGTGTTGTTGCCTAGTTACGCTGTGTAAGTTACGTATCTACTTATGTATTATTATTACTTATTGATACTCGAGGAAACTTTTATGTTTTACTTATTTTTTAATTTTGTGTGTTAAAAAAATTATGTGCTCTGCAAGAGACAATAATGGATATTAAATACTCACATACAGATTTATATGGAAGAATCAAGTTTTCCTTTTGAACCCAAACTTTTGAGAGCCCGTTGCGTTGAAAGTTGGGGTAAAAATATAAATATGTTTGTGTCATTACCTACTAAATAAAATCTGAAAAGATGTGTGAATTGTGTTTTTATTAATTTCTCCCCTTCTCCCGAGTGTTGGCTTTCTTTATAGAGTAGTGATACCTACTTTAAAGTAGTTTTCACCGATAAATATTGTTGGATTTTTATTTTTCCTAGTTTTACCAAGTACAATAAATTACAAAAAAACGTAAGCAGCCATGCCGCATTACTGGAGCTGAGTTTTTAACTGAGGCTTGTTCAGGTTTGGTAATAATAACGTTGCTGAACCCTTCTCATGGCTATAGGCCACACTCAATACCAAGTCTAAAAAACTCTATTCTATCCCTTCCAAAACCACATAAGAAGTTGAATTTGGAACAAACGTAGTATTTCTTGCCATGAAATAATCATTTGAACACATATTTCTCAAATTAGAACAACTTGAGGCTCCTCAAATTATCTTGAAATCCTCATGATCCGCCATTTTGGATCCATTTTGACCCAAATTCAAAAGGTCATATTCTGGTCATCAACTAACTCTACCCTCAAAGTTTGACCTTTGCAGGCCAATTTGTTGAGGAGATATTGATGATTAATGAAATTTCCTGCAGTAATTTCTCCTCCAAAACAGGATTTTTACTCTAACTCCCTCCAAAATCACTTAGGAAGCTAAAATCAGTATAAGTTAGTCACTTAGGCTCATTTTATTATATGGCACGACAATAAAAAATTACATTTTAGGGTCAATAACCCCCTCCTTATCTCCTCCAACATCATGTATGGAAGTGAATTGGGGATATTGTATACGTTTCATCTCCAATAATCAACCAAGTTCATAATAATTACATTTTCACCAATTTGAGATTCCTGAAGCTCTACTCAAATTTTGATAATCCGCCATTTTGGATCCATTTAAACCCAAATTCGAGAGGTCATATTCTGGTCACCAACTAACCCCACCCTCAAAATTTGACCTTTGTCGTTTGATTTGGTGAGGAGATATGAAAGATTCAAGAAATTTCATGACTCAAAACTTCCTCAAAAAACCGTTTTTTGCTCTAACTCCCCTCCAAATGCACTTAGGAAGCTGAAATTTAAATATGTTGGTGTCCATGACTTACTCTTTCATTTGAGATCAAAAACAAAAAATTGCGGTATTTCCCCCTTCTCCAGCACCCCTCAAAATCTGAGTGATCCGCCATTTTGAATTTTTTCAAAAAAAAAAGTATATTTGCGGATTTTTAAGAAAAGTCTCTCACCAAAATTTGAGTAAATTTCATCAATACTGCCGGCGCTACGCGCAAGCCACAAAAAACAAAATTTCCTCAAAAAACAGGTTTTTGCTCTAACTTTCCTCAAAATGCACTTAGGAAGCTGAAATTTGGATATGTTGGTGTCTGTAACTCACTTTTTCATATGAGATCAAAAACAAAAAAATTGAGGCATTTGCCTCTTCTCCAGCTCTCCTCAAAATTAGAGTGATCCGCCATTTTGAATTTTTTTGAAAAAATAAAAAATATCATTTTGTTAGATTTCCAAGTAGAGTCTCTCACCAAGTTTTGAGCAAATTTCAAAATATTTTGTTTCATTTTTGTCTGAAACAAAAATTTCCTCCACTCAACCGCCTTATACCCACTCCTGTAACTCTACTTAAACACGCCTCTAGCCCAGCGCTGTACAAGGCGTCAAAAAAAAAAAGTGAAAAAAGAAATTATTGCAATTTACCTTAATTATGTCAATTTAATTTTTTCATAACTTCACATCTTCTATTAGACGTATTACGCGTGTATTAAAATTAAAACGTAATTGATTCGACTTTTGAAAATGGAGTAAAACTTCCCACGTGTAACTTTTGTATATTTCACCTTTTGCCACGATGAAAGTTCATGTACATCTTTAAAATATGCTCTACTTACTCGATGCCGTGATTCCTATATATAAAGTTATTTAATTTTTTTAATATCCTCTTTAAATTTGATAAATTTGAAATGTGAAATGCTTTTAGTTATATACAATTACCTAAACAAAAAATGATATAAAAAATTGTTGATTTTCGTAATTTGTTCTATAATTTGCCAACCTAACATGCTATTACAATCATGACTTAATGGAAGGTTTGGTAGACTATACAGCGGTATTTCACTTGAATATGAACTCCTTATCACAAATAGAACAACTATATGTAACAATCATGTATAATGGTTTATCTACACTACTTGCTGAAGGGGTCGTCATTTAAAAGTTGAGTAGTTATATTATTTTCCTTCTCTTATTTAGCGATCAAGTTGCAAAATTTTCATTCTATAATCAAAAGTAGATAAAAATTTTTTTTTTTTTTTTTGCGCCAAAATGCAGAATATTTTATGATGTATTACTGGCAACAAATTGTTGGCATACAGGAGGGTAGATAAGAATATAGATAATAGAAAACGACGGCGAAAATGAATTAGAAAAATTTATCATTTTTATATTTGCTGGAAACTTTAATAAGTGTCCCACCAACCTACGTTTTTCCATAATTCCTAATTTTTTTACTTTTTCACTCCTTACCTTCCATTACCTCAAATTTTTCATCATTCTACCCCGCAAAATTTTGGCATAATCTGTAAGTTTTTACTTTTTGCGTGGACTTAAAAAATAAATAAAATAAGAACTGTATGAAGAATCTTTATTACTTAAAATCATTTTTCGGCATTTAGACCTACTATGAGACATCCATTTAGAGTATGTGGTTAGGGATGAAATAAGTGGTTGGTAAAAAATATCCAATCGCGGCGTCAAAGTAGCATTTTTTTCCGAGTTACTTGCAAATGTAAAAAAATAATGTTAACCATTTGTCATTTGTCTTTGTATTTTTCCAAAACTCTAACTAACACAATGATGGGTCGAAGATTACGTAGTTCTTCAACTATAGCTGTAGTGTTATCGTAGCCTTTGTATCGCATGCTACCAATAAAATAAATTCATTTAACGGGATCATGGAAATTGTATGATACATACAATTATACAACTTCAATCCTAAGTTATAAAGTACATATAACGTGCATAAAATTGTTGATATTATTTCAATTTTTATACTTATATTGGTTTTTGGTACCTACTAGGCTACTACTATCTACTATCTATTATTCGATGATGGGCGTCAGGCCGATTGATTGGCGCCCAGCGTGGATACGCTGTATTTTATTAATCATTCATTACCTTCACCGCTAGGTGCCGCGCTTTCCGTTACGGTTCAAATCGAGTGATAATGATAAATAGATAAAACCACAGTATTGTGTTTACCTACCTACTTCGTAAATTACGTGTTGAGGTGAGAAAGATTTGATATAGCTTTTTGTGCGAATGGTTAAGAGCCGGCTTTGGTTTTTGCGAACGAAGAAGTGTTTTTCTTTTCATTTACGTAAACACAATATTTTCTCGTATCGAAAATTGTGTGGCGTGGTGTTTCGTTAACTTGTTTTTATTGTTTCGTCAAGGAATTGAGAAACATATCGTTAAAACTTTAACAATAATATAGCTTATTTTTAAATTTACCATGTTTAATTCAAACTCAAATGCTGTTCGCGATGGGGGCACGTCTCCTGTTTTGCAGCTACCAAGTCCAATTATCACCCGGAGAACAAGAACTCTTTCAACGTAAGACTCACATTACTCGTGTATTAATATCTTCAACAAAAAACATATCTAGTGTATCCATTATCTATGTGAAATGACCGAAACTCCATCAAATTCCGATAAAAATAAATACGACACTCAAACGCGACTTCATTATGGGCACAACTTTCTTTCAGGCACACTTTAAGACTGTCTAAATCTACTTCTGTGTTCGTTTATTAAAATTCATAATGGAAACTGGATTAGTTTTTTGTTTGTTTCATAGCAATTTCAATTCTAGTTTCTTATCCTTGTTTTCTTATGCATCGACAGTTCAGCAAAAGCCATGAGTAATCCCGAAGAGACCGGCAAAGTAAAGTATTTCTGTCGATCTCGTGGCCACGGATTTATCACCCCAGACAACGGCGGAGAAGATCTTTTCGTGCATATTTCTGAGTTAGTATCATCAATGTTTTCTCTTTCACCAGTTCAAAAGTAACTGGTAGACAGAACGAAAATTAGATATCGTTAGTGCGGCGTCCGAATTATTGATTTTCTCTGTTACAGTATCGAAGACGAATATGTTCCTTTGCCGGGAGACGAAGTGAAATATAGATTATGCCCAATACCACCAAAATTCGAAAAAAATCAAGCAGTGCATGTAAAAATTATTAACCTAACGCCTCAAGTTCATATTAAGTGGTCCAGTCCCGATCCAGAAGCATCGGCTTCGCCCAATAAATAATTTTTGTTACCTGAGAAGTTTACGAAACTGCGATTAATGTACAAATTTTATATGAAATCCAACCATAATTTTATATCTATGCGTATATTTTATTTTAATGATTGAATTAATTACGGTGAATAATAAAAACATTAGAATAGCATAGTAGCGATTTCGAAAATTCCGATATACAATATGTTAAAGTAATCTATGAAGATATTAGATAATAAGCTATGATCGTTGCGGAAAAAGTTATATAGAAGGCGCGTCAACCTACATTTTTTAGCTATCTTTGTTTTTTGCGTTTAATGAAATATATATCGGAAGGTTTATTTTTTGGCATTTATTATTTGTTTTTTTTTTTGAATTCTCGCAATGCAGGTTCGTGAAAAAAAAAAAGAAAACTTTTCATTTTGAACTCTTGCTATCAGCTAAACGTTAACCCCCGTGTAACCTTTCAATCAAATTATTATCGCGACTACGATTATAATTTTTATAAGTACTATAGTAATTATATGCTTGCAAAGAAAGGTGGCTAATGAATTAAAATTTGATTCACTTCCACTTATCTATTCTATTTTTTTTTTATAGTTAGCAACGCAAATTAAGGTCTGATTTCATAATTGAAAGTAAATACGAAATTGGAACACATTTATTCAGAAAATGAATGAAAAAATTGTTGGGATACATCATGGCGCTTATTACACTCAATTACTCAATGTCCTATGCATATAGGTTCATGTTATCATATATCATAAATATGAAATAAGATTGACTTTTAACCACATTTAACAGGACTAGATTTTCTCGCTATTCGATTCTTATTTTACATGCATTTTAAAGCAGTCAGTGCTATGTTATTTAAATACATACAAAATAATATAATATAAAATCACGATTAAAAAAAATATTATTAACTGCAGTCGTATAGGTAACTACTTATGTAACAGTAAAAAATGAAAATAAATATGAACAAGCAAAATGAAAACAAAACAAAAACTATTCATAATGACGAAGCAAAATAAAATGATGAGTATGTTAAAAAATTAAAGCTCAACTAAAAAATTAAATTGGATTTTTGAATATACTAATAATTACACAATGGTTATTACAAAATTATTAGGTGCTGAATGTTCAAGTTCGAAATTCCAGTTTAAATAATGACTAGATATAGGAAGTATTTGAAATTAATTTCAATCACATTTTGTAAGCTCAAAAAATAAATTCATTGAGTGAGATTTTTATGAGCATTTCCAAGTGCAAACCGCAACGTTACCACCAAAGAACATGTACAGTAAAGATTTACAATCGTATGAAATTTCGAAACCATAGCCTTCTCCAACTACGGTATGCCAAGCAGCCCCAAACTTTTTGTCCATTGTTTCTTTTATCATTTTAGCTGCAGCCTGAAAAATGAAACGTGTTCATGATATCCATACGATGATATTAAAATAATATGTTTATGTATACGTATAGGTATCGATACCTCATTATTATTGGAAAACTTTTCGCAAGCCGTAACACATGTTTCAACTGCTTCCGCTTTCATTTCATCGTTCATATCAGAAGCCTTTGTGTAAGCAAAATTCATTGTATTAATATCATGTTAAGTGAATTAATAAGCATTCGAGCTCCTGTTTAACGTACCTTAATCAGCGGATATGTATGAATAATTTTACGATTTTCATCTTCTTTTTTACCTTCTAGTATTTCTGCCATTGTGGGGAATAATTATGCGAATGCAAAAGTTCAAACGAGCTTGCGAGCTTTATCATTATTTATTGTGTTTTTGTGTGTTTTCGTTCAGGACAAAACAAACATTTCCCTACCCTAAATAGGTGTTTGAATTTTTACGATGCTACAACAACGTAGAGTCAGCGGACAAAAACCACATCATTGTACATCAGTCGCTATTTTCTGATAATTCTACCCATTTATTTTAAATGTAGTTCAAATTCAATTATGCTGAAAAAAATGTCACGAGGTAATTTCAGCTTTCTTACGTAGAATTAAATTATACAGATTTAGTGCTTTAGATGTTACTGTGGTAACACTGTTATGTCACTACAGTGCAGAAGTGATCGCTAGTAACTCAAGGAGTGCTGATGTGCACCATACACAAAAGCAAACTTTTTATTTTTATTTTTTCCATTACAAAGTGTATGTCTGTTTTTTTTTTTTATTATTTGGTGTTATTATTTCTTTCAACTCAAATGATATACTCGATGTTTGTAAACTCAAGTACCAGCTAGTAATCTGTGATGACTGTGATACGTGGAAGTACTTAAGGAGGCATTTATTGAATCACTTGGAGAGGTCTATTATGCTAATTTTTAACGAAATGCGCTTAATTACTTACTTTACTTGCGTTAGTATTATATCGATGGTGAAGCCATTTATCAATAAATATTCCTGTAAACAAGTAATATTAAATAGAATAAAAAATTGAGAAATGATGAAAAAATTCATCAATTCATCGCGTTTACACATCAGTTTGTTAATTTTATGGAAAATTTAGCTTATTATTCCTATAATTATCTATTGTGCATATTAGTCAATTAGATGGTGTGATGGTGGGTGTTGTTAAAGTTATGAGTCAAGTATTAAATAATTAAATTTTTAACTTTTTGTCTATGTTTAATGTTTTATTACATTTACTGATTTACTTTTATATTACCTATTCTTTTATGAATAAAATATTTATTCATTATATTTTCAGAATAAATTTTCTATGAATGATGTAAGAATTGTTTTTTTGGAGTGAACCTAGGATTACAAAATGATAATTATGTCATATTATTACGAAAACATATTGCATTTCGTTGAATAACGTTTTCAGGTATACTGCTATCGATGTTTACATATATACGTTAGTACGTTTGATTTTCCAGCTATATAAAGTTCATCATATTATTCAAAATTCTCAGCTTTTTAGTATCAACATTATGGTTTAGATCAATAGCGTGGAGAGTGTTGTGTATATGTTTATGTTTTCGCATACGTGATTCCAATGTTTGGCTAGATCACCAACATATGTTACCTGACAATTTTCACATTTAACGTCAAATACCCAAACCCGTGATTTCAGACCCCCAAATGTGATTTGCTAATTGAACTTTGTACGCGAGTTATACCGTATTATGCCGTAACAAACGCACTTTATGCGCCCCCTTCAAGAAAACGTAATGTAGGAGGAGGGGACTTATGTCTCGAGTCGCACCCATTTCCTATTGAGAAGCTGAAACTCATTAACATTAAAATATCATAAATGATGTCTTTGTATTCATCATATATACCGTGCGACCCATCGATTTTCTAGCACAAAAGTGTCAAATTCCCTATTCTGGTAAAAAAAGTTTTGATTGGATGTTGCTCACTGTTTGATGGTAAATAGAAACAAGAGCAAAGATAATTTTTAATTTCTTTTTTTTCTTATTACTTTTCGTTGTGAAACAATGTTACCAAAATCTAATCACAACATTTGTTCATCCGAGTAGGGAATTTGACGTTCAAGTGCTCAGGGTTTAATGGGTAGCACGGTACATATGTATAGTAGAATGGAGTGGAAGAAAAGTTCTTCCCACTTCGATGAATATTTAGCACGTAGTTCACATCAAGTTGAAAATATTTGAACAAAATTTGCAACCCCAAGCAACTGGTACCTATACTTACAAGGAACCTACTAAGGACTCCCAAAGTGGCGTCGTTTTTGAAAAAAAAAGTATAGGTCAACTATATTTTTGCCTCGTATTGGTGTGAAGAAACCAATTATGTAATCTTCATTCGAAATTCCTAATCGAATACATTTTAGGGGTTTTCTATTACAGAATATTGGAAAATTGTAAATCACAAAATCATTATAATAATTCATTTCAAATTCTTTGCAGGTTGTTAGCAAGATGTATGTATAGTGAGGTCGAACAGATAGTATGTGATTTTTCTAGTATTGAATGAATGTAATTAGAAAACATTTGAACATATTACAACAAAATAATTATTATTATTTACTTAAAATAATTTTTTACAAATGTAACACTTTCCATTTTCATCATAAATAGATATTCGTAATTGATGTGCTATTTTACCTACAATTAAATGAGTATCACCTACATGTCTAAAGACTTAAACGTAACTAGTTAAGTATAAACTATAAAGAGCGCTTATGTTCATATCGTATAGTTAAAAATGAACTATTTATACGTATGCAGGTATACGTACATATATACCTACACTTCAGTCAGATGATCTATCGATTTATTAGCAGAATTACACATACTTAAGTACATATAATATAATATACAAATACAAATACAAATAATCGATAGTTGAGAGTTAGTGTGATGTGTAGCAGTAGACACTAGTTAGGTGCAAACAGCAAAACGAAAAACATAAATTTTGACGTTACAATCTTCTTAAACTCATATAATGATAAAGTGGCGTGTTTTGAAAACTTTTCGCAATATGTAACGACTTAACATAATGAAGTACTTCTTTTCTCCATGTGAAGGCAATAACAATAAAGAAACCTTCGAACGTGTTTATAATCTTGAATGTAACGCTTAATATATCGAAATCCGAGTAATATATGATGAATTCTGCGGTCCATGTAACTCCCATGATTAAAGATAGTCTCCCATATAACCTAAAATGATTGATAAACGCCGTATTTTTGGTACTTCTCTGAACCGCAGATTGCGTCGAAAAAATATAGTATACAGAACTAGCGAAAAAAAACGTGTTTAATAATAAAATTGTTCCAAATACCGAAGTCACGAAAATGTACATCATGTCTGTTTCGACGAACGAGCATCGTTTTCTATCGAAATCCTTAAAATCTAAGTCAAAATCTTCAATCAACTGCGGCAATATGAAAAATACCAAGGTAGTTAACACTGCGGGCATTAACCAACTCCATAACGAATAAACGACGAATTTTTTACATTGTTTTCCAGTGGATAAGGCCAGCTCGGTGGTCGAAGAGCGCAAAGTTTGCCAAACATCGTACGACATGGTCAGCATCCAGAATGCTGACGCCATGATAAAATAGTAGGCGGTTATTTCATTAACATAGCACGCGGTACCCTCTAGAACTCCGCTTATCAAAGTGCTAGTGTATTCTAACAATAGTGCTACGCAGAATGAAGCCAAATTTTTACCTGGTAGATTACGTAACTCGTCGACTATAGCGAATACGATCAGATGAAAGCATAGTAATAAAATCGATAACGATAATCCGGTATTAGTGGCTATATTTAAGTACATTTTGGTCAGTTCCGTTTGATTATACACCTTGGACGGGTATATGGCGCCACCTCCGAAAGTTGAATTTGTTCGGCCCATCATTTAAGTGATTTTTTGATTTTGAAAAGTGTACTTATTACTGATCAACATTATCGCACAACACGCAACTTGAGAACAAAACGAAATACATTTATCTTGACATTCGATCAATTTTAAAGTATCCTACGCGCAATTTGAAAATATAATCAAGGAGTCGTTATGGTTTACAGCCGTGCAACTACAGGGCAAAAATTAGGTACAGTACTACTTCATTTACTCGCGCTTGACGCGATAAGGAAATGAAGTTGGTAAATTTTTATCTAATCTAAATAGAAATTCATCACAAACAACAATTTCACGGATACCTGCAAAGCTCAACCGCAAGCACTCATTTAATCTTGTACTAGACTCGTGGATAGATACCTACATTTGCATAGCACATGTGTTATTTGTATGGATTTGCGTTACATTAAGAATTCGAGGTCTGAATGTTTATGCTAGACATATTTTTAAAAACGACGTGCTGTGTTTTTGCTCTATACTGACTGAAAGATTTGTTAGAATTTCTTTCTGTTTTTTCAATTTCGGAGTTACATGATATTATTTGATTTGCTTATTTACCTACTTTGATTTAATTTCTTTGATAAATTTACGTAAACGGTCTTATATGTGCGTCATTATCGCGGTTTTTCTTTGTGAAGTGTGTTTAGGTACCTAACGTTGCTACTATTATCGAATTCGATGAAAAGTGGTAAAATACTTATAAATATCTATACTTAACAACGAATATATTGGCAATAGGTGAAGGTATGTGAGCTCAGTTCGCAACAAATTATAATATATATTAAATTACAAATTTGAGCAATGTATTTTTCTTTAAAATTTAAAAGCTTATAAGTCTTCAATGTATGTGTAATATTTGCTAAGTTACTGAATTAATATGTGGACTAAAGATTTACAGAGGTAAAAAAAGGTGTGATCTTTAGACATTTGTGTCGTATTTATTACAATTTATGATTTTTTGAATGTATTGCTCATGTAAATTTTTGTCAACTTTATTAGTGTACAGTGAAAAAGCCACTACCCACCTCCCCGCCCCTTTATATATTCTCAAGCTGGATAAATCAAAAAAAAATTTGCATGAATGAAAAAGTAGGGAAATTAATAATTTAAAAAATAAAACTAGAAATTTTGTGAGAGTACATTTACTGAATGAGTTAGTTGTACCTAGACAATATTGGTTGCTGCTTGAGTTGCAAATCATTTCAAAATAATTATCAAAAAAAAAATTAATTAAATTTTTCAGACCTTTTTCCTCATTTTTTAAATTTTTGTATCTTTTTTATAATTTTTGAATTTTTCAAGTCCATTTTTCCTCATAAAAAATCTCCAAAATTAAATCGATTTTTGAATAATTAAAAAAAAATTATTTTCTTTTGTTTTAATGATGTCCAAGAGAAAATAAAAATTATAAATTTCAGTTTATCAAATAATGAATCAAAGTTCGTTCCCCAGAAAGATATAATAGGCGATCTGTCGAGTAAAAATACACATCTATAATTACATGCTAAGACGTTGAATCTTTAGCGAAGGGTAAGTGAATAGAAATGAATCCTTCACTGACTATATTATCAGTATCACCACATTAGAAATTGAAAAAAAAATGAAGAAAAAAA
The DNA here is from genome assembly GCA_009761765.1 of Phenacoccus solenopsis. NCBI lineage: Eukaryota > Metazoa > Arthropoda > Insecta > Hemiptera > Pseudococcidae > Phenacoccus > Phenacoccus solenopsis. The sequence goes on along the minus strand of CM019752.1, from coordinate 53,279,036 downwards.
TCATTACGTTAGAAATTTTAATAAATTTTAAGCATCAGTTACTTTCTGATGATAGGTTCTTTTTTGCATTTTGGTATTTATAATTCTTATAATTATATGGCCTAAAGTTATATTAATTATTAATCGTATTGAAAGAGTAATAATTTGAATAAAAAATCTATTTAATTCAATTAAATTAATAAAAAAAATTAGAATAGTAGGTGTATTTTTAGGTGTTAAATTTATAAAAAAAATATTTTGAAAACTTATAAATACGTAAGTTGCTACCCTACCAAAAAAATGAGATAAAATTCTTGTCTGATTAAAAAGTTGAAGGACATACCATTTATGCACTGTATTAAAAGTTTCAGTTTACTATAATTATATCCTTCATTTCTATAGAAGGCAACGATTTCATTAGTTGCTCTACTCATCAATAATATAATTCAAGATGTGAAAAATGAAAAAAAAACACACACATACACTTTTTAACATCACATATAGGACAAAATGGTAGTACGCTTATTCTTAGTTTTCTTCAATTTGAAATATCGACCTACGTGTGAAGAAAATTTTTTGTTTGCATTCGTCGAGAACCTACCTATTACCTATTCGCAAAACATTACGCATTCATACTCGCAACACACTATATCTACATTTACATTAATTCTGATTTAAAACATTTCACTTATTAATAGGCGATATTTACGTAGGTAGGTATACTTAAAAGGTGGTTAGGTGCAAATTCGTACCAAGGTTACAAATATTTATACTTATACCTATGGCCATGGTACACGCGTAGAGATTAAATTAACATGTAAATCTATAGGTAACCTATAATACATAGCTGGACAACTCGAAACGACATCACATTTACTTCTGTTGGATGTTGTTTTGCTCATTCTTCAAATGGCAAATTGATTAATACTGATAAGTACTGCTACCACTCTTCTTCCATGTTTTTCATCTCTAAACATCGGATGTGATCACTCTGTGTGGTACTGTTGCGGACACGGATGCTATCTCATTTTCAGGAGTCTCTCGATAATAAGTATCGAGTTTGAAATTTTTGTCGTCGTAGAAAATGACGCTGGATATTTTATTATTAAATGTGAATATTAAAAATATATAAAGCCCTAGAATTCCATTGGCCAAGGCGAAACCGATATGCAATACGGCTCCTTTGAAATGAATCATGCACATGCCCAATATCCACGTAAATCCAACCAATAAACTCAAGCGCATGTAATATTTTAGTATGGTGAAAAAATCTTTGTTCCTTTGAATATGGTAATTATGTGTACCACACGCGAAGAAAGCAGTGAATGCGGATACTAGGAAAGTTAGCATCAAATTGCAATTGAAGAATACCAGGAACCATAACAACATGGCAGTGGTTTTGTTGAAACAGTTACTTCCCACAGGAAATAAATCTACTTGGAAGGTTTTTGGCATTTTCAATACATCGTTCGATTCCAAGTAAAGAGCTATTCCCAAAGCTATGCACGGCGACCCAGCTGAATAACGAGTATTCTATAAATTTACACTTATTCTTATTTTCATAGCTACGTTGATATTTGGTTTTTCTTGCCGCCGAGTATAATTCGAAGGAGATGGAAAGCAACCACGTTGAATTGGTTAGAAAAAAATAATAAGTTATTATAGCGATCACCGTGCAAGGGGCGCTTTTGTGTTCTATTATCATTCCGCCTATGTAAGTACAATAACTGAGTAATAATGAGAAACAAAACGAGGCTAAGCTGTTGCCCATCAGTGTCCACATCTCTTCGGTGATGGAGTATACGATTAAATGAGTACATAGGAATAATATAGAAATTCCGAAACTGATGATAGAAATTACATTTGTACTCACAATATTTGGTAGGTAGTCGTAATAATCCGATATTGTGTCGTTCATATTGTTTACGATAGTTTTAGGTACCTAATGCACATAAAGAATAGGTGTATTTTAGTCGACATGTTTAGATGTAAAAATTACTCCTTATTACTTATACGTATAGATGCAAAAATTTATGTATAGTATTTGAAAATAACTCGAGTACTCACCTATATTGGCGATATTTATATTCTTGAAGTAGGTACAACGCGGTCTTACTAATAATGAAACAAAAATAAAAACGCGAACTCAAATATTAGGTACGTGTAATAATGTAGCATTGTCGAAGGCGTATTTACCATCTGTTGCGGTTATCATATCGTCAGTTCGTATTTTTGATAACAATTACAAATACAAACGTGGTCGTTCACATTCGCTACATTATTGTGGTGGTTTCCAATTGATTAGAAAATAAAAACAACCGTCGCGTTACGATGTGTATAATTAATCTAGATTTAATGTCATTCCTTCGATATCGCATTTCATGCACTGCACAACGTATACTGTCTTCTTAGGGCGAGGGCTATTTAAAAGAAGAAAAATGATTTTTACTCCTTCGCTCAACAGTTCAACCCCCACCCCCACCCCCACCGCCCTTTCATTTACTGCATATCAGCAGCCTGATATTGGTTTTATTCGAAAATTATTCTTCTTTTGAAAATACCGACGTTAATTCGTATGTGAACTGTTCACGTAATTGTTAACAATGGTTTCATCTAGGTACTTATCTTACATCTTGTTAACGTTTCCGGTATCGAACGGACATGATGACAGTCGCATTCACATTGCGTAGCTTCTTTTCGGATGATAATGACATTGTAACAGTTAACTGTGACAAAATGGTTTAAAAATATTTATTGAAGAATAAATCACATTTAAAAGTACGAAATAGTGTTTTTCTAATTTAGTTTTTTAAGCTGAGTTTTTAATGAAAAACTAAGCCATTTTTTTTTCCATTTGAAATTGAAACTGTATCTAATCTTTAAGTAATTTCATGTATTTAGTATGTATCTATTATGTGAATGTGAACAAATATGTAGATACTCGTAGTTACGTACAATAAGAGGTATGTATCGGAGTTTAGACATTGCCTCTCCTTTATATGCCATGAAAATATACACTTCATTTTCAACCTCAAGTGGATAATTTTATGGCATGCTTATTTTCAAATCCCCACCACCTCACATTTGAATTCCCACTAACCATTTCTTCATTTGAAAATTTCGAACAACAATCATTTGATAATTAATTCCATTGAAAATGTAGGAGGAGAAACGATATTTTTTGTATGGAATCATTTGAAATACGCGTACCTAATCAATATTCTACAATACAGATACACTTTGTGATGCAATGAAGACATGAAATCTGAAATACGAAGTAACTCAGTTCTTCGTTCTTTCTTTTTCTTCAGTGATAAAGTCCTCCAATTCCAAAAGCCTACCTGAAAAATACTGGTGTATTCCGGTGGCTCACTTCGGGTCTGGTGCAAAGAGCCAGTATGAAAATTTCGACGTGGAAGAACAGGAAGCTGGAATTTGGCTCGCTTTTAGCATTTTCGTATACCAAAAATATGAAATCAGTGTTGCGAGTTGAAACTGCTGATTTCAGAAATTACAAGAGCTCAAAGCCGCAAAGTTTAAAAAAAATTTACTTGAAAAAATTGGTGGCTAAAAATAATACTTTGATTAGATTTATTATCTTGAATTCGTATATTATATTGATCTGGTATCCTCTAATTGTTGCCGCACATATCTTGGTTGGAAGTTGCAAGACAAAGGTATTTTTTATTCAGGATGAACAATATTCTATTAAATTTGTGTAACCATTTTCAGTCAATCTTCTAATAATCAATTTATTTATACTTCAGTTATTGTTGAAGAAAAATTTTTTGCGTTTACTTGATCTTTCGACTTTTAAAGGGTCTGTACATCTGTATTTATATTCAAGATGAAACCTCATATCAAAGGAGCTCATATTTTCAGCCATCAGTCGTTCCAAGTAATTTTTTGTAAAAACTTTAAGCGTCAAGCTTTTGCAAATTTTTAGAACAATTTGTTCCATATGTAAGAATAATAAAAAAATTAGCGGCACTCCAACTGCCAGCTCCAAGTTTATCCAAGTTTGAATCATCACACTGACTTTTAGACTATTTAGTAATCGCCATTATATTTTCCTTTTCTATAGATGGTACGTAAATTAAGGAACGAATTCGAATAGATAGCTCCGCGATGTTAACACATTAATCCGTTGTTATATTTCTTCTTCGGTTAAATTCAGCGAGCTTGTTTTAGTTGGCTTCAAATTCGCAAGCTTGTAGGCGATTAATGCGAAAAAACATCCATCAAGGGCGCGAATAAAATAAAACACCTTCCAATTGATTCCAATGATTAATAAAATCATACGAACGCAACTAGTCGCAAATGTTATAACGATCATTCTCGTGTAAATGTTTAAAATAATCTCGTTGTTTCCTTTCTTATACGTATCAATTTTGATAGAACGTATGAAAACTAAACTACAAAAAAAAATTAACGAACAAATTATGCTCAATAATTCGGCAAATTGTTTCGGAATAAATATACAATCCTTTTGCTCTCTGTAAAATTGTATGTAACACACGGAAAGGACGGAGGTAACGAAAACAATTGCGTACATTATTAAGGATAAAATTGTTTGCGTATGTGGCCGTAGTCTGCTTCGATTAGGAATTGTTATCCAAGCAAAAGCATCGACGCATGCTAAGATTATGGTTAAAAATCGGCACAGTTGAATAATGCTGGTTAAAGTATCTCCGTAGTTGCGAAAAACATGCAAATTGGAAATTTGGATGCAAAATTTCAATTTTATTTCATACACTAAAGTGTACGCGATGAGTACGACAACACGTCTTGCTAATACGTCATCTAGTAATTTCTTGATTTTTGACTTGGAAAGTATCGTTATTACCGAGCACGCGGATATTACGTTCAACGCATTGTATAATAAGGATTCAACTTCGATACCAAAAATTTGTTGATGTAACAGTGCGTCCATCTTTGGCTGTACGTGGAGAATACGTACCTACGCCGATCGAGTATCTTTCGTTAGCGGCTCAATGAACTTCCTTTGAAAAAAAATAATAAGAATTAATTCGTTCATTAAACTCTTTCTCTCTAGACGTTTTTCAAGGTATTGCTCGTGTGAATTATCGACTTCCCTTTTCCAGCCAGAAAAATAAATTTGTGAAAATTTTAGCGCGGAGTAGCGAAAAAATATGTATCTAGAAAATATGGAAATTTAAAATCAATTATTTGAAAAAATTCGAATGCATTAAAGGTAAATTATTTGCTAAAAATAGGCTATTCATGTGTTTTATGGGAAAATTCAAAGCCTTCCTGAGATATTTTGCTCAATCTTACTAAATACCAACAACTTGAATATTTGCAAGTTCATGATTCTTTGTTATTTTCATATTTTTCAGTATTTTACATACAAGCATTAGCTTGACCCCTAATGTAGGTAGTTACATATGAACGCTCATAATCTGTTCCAGTGGAAAACTAACCATGGGATATATTTTGAGTAACGGATCGAGTATATTTCATGTACTTATTACTTACTTATGCTTAGTATTTTTCGAGAATTTTCAACGCTTCAAGCTCTCTGTCTTAATATAAGTGAAAAATTATCGATGCTTGTTTAGAAGAATTGTCAAAAATATAATACTTTTTAAGAACTTGAAAAGAAGTAAATACACCTTCACCAAACCGACTTGCGGAAGTTTTGTACTACTAATGTAATACTGTTATTAATTCATTTACAGTTGTCGAAATATATTTTGTTATCATGTAAAAATGATGATAGATATCAGTTTATCTGAATAATTGATTTTTGCTACGTTGGGTTAAATGAGTAGGTAAATGAGATATATATACCGTTGATATTATACTTACCTATATTAGTATACGCAAGTACTCGCATATGATAATGAAGTCTCTAAGTTTTTTTTTTTTTTTTTTTTAGTTGGATAGCTTTGGACAGGGCAATAATAATAGTAAGTATACCTATGTGTGTTGAGATGCTTACAAAAAATGAAAATTATGATTTGAATGAAATGGATATTATTATAATTATACATACAAAAAAAATGTAAATACATCAATTAATTTATACTTAGATCAAAAAATGAAAAATAAAATTCAGGTATTATGACATTAGGATCATTTGATCTTCTAAGCGAGTTTTATTGACCCATTTAGTTCGCCTATCTACGGCCAAATAATAATAAATGAACATTCCTTCAAAAGCGCGAAAAAAATCCAAAATTGCGAAAAAAATCGTGTCGAGAGTCACGAGAAAAAATAGGTAAAAACCAAACCTAATGGAGGAGAGTAAACGTACTACAACAGAGGTGAATTTTTCGTTGGAATAATATTTATATCCCTCGGTCGCCTCAGTATATGCAGAATAATAATAATGTGGTAAGCTGGTAAAAATTAAAACTATTACTAAAAAATTAAGCGAACTATGTAACTTGGCGATGTTATCAATAGTATCGTAATTATAAATTGCGCCAATGCGAATTAATAAAATGGGTAATATCCATCCGCAAACTGAGTACATCAAAAATCTTCTTCTATTCAGGTTTTCTTCGACAAACACATCTGTAATGATGCTTCTTAAAGTTAAATATAAATCTAAAGCTGTCGCGAATAGTAGAAATGAAGTAATCACGTTCGTGTATAATAACATAGAATTCAAAAATTCGTAATCTAAGAAAAAATGTAATATTTTTAGCAAATTGATGATCCATAAACTGAGACACGTAGAATTTAAATTTTTTTCGTGTACTTTGTGGTATTTTTTGGAAATATAAAATTTAAATAATAATAATAAACATATGGCGGAAATTAAATTACTAAACAGATATAAATAAGCAAAAAAATGCCTCGTAAATGGGTTCTGCTTTATGTAGTCGTAATCGTATCTGCTAACTGTGTCGTTGAATAGGTTATTTGTGTTATTGGAAAATACCATTATGAATTCGATGTTACTCTCCTATCATCCGTAATTGATGAAGATTGTCATAAAATTCATAAATCCATGCTGTACTACCTTGAAATCGAAGGTGAATTCTTATTAAGCTGTTAATAAGTAGGTATCTTACTGCGCGAAACATTATTTAAAACAAAATCTTACCTAATTTCTCAAATTTATACGCTTCTTCAATTCCGTTCAGGAATTTTTCACAATATTTATTTTCAAAAATTAAAATTTCGCGAATCAACTTCTCAGAATCATCTCTATATAGTGATTATTCTTCTAGAAAGTCGATACAGCAGCGGATGTCTGCTTTCCAAAGCGTATACTTACAGATAAAAAGAAATCAAATACCTATACAAATAAGTATGTGTGGTAGTGTGCGTAGCTTTTTATACTGGTTTTCAATAATTTTACTAAATTAAAGTTCTGATATTTCAAACCAAACGAGCATTTATCAAAATTTCATTATTTTCAAAGATAACATTTTCACTTTAATGCTGAAAGTGCTTGAGAAATATCGAAATTTAAACTAATTTCTTCTTAACCTACGTACCTATTTCTTTTTCATAGCAAAAATCGATTAGGTTAGGATAGAATACTTAATCAATTTATGGGTTTTATAATTATTTTCAACCGGATGAAAATTACTTATCATTGCTTCGAAAAAATTATCGATATGTTTATCGTGATGGTATAGGAAGATTTTGAAAGAGCTGATACATAAGATACGAATTTTCTTCTGATAATTTTCGTTTTCGAGTTGTACTTTTCGTTGAATCAAAATATATTTTGATTGAAAGCATATTCTTTGTGAGAGAAATGAGGAGAAAAAAAATTAAATACGAGCTTAACCAACGTGAATTATTTTACAATCAGGGGCGTACCGAAGACCTTCTTCAGGGGGGGGGGAGAAAACCAAAAATTGCCAACTAATACCATGAAATTTTACCAACTGTTGACCTTTTTTTTTTTTTTTTGCTCCACGAAACAATATGATGCACAGTCTTGTTAGTCTTCAAAAAATTTAAATACTGCACAAGTGGTCAAATTTACCAACTTTTTACGCTAAAACTCCAAATTTACCAACTTTCCAAAAGCCAAGGGGGGGAAGCTTCCCCCTCCCCCCTTTCGGTACGTCCCTGTTTACAATGCCTAATAAGTAATAATCATATAGAACCAGAATAATATTTTAAATGTATTTTTTTATTTCTGTTTTACTTTCAATATTTCGAACAAATTCTCAGGACTATTAATTATATGTTGTATTGTTTAATTTATTTATAATTCTAATTTGTCCTTTATTCAAATCATTTTTCTATGAATCGACTTTATGCTTCACCTAAAAATTTATGAAAAGAAGCTTCTCAACATTTAATCTTCTTAATTTCACAAACTCAGTTTTTATTAGAAATTGGACTACTATTGAAACACCAGCAGCTAATGATAATATACATGTCCGTGGAAGTGTGGTTCAAGGAAAAAATATAAGGAATTTAATAAGATGAAACATATATAAATAGTCACCTTTTAAATTACATTCTACTCGTAATAACCTCACATCCTTAAATATGATTGTTTACAAACAAATAAAATGAAAATTAGTTATTTGATTATTACACTTCCATGCAAGGAAGTAAAATCGCCAGTCGTAAATTCAAATGAAAAAAAAAATCACTTCGCTTACACCATGAAAAAATTTTAATTTAACAAAAAAATAATAATAATAATAAAGAAAATAAAGAAAAAAGTAATCAATAGTCTTAGAATAATATTAATTCTCAAGACATCAAATGTCTAATTAAATTATCAAGAATCTAATGCCGAAAAACGCGAATAATTTTAAATCGACTTGTAAGCATCTCCGTTCGAATGTACATTTTGAAAATGGTGAAGATTACGACTATTGCTGTTGTTGTTGTTATTATTATTATTTTGCATATTTGACACAATGTGTACTTGCGAAGCGCGTAATTTCCTATTAAAAGTTAAACAATAATAAATAAATACACCATCGTAGGCCATAAGACAGTCTAAAAATAATAACAAATGAATTTGTTTTCCAGTCGCATAGAAAATAATAGCGAATGCAAATCTGACGGATGATGTGACGAAAGTGATAATTAAAGTTCTTCCGAAAATGGTAAAATTACGATTAGAATTATTGAGATTCACTGTAGCTGGTTTTATATTGTACAAGGATATGAAGAATAAGATCAAGATTATGGTATACGATACTAAATGAAATCGATAACAATTATCAAAAAGTTTTTGTTCAAGTAGGCCAATGCATACGCTATACCTTGAGATAGAATCCATCCGCAGAATGTGTAAAATATGAATAATTTACAATGCGAGCTATCATCTATAGGGATATTTCTGGCATTTCTTCTTAAATTTAAACACGTATCCAGCGACATTATTAATAATAAAATAGTGGTGGTTATTTCCGAGCAGGTAATTATGATTAAATAATTCGGTATTTTGTAAAACATGTCTAAAATTATCAGCGAATATAATACGGATAGGTTTATACAAAGCGATAGTAAATTCTTTTTCTGTAACGTTAATACTCCTCTTTCCCAAAAATACCAGTATACTCGTACAAGGTATATGAATGAAATAAGATAGCCCACATTTTGCAGTACGCTCAAACATTTTTCAAACGTGTTTACTTGATTCGAAAGGATTTCATAGTACGATGTAGCGTTGATGGTCATTTCAGTGGAAATTTTCTCTCTTCATAGTTCCATAATGGTACAATGGCAATCTATAAGTGATAAATCGGCGTTGAAAAAAAATTATTCGAATTTTGTGTTACCAGTTTTACGCTAGATCTCATGACCTACACCCATATTCAGTACCATAGGAAATTCAAATTTATCAACAAAAAATAGAATATAGGTACCTAATGCCAAATTGAAATCATTTTACTTTTCCATTAAATTACTAACAACCTGCCTATTACCAATTTCCATGTATCGTAACTGAATATTATACCTACTTATCAGTTTTTAAAAGTCATTTTCAAGCAATAAATGTTTTTAAAAAATATATTTTTAAAACTATTCGCTGGAAGATTCGTATGTTTACTTACCTTACTATGATTTTCATCAGTAATACTTCTTCTTTGGAACAAATAAAACGATTATTTCACCATTCACCTTTGTAATATCTATGAAAAATACTTATTCGTTTCAATAGTTAACTAACTGATAGCAGCAGGAAAAAAGCACCTAATGCGTATTAATCTTAAACGTATGCCAAGTGGTTCTATCTAACTACTAATCTACGTATCGATCAGTTTTCGTAGATACATCGTGAATCACTGTCGAATAATCACAAACTATACCAGTAAACATGCTCGAGTGAATGCCTAATAACGAAGGATATTGCTTTATCTTATTTCATTATATTCATAAAAACTTATTTATTTGTAGTTTTGATAAAATTCTGGAATATCTAAATTTTCGAAATGAAGGAAAACAAACGATTCTTTGATGATAAAAGCAGTAACTATGTAGCTGGCGTAGAAAACATCGATTTTTGTACTCAAAAATCAACAAAATAAAATACATGGGTAAGTCGTAAGTACTTACCCCAAAGTTTACCTATTATGCAGCATTGTCACTTTAATTCTCTTATTTTAGTTAACGAATATGTATTTAGATAACAGTAGGAAACTGATTAATTTAGTAAACGCTATTACGGAATGGTAACCATATTAATGTAAAACCAGTTCAAAAGTATTGTAATTTGTTTTGTTTAGTTTTGAATTTTAGTAGGAAATATGAAGCCCAAATTTTTGTGTGATTTTTTAAGAATAAAAATTATTTTTTCAGAATTATTTAATTTCTGTTTATTAATATATCAGAAGCGTTTCATCTCAAACTGAGTTCTTTCGTACCACATATGTGTACTTAGGACTACTCATATGATACTTATGTTTATGGTTTGCCATCCAGATACAATATTTTGAAAATCTTTTTTTCACTCTGATGATTATAAACTATGAAGATTTCTATTATTTACTTATTCGAGGCAGATAGAGATAGGTAAATGCAGTTTGCACCAAAATGTAGCGCATACAATATAATATCTCTGACCGAAAATTGGTCTCAGTAAAGATAGTAAGTGAAGAGCTACAATGAAAATATAATGAAAAATTGCGAGAAAAAAAAATGTTGATATTTTTCATATTTTTTGCAAGTAAAAACTTGGTAAAAAGTCCTATTGACCATATGTTTCAAAAATATTTTATGAACACCCATCCCATCCTCTGTTATATATGTAGTAGGTGGATGTATCTTGAGTGTTTTTAATTGGTGGAAACGTTTTTTCTTTATTTCCACAAATTTTCTATGATTTTTTTTTTGAAATTTTTATCTAAACAAAAGATATTCAACAAGTAATGAAAGTAGTAACAGTAGTAGCTGCGAAAAAATGATAAAGATGTACAAAAAATTATGGAAAAAATTTTTTGTACTTCTTTATTATTTCTCCGCAACTTCTCATTCCGCTACCAGCAAATACTCTAGATTTTAGTGTTAACTGCACATTCCTTGTTCAAATAGAAATTAAAAAAAGAAAGATTATAGATAATTTGTGGAAACCAAAAAAAAAGTTTCCTTGTATTTAGAGATACTCTGAGCATATCCACCCACAACATATAACAGAAAAGGAAATGGGAGTTATAAATTTTTTGAAACATAAAATCAGTACGACTTTTATCAAAGTTATTTACAAAAAATATGGAAAAATGGTAAATTTTTTCCGTAGTTTTTCATATTTTTTCATTATAGCTCCCCACTTATTACTTACACTGAGACCAGTTTTCTTCAGTAATACTACGTTATGTGCACTACATTTTGACATAAATAGCATACCTATCTCTATCTGCCTCGAATAACTAAATAAAAATTTTCAAAGTTGATCGTTATCAGGGTGAAAAAAATAATTTTAAACTCTTGCATCTCAGCCCCTTCAGCAAATATGGTAGGCAAACCATCATACATGAGTATCACATGAGTATTCTATATGTGGTATGGAAGAACTCAGATCAAGGTGAAACACCCCGGATATATTTTTTGAATAAAAATATTAAATAGCTTTTTTATTAATTCATTGTTAAAAAAAAAAAAAATCAAAAACAGATTGTTTGAATGATAATTGTTAATATTGTGGTTTTCGTCCGATTGAAACATTTGAATCACTGTTATAAGTTTGAATATGTTGCGAAAATTCTAGCTAATCAACGGTTTTGATAAGTAAGTAAGTAAGTAAGTAAGTATATCAGAAAAAAAATCGTAATTTTGAGCAAATATATATATTTCATATTTTTTAAATTTTTAGTGTGTAAAAAAATCATGAAAAATTAACATAGGTAACGTGAAAGGAAATCCCCATCATATTGTAAGCAACCAAAAATTTATTTTGGTAGGAGGTATTCACTATTTACTTTAAACATTTTTTATTGACCTTTTCACTTACCAATACTCAATAATTTTCGCCAATAAATCATTTTTTTGTTCATTTTATGAATTCTGCTCATTTATTAAATGAAGTTTTTGGTTTTGGGCTGAAGATAACTGGTTTTAAATGAATTTATAAATAGACATGAAGAGTGCTCAGATTTTCAATTTTTAAGATACATAGCTAACAATAAATTATAATAAATATTTTGAAGTATATATTTTGAAAAGCGGCAATGAATACTTTTTATTTCATCTCACACTTGGAAATACACATGATCTTCATCCCCTTGAAGGGACTTGGTAAATGAAGGTGCATGACAGTCAACATATATAGGCGATCTCCAAACAAACGACTTTTGTTGCTTGCATTAATAACAATGACACCTATGACTGTATGAAATTTATTTTCCTTACAATCCTTATTTAATGCACATTACCTATCTAACTTGTACTTGTCGATCATCAAAAATTATTGAAAACAAAAGAAGAAAAATCACTTGGTTTTATATTTTAACAATAAAAAACAATTATACATATACACTTTACACAAATAATAGAAAAATTTACAACAATAAAAAAAAAGGAATTAAAAAACATAGGTAGGTACCTATTATGTATAAGTGAATGTGAGCTAAAACTGCCTACGTATAGTTATAGAATTATTCTACATGCGTTGAAACTTCGTCATGTTTCTACGTACATACTCATTCATTTTGTAATCGTGGGTAGAGAAATACGTGCTTTTAAAAATATTTAATACCTAGCTATCTATCATTGTACGTATAGTGTATCGTTCATGAGATTCGGTTCCATTCATACATATATGTACCTATGCTGTATCCAAGTGACCTATATGTACGTCTTCGAATTAAAAATTCCTAAATTTAAATACAAAATCAGCAGATTATTGAAGTAATGAACTAGTTTTTTTTTCATAAATTTTCAAAAGAATAAAAAAAAAGCCTTCAAATTGGCCGCAAACTGCATAATTAATTGCAACTGCGAAGATCACTTAGGTACATTATGACTGTATACTGCAAAGCTATTGATAAAGTTTTCGAAATAGGCCGTAAATCAAACGATAATAATAGGTACATATTATTTCTTTTTCAGTCTCTCAAAAAAATGTTCAGTCGTTACGCATAAAAATGTAGGTAGGCGAAACGCGAAAAGTTTTTCAATAATACGTATTGCTGGTGGTCTTATCTGCGCGTATTTGAGATTTCGCGTCAACCTCGCTGCCGTTCATCGACCAACTAAACGCTGGTAAATTTAAAACGCTGTCACGTTTCAGATTCTTCAACGCGTGCAGAACTTTCCTTCTGCACGTGAAGGCTATGAAAATAAACAAGCCTAACGAGGAATTACTTAATATGAAAACTACCCACAGAAATTCGTTATTTGCGACGCCGGCGATTAAGCCGAAAATCCAAGTCAAGCCCATTAATAAAGCTAGACGAGCGTATAATCTGAAATCTCTCTTAGTTCCCGGACTAGCTGAGTACCTGGTCATAGAATGACTGGAGTATATCATGTATGCGGAACTTAAGAAGAATATTAGATTACAAATTAATACCAAAAATACGGGTAAGGCGAAAAATATAAGTATAGGCGGTCCCTGCCCGAACCAACAAGTTCTGGTGCCGAAATGCGGCTTGATGCTTTCCGGTATGTAGTTATTCGGGCACAAATCCACCAGCACCGCGATCAACGCTATTTTCGCCGGTAACATCCAGCTGCAAAACGAGTAGATGAAAAATTTACGCCACTGCTTTCCGGAGCTCACTCGGAGCTCTTTGGTGGCGATGCGCAGCGTACGCCACACGTCGAACGACATGATCAGCATCCACGTGAAGGCGGCCAAAAAGAAGTAAAATGTCACGATGGCGTTTATGAAGCAGAATTTACCTTGAAGAACGTCTCCCAGCGTGAAACTACTGTACGCTATTAATAGTGCGAAACAAAACGAGGCCAAATTTTTGCCCGATAAATTACGCAACTCTTTGACCATGGCGAATACGACGAGATGAGCGCATAGGCAAACTATAGAGACGCCGATGCCGGCGAATGTGATCAAACTGAAATAAGGTTTGTACGCGACTCTTTGGTTGTAATCGAATATTTCTTCTTTGCACACTTCCAGCGTGCCGTGATTTCGGTAGAGAAATTTTCCGGGCTCGATGGTCTTATCGTATTTGCTCACGTAGACGCTGCTATTGTCGTTCATTAATTTGAATTCCGTCTCGTCTAGTATCATTTTCGAGCAGTTTAACGTTTCGCGTAAAGTACGACGATCGGTTTGCTGGGAGCTGGATTCTTCGACGGTGATTATATTTCGGCATCTTCGGAAAAATCTGTCGTATAGTTGATTCTCGGTACAGTTGACTATCTCGCCGACTGACTGGCCACCGTTGAAATCGAATATTATAGATAGAGGGTCTATTCTATAATCAATTTCCCCTTTGAGTTTTTTCGGTTTTTCGCATTGCAAATATTGCACCGGCACGCTGTTACATATAGCGCAATGTATATTTCGAAACGATTCGGTCGGCTTGGAATCCTTAATTTTATGTACGATCAACGTATACGATTCGCAGCGTTGTCTGATTTCATCTTTGCTCCAAGTGGCCGGACATGTCTTCACGGTGGGCACGCATGGCCTAACTCGCGGCTTCAACGCTTGCGTACTTAGGAACATTAAATCGCATTTAAAATGCGTCTCGTTAATTTGCAGTTGCCAATAACTATGGTTATTGTTGTAGCTTAAATTCTTCTCCACGTAGTCTCTATTGTAATCGTTCGATAATGTTTTATTGTCGCCCGATTTGCAGTCCAAATTCAATCTCCAATAGGTTACTTGAGTATCGCGGTTGCATATGGCGCAGAATATATTGCCGTAAGTGGTATTCGTTCTGGAGCTGGTCACCGGGGTCATTAACAAAGGATCGTCGATGCTTTGGGTTGCTGATTTTTCGCATTTACGTCGAACATCGATTTGCTGCCAAGACGGAGGACAGTCAACTTTCGTGTAAACATCGAAATCCGAATCTTCCAAAGCGGTACATTTAAAAGATGACGCCGCTCTCCGTTGCTGAGCCGCGTTGAAGTATGGCGAGTTTAAACAACAGTCTCCGTATTTGTCGCACTGTTCATCACACATACAGTTTCTGGTTTGCAGGTCATGCGTGGAGTCGATGTTTTCGTCACACCATCCCGCAGAGCTACATAATTTTCTGTAAATTTTAACGCAACGTAAGTTTTCTTCCATATACCTATTACCTACTCGCATTTACTTATTGTATTTACTTTCTATTGTAATACCTACGATATTTTTTCGTGTTACTTTTTCAGCTGAGTTTTAAAGAAAGGAAATAGATTTCTTCATTTAGGAACGAGAATTCAGCTGAGAGAGCGAAGCTCTTCGTATCTTTGTGGCTTAGATTATTTTTTTAGTCACATAGCAAAAGTCCAACTTTTTCATGCGTATACTTGCCCTACCCACCGATACACTTCACTCCACTCCCTACCACGAACTGTTGGACATGAAAATCGTTCAAAATATGGCCAGAAGTTGTTCTAGTGAATTTTTCAAGTTTTTTATTCCTCTCTGAATGACTGTTTATTGAAAATTTGAGGTTAGCTACAAGACCCCTCAAACATCAAAATTTTTCTTCTTAATGTCATATGATACATAGAATGAAACAACGAAAACACTAATATAACTAAATTTCAATTTCTCAAGCGAAATTGAGAAAGAGGGTGAGTTGAAGTGAAAAATGACTTCAGTTTTGAGTGATGAAAGCCCATAGGTGGATATGAATCGTAAATTTGGCCTGGAGCATTGCTGGATGGTAAGTGGTTGTAGTATCAAGAAACATCTTTTAGCAAAGTTTTGAGTCCTAAATTACCTGTTTGTTTGTAAAGATACTAGGTACTCAATTTTTCTAGCAAGCACGTAAATCCATTTGAAGGCATTCTAGAAAAAAACAACAACACCCCTCTTCGTCCCTTACTTTCTTCCCAAAATCATACTTCCAAATTTATTTAATTAGCTAAATTTTTAATTAAAAGCGATGTAAAACTACTTTTTTTGTTTACTTTTTTTTTGTATTCACCTGAAATTAGAGTTTATTCAAAATTTAAGAAAGACAGGAGAGGAGGAAGAGGAAATGCCTCAGAATGTTCCAGTGGCGTCGCCAAGGCCAGGCCCCCTAAAAAATTTCTGGTCCCCCTTTGGCCCCCCAACCAAAAAATTGTTTTTCATTAAATAATATTTTTAATTTCTTTTTTTTATTTTATACCATTTATACCTGCTTACTTACATTTTTTCAAGTTGGAAGAAAATAATAAATTTGTTTTTATTAATCCTTGTACGATTTTTTCACATAAAAAAATTATTAGACCCTCTCCCAAAAAAAACACACATATTTTTAATACGAAAGGCTAGAAAAATCTTAAATTCTTGGTCCCTTTTGTGCCCGCCCCCTCCAATTTTTAATCCTGGTGACGCCATTGGAATGTTCGTTCCTGATTTTTCATTCTTTCAATTACTAAGAAGGTTCTACGGTGAAACAGAATTGGTCATTTTTAATGCGAGGTATGCGATGAGTCGTCCAATAAGTATAATATCATTTTTATATGTATCATACCTGTATAACGTTAGTGTTTTAAATAAAATATATATATTAGGCTAGTCAGCTCACCCATTAGGATCTTCTAAATCTTGATGACTTATTTCCAACGCTCTTAGATTTGATGTTGCCAGCAAATACAGCAAAATACGAAAACCTAATTGCATCTTCGTCGTTTCATCTATTAAAACAAACAAAAAATCATCAGGTTTATCATTGATAATACCATAAAAATCAGATAATTATCATTTAGCGGGCAACGTGTATCGTAATTTCTCTATTTTGCGAATCCTAATGTTTGATAGAAAAAAGTGATAATTTATCATAACCTTTCAATTGTAATTTACCGGGCCAGCTGTAGGCCGATTACGTGTTTAAAAGGACCACACAAGATTCAGGATGATGATACAAAACTACAATAATAAAAATAAATTACGTGATTTGTCTCAAATTCGCACCTATTGATGATTAAAGAAGACAAATGAGGAAATAGGATGAATGCAAGTAATTTTTCGTGCAATATTTCTCAAATGAAGAAATATTTTTCGCCAAGTGCCAATTAATTTCATATAAAATTATAAGTTGATATAACTACTCGTACACGTATGCTGGTCTATCAGTTGCAGAAGATAAGAATTCATTTTATATCGAAACCGGATAGATATTGGATAAGAGATTTTAAAAGCACGTACGTCCGTACGCAATCCAATTTTAAAATACAGGAAACTGGTTGAATCATGAAGGAACAATAACAAGTTCGATGACAGTAAAAGAAATTATAAAAGTTCGATAAGTCTTCACACGTTCATACATTTACCAGAATGACGTAAATACGTATTAACGAGTGGGTATTGACTAAGTCGATGAGTAAAAGTTTTTTTCTTTTTTTTTTTCGCCTGTGTCGTGAATTGAATTAAAATTCTTCGCTGATTAAAGATTCGAACATTTAATTGAGTGCTAAGGTCGCTTTCATCGTAGGAATAGAAAGGTAGATGATGAGGAAAAGATTTAGAAGCGAGTGATGTACCAGGTATTATTAAGGTATACTTATGGCTATAGTTACTAATTTGGGTATCGTAATAAAAAAAAGTTTACGCTTTTATTTATTGGTTACGATAAGCGTACGCATAATTAGTAGTACGTAGTACGCGACTAGGTGTCTAAGTGGCTATGGCTATAGGCAGCTCAAGAAAGTGTACCTCGCTGCCGAAGGAACGAATAAATAATGATGCGATAAAAGACCAAATTCAATAATAACATGTACGTAAGTAATTAATCGAGAATGGATGATTGATTTATTTGAAAACACGAAAAGTTAAAATAATAATATTTCCAATAATAAATGTATATTTGAGTGCCTCCCTCACAGCTCAGCGAACCAATTACAACGGATACATCAAGAAAATGAGATACATTCTTATAAATAAATAATAAATAATTTTTCTTAATTTATTCATTTGGAATTTTGCCCTATTTACTCCTCAAAAAAACAAATGGGTTCTGGAATCTAGTCTAAAAACAATAATGTCAATTTTACTAAGAAAATTCAAGTCTTTGCTCTTATGCCATACTTTTTATAGGAAATATCACGGGAATAGTAGTGAAAATGCTTATTATATGAATATTTTTGAAATCTCCCTTAAATCTTTCCAATTCTATAAATATTTTTATTTTATTTTGGGTGACCAAGTCACACTTGCAAATTCTAACCGTGACCTTACCGAAGCATTAAATATTATTATGATGATTTCGATATCATTGCGATATGCCTACAAAAGGAGAGCAAAGAAGCAAGGTTTGAACCCGGTGGTACACCAGAAGAATATCCAAAAAATGAAGATATATGACCTTTATAGGATATTCAATTTTTTTTTTGAACCGTGCCGTGTACACCAACTAGGCTAGAGGCACGGACTTTTATTTTTTTTTTGTTCCAGCTAAAGTAACGGGAACAGGCCTGAGGAGGTTATGAAATAGACGAGAGTGCAAACTGGTCTGTAGTTAGATATTTCATCGAAAGGTTTTTTTTGGAACTTCTCAGTTTCTATAGGGAAAGTATTAGTATAGATAAAGATTAATTATATAAAAAGTAAAGGCTTAAGTAGGAACTCGGCATAAACCTTACAAATGTATGGTGGTATGTTATGTAGTCCTATAGAACGCTTCGATTTTAGTTTTTTAATCGTAATATACATATCTGAGTATGAGGTGGATTCCCTAGTAAGTACACTCATCACGTAAATGGTAAATAAATATTTGTATAATTGCATAAATTATATTAGGCATATTTTGCACAGAAAAGTTTGATTCTTATTTATTTTCGTAAAATTTTGATCGCTTGTATAATGCCTTGGTCTACCTCATACGATTATTTCAATTATTCATTCAATACGCGGGTAATTCCGAAAAGAAAATGGCCTCACTTTGGGACAAAAAATAATTTCCGTGACTCATTCGGTGCGAAAAAAATTCGCTCTTATTCGCTCATCGCCTGCACTTAATGAACGACCTCTAGTCGTAAGTTATAAATAAAACGTAAGTACGTTCCATTATACGTACAGAACTTATGAAAAATTTCCACCGGCAGCGGCTAATTTTCAATATCGAGAAAGGAGAAACTCGAGTTTCTGAAGGTCAACCAAAATTCCGATTTTCTTTGTGCTGGCATAAAATAATTGTGAGCACATACACATATCTTTACCTGTGCTCGATTTAATATTAAACATACGAAGAGAATGATTCGAGCGTAAAGTAAAGATGTAAATGAAATTAATTAAAGACCTCATTTCCACTCGTAATCGAATACCTCACATGCTATAAAAATGCTCGTGTATTTTATGAATGTATACGCGTAGGTACTCGAATAGCGAAGTTTGGTCAGCCTTGCCACATAAAGCAATTAATGGAATGAAATACGAGAGTAATTTTTAGAACAAAAAATCATTAATTTCATCTTTATTGATATTTTTGCGGGACACGAATTCAAACGCAAACTGGCTTCAAAATTTCTAGCATCATTCTAATAATTCTATAGCTTCACCGAAATTAATAAGGCAATCTGCAGTAGGGTAACATAGATCTTTCAGTGTGAACGTCAACTTATCGGTTTCACGTAATTACAAATATAATAAAAATTCTTTGACTATAAGCTACATTTAGATTGATGAAATTCTGCAACTTTCTGTGGCGAATGTTCTCATAACGCCAAGGAGCGCATTAGTACTAGATAAGTATCTCAGACTGTCTAGATAAAGGTCGTTTTTTGAGTATCATGTGTGTCTACAATGACAGTAGTTCGTTTTCCACATATTCAAACCGCATACTGCGAGCAAATTTTTAAACGATTGAGTAATCGAAACAATGATGTGAATCCGCAGGCTACATTGTCCTCGTGATTCATCCATGGATTCATAACTCAACAACAGCTCTTAACTTTCTCTTTAGCTGCTTATTTTGAATTACGTTCGCGAACGAATTTTCAGTAGCCCGTTGTCTTTTTCTTTTGAAGTTCTATTTTGATGGGAAGTACGCTTTGTGATTAGCTACTATTGACATCTTATTGCCTTTAAAAAAATACGAACAAACAAAAAAAAAGCAGTTTATTACACACGAGCCTTAAGAGACTTGTATGGATTATTTATGCAGATTTATAATAATGAAGTGTGTGTAAACTATAAGAGTAGATATATATTTATCGCTATACTATCATTTTAAAATGAAATTATAAGTATAGATTTTCGAATCATACCTATATTCAGGTACAATGTCGTGAAATATTAAAATATGAATTTGCGGTTATCCAATCTATCGAAATCTCGCTCAAATAAATTTATTACTTTTTAACGTCGGTGAATGGCTCGCCGATGAAATTTAGAGGGGAAAAAATCATGCCCTTGAACAAATTAAAATGTTCGCTTGAAAAATGAAGCGCTTATTTACGTTGCCAAAGTTTCGGTATAATAAGTGTAATTTAATTGTGAATCATGATACTATGGGAAAGCAATCGTTTTGTTTGGAATTATGTTTTCCATTTTATACCATAATGCCTGCAGGTCTGTGTTCCAGACTGCCCTACGTTTATACGTATGAGTTCTGGCGAAGGAAATGATGACATCACACTCGTAGATAAGATCGAAGGCCATGTCAAAAGACAGGTTCATTACAGTTGACGAAATACCTCGGCTAAGCTCATGTTATTTTAACACATAGCTGCTGAGGTATAGGTAATAGGTATTCATCTTCATTCTACTGCTTCAAAATGCTGAAAGCGAGAGCAAGTATCGCATTGCATAATCAATTAAATAGTTTTCGTTAAGAATTTGCTCCCATATAATTACTATGTATACGGAAGGCCACTAGTGTGCTACTAGCTCAAGCTATAACATCTTTTAGTAAATGAATATTTTCATTAGCATGTTACGATAAATCCGTAATACCGTACGAGTGAAATAATCACTTCTTTTGAAGAAATCACGTTAATACATATCTTATCGTTTCTGTATAATTTTTAACCCACTGAAAAAATTATGGGTTTTTCATTTGAAATTTTTAGGAGAATACTTTTTTAAACTCTTTCATGATGACTTCCATTCTGTGGTAAGTTATGATGGAAAACATAGTACACGTTGAGTAAGGAAGTAAATAGGAATTCTTTTTTAAAAAGTTAGAAACGGTCTTAAAATATTGAGAGTAATTGCCTGACCTATATAAAAAAAAAATAAAAAAAAATGAAATAAAATAAACAAGATTTTGCTCGGTCTCTTTTTTAATGGTTTAAACGCCCCGAAATGAGCTGTTTGCCAAAATTTCGCCAAAGAAGGTTCACACACCAAGAATAGTTCAGTGCAAAAATATTCTACTTGAATTCCATAAAAGTTAGCTTATTATACTTTTTTCTTTCATGGACATAGGAAGTACAGGAAGTTTACTTCAAATTTACCCCTTTTTTGCATTTCTTCAAAGTCTTGAAATTCCCATATTTAATTATTTTACTTTTCTCCTTTTGATATTTAAAAAAAAAGAAAGTTCTCTATTATGAAATAACCCTTGTCAAAAAAATCCAAACATATATTTGGTTCCTACCCACTCCTCTAACATGGAACCTAGGAAGAACCATAAAATATGTACTGCAAAACAGACGTAAACTTGAAGCGAACTAAGTTTAATGTGTTAATATGTACGGAATTTTAAGTAGAATATTCATGCACTAAAATATTTTTGAGCCCTTTTTCGCGTAGTATTGGCAACCACCATTTGAAGGGAGGGAGAGTTCTACAAGCCCGCAAACCACTCCAGCTTTTCACCAAAATTTATACTTTATGCTTTTTAGTAGGGTAAGTTGCCTACATTAGTAATGATATAAATTAATCTTAGGTTTAATGCATTGTTATTTAAGGCTAAATTCTGAATATTCCAAAGAAAATCGATAAATCGGCTTATGATTCAATTCTTTACTTGACATAAATCATATATCTAATATGTTGACCCTATTTAGTTGATGATAATAATAAAACCTTTATTTTTCAGAAAATTTGTAATACCTTGTGAAATAATTTCATCTCATTCACGCAATTTTTATGCAACCCAAAACAGTTTAAGAACTGAATAATTATAACAATGACAATAATGCACGATGATATTGTTAGGAACGATAAAAAAAAATGCTAATAATTTAACAAAGAATTTAATATAATTCATTACGTTATCATATGTATGGTGTGCTTGCTCTACTTGAGTAAATGGTGTACAAAATATTTTCAATAGCTGCTAACATATTTGTTGGTACTAAAGCATAGTGGTTAATAATCAGTAACTACTGGCAGGTAAGTATAAATATGTGCTTACTTACTTGCTAGTTCTGTAAGTAAAATGCTTACTTTTTACTTATTGGTACTCAGATGCATTCGTTTAGTACTTAATTACCTACGTATATGCATTATAATAGGCATATCAAGAAAAGAGAGAGTGTCAAAAAGAAAATGCATGCTTCTAAAATGATTGCTCTTACACAAATGTGCTTTTGTTTATGTATCTATACTGAAGTACTGAAATACATGTGCCAATCCCACAGCTTATGCGTATTTATAGGTAAAAATATTATTATTTGCATTGGCAAACAATCAGGCTTATAGTGGTTTGATGTAGATCATCTTGGAATAAGTTATTTCATTTCTATGAAAAAAGAAATAATATCAAACTCAACTTCCTATTTTTATATACTCTTAATAATGCTACTTCTCGAATTTTGCTAAATGATAAATATAATTATATGATAACTTGTTGGCTAAGTGAAAGAAGAAATGTTTCTCGAAAACGTAGGTAGCGGATAAAACAGAGATTTCAGTCACATACCACATACCCACGCATGAAAATAATTTAGTCTTTATACCACTTGGCAAGTATCTGGATATCAACAACCAAACCCCGCGATGAACAAATTTTAGAGAAGTACAAAAGTACGTAGAGCATAATTTATCTGCGATATTTCTCGCCTAATAAACTGGTTTCGGCGCATTTTCTAATTACCACTTGAATGTACGTCCACGTAACTTACACGAACGCGTGAATTTACCCAACGTCATGGATTACCTTGATATTTGGCATAGCTATACTTATGCATGTATCTACCTGCTGTAGTGTAATTCGTTTTAAAAATACCAAGCGCTTCCTCGATGTTGTATTGTTACAAAATAGTAAAAATATAATACTTGCGTATCCGTTTTCCCACAAGTTTTTTAGTCGTACGCTTATATCGAATGGTTAAGCAGCACACATCCGCCTGTAATGTGAAGTCGGGCTCAACTCGAAAACAGTAATTTTTGCCCTGAGAAAAATTTATTGTTTTTTGTTTATGGTAAATTCCTCTCTTTAGAATAACACCGTTTACATTTACCTACCTACTACTACAAATTATGTAATTGAAGGAATAACGTTAACGTTGCTTATTACGTGAACACCCAACAATAATCTTTTGATAATTCCATTATCGTACGAAAGTTTCGATTATACGAGTAATTACACGACGGCTTTTTACTTTTCTTACTTATTCTTAATCACCTTGGAAATGAATATTTTATTTATATCTATAAAATCAACGTTAAAAATTATCAAATCGAGTTTGACGTCGTTAATTTATTAAGATCTCGCCATTTTTTAATGCTTTTCACTTCGTTATTCGCCGATGAAATGTATACGAATAACGAATTCGAAATCCGCTTTGAAAAAAATAATAAATAATTAGCCGAAAGAAGTGTATGGCAACTTTTTCATACTTCATATTTCCGGTTTTTAGTGTCCATAATATCAATTTTGTGCGAGGAACTATATAATTATTGCATAAAAAACCCAACATTTCAGTACCTATTTTGCTTGAGGAAATAAATTACATGGATACCCGTATTTATACGTTGATTTTTGTTTGTTTCGGAGGACGTGATGACACGATAAATAATAATGCACAAGCATCATAGATGGCCACCCGAGTATATTTTTTTTTTAGACTCATCATAATTATATCTGATTAACTGATTTTTTTCTCTTGCTGTAAATAAGTTACTTTGACGAAAAAGGAATTAAAGTATTCTTACGATCATATCGTATGGGTAAATAGGCGCATACTATAGGTGTTTAATGAATACTGGGCAGTATTTCGGTATGAAATGATACTCCGCGAGGTAAAGTAAAAAAGTTTCCATAAACGGAGGTCGAATAATCAAATGGAAGAGAACTCGGAGTAGTTGAATTAAAATCTATGTTATCTGAAATTTTCTCCTGTAAAATAGGATTTTTAAATCACTATGTCTTGAGAAATGTAATGCTTTTCCCATCATGGATGTACGTAATTAACTATTATACAGCAATTTAAAATTTTATATCTGGATATAGCTGGTAAAAAAATTGCGTACTTTAATATTTCATTCACGCATTAGGTACATAATATTCAATGATCAGAATGAAATAATTGAAATAAAAATTTTTGCAAAGTTGAAGGATATGCTGCAGCGTATTAGATTTTCAGTTTCATTATAACTTCTTTAATGTTACAGTATAGGCAAAAATGTTATTTATTGTATTCATTGAGTATTATTCAATATGTAGGAGAATACATTTTTCAATGAATTCACTATTTTTCATAACTCTTATTGGGCAAATTTTTAAATTTCACTTGCTGCCAGCTACCTTCCTCGTATTCCAATTTTGGATCTATGTGCAAAGAACATTTTATGTACCCATCGAATAGTCGAATACTAAAATATTGACTATCGTATCCATAAAGCTATATATGTATTTGCAGTGGTACCGGAAAGAGGGGTAGCATCAATATCTTTTTTTTTTATTACATGGATTTTTCAATAACTAAACGAGTTTTTTTGTTCGAAGTCCATTTTTTTACATTATATAGCATGTTAATTTTTAAACAATGATGTTCACTCTTAAATTTTTTTTAACCTAATAATTTTTCAACTACAACTTTTTATAACAAAAATTTATAATATTAGGGATTACGAACTTGAAACTGAAAAAAAGTGATCCTAAAACACCCTATTATACGCGATCTTATACTTATTGTATTGTAATATTTTTTTTTACCACAAATTTACAAAATTGTCATCTTTATGATTCAAGTTTCTATATCTTGAGATTTTATTCCTAATTATAATTAAGCTCATGCTCGTAATTTCTTTACTGTATCCATTTATCAAAAATTTTATCAAGTATTTCGGAGGGGGGGGGGTGTAAGGATTCTGTGGACAAAATGACGAAATTTGACTATATCAATTCCAATGTTTACTTTGCTCTAAAAATATGGGTCGAAAAAATAAGTGTATCTAGATGAATCTTGACAGTAAATACGATTTCTATACTGTGTAATTAAATGAATAATTACCGTAAGTATACGTAGTAGGTACCTGATGACTAAATTTAAACTTTGGATTATTTAATCGTATTAGCACATATGTATAAATTTTTCCACAATATTTATCTTCAAAAAATATATTAGTAAGCAGAATGAAACAAGTATGATTCGTTTTAAAACTCAGCTTAATGCTATTTTACGTGCTGCCGTGAGTTCTTATCGATGAGTACACCTTTGGTTTTTATTAATGATATCTGTAACGTGGCAGAATGTTGGCAAGAATGAATGAAATCGACATCGAAACGTAAACAATTGGTTAATTGATACAGATCACGACACGGCGCACCGCGTCGCACCGTAGTTAGAGAATTATTTGAACATTGGATTTATACGAATATAACGACGATTACTTACACCCTGTTAGCAATTATTACAAATGAGTAATGAAATGCGTTAATGAGTTTTTGTAATATCCGGTAATATAGGATTTAACGCGACCGGCGATCTACTTGCAGTTTCGTACGCAGCTTCATAACTGTACAGTCAACGAAAATCCAGTGACGTCATTCAATTCATTACTTATGTATTTTTATCTTTGTTTCTTTATATTTATATTTTTGTTATATAACGCTCTGATAATTCGCAATAAATGACGATGTAAAATTATGCAAATTATGCTCGTCGAAGTTATGACCTGTTAAACAATAAGAAATGGCGTAAATGAAAGAAAATTGCGATTGTCCTACTGTCCAATTACGTAGGTCACTGAAACGCTGCAGAGATTTTTTAAAAATATGCTCTGGTCTAATTTGGTTACCCTTTCGCCGATAGACTTGTCTCACCGATGTTAGGAATTCGGTTCCAGTTAGATGTTTTAAAGGTCGCACATCAAGTAGGAATTGAAATTTTTCTCCGTTTACCATGAAAATCAATTCGCGAAGCGATAATTAATTATATGTACGTTAATTAGATAGAAATATTGGTATTAGCATGGATATTTATTTTGTTTCCTTGACTTCTTATTTGGCTGTAGAAATTTTATATGTGACTGACCGCATTCACGTTTCACTGACCGGTAATTCATCGTTTTTAGGCATGCTTATCAATGATCTTAACTGGGTACTCCGTGACCAAACACCTAAATATTTGAATTTTGAAGAATATCTGATTTTTTTTTTTAATATTAAAATTATAATACATATAATGAATGAATAGGTAAGTGAAAATGTGATGTGTAATACTGCTTAAAGCAATAAGCAAACCTGTATGTAATCCATTAGTAAATATACGTGAAATGTT
The DNA here is from genome assembly GCA_009761765.1 of Phenacoccus solenopsis. Lineage (NCBI taxonomy): Eukaryota > Metazoa > Arthropoda > Insecta > Hemiptera > Pseudococcidae > Phenacoccus > Phenacoccus solenopsis. The sequence continues at coordinate 53,251,877 of CM019752.1, read as the reverse complement.
TAGGTAGGGATGTCTCATGGAACCTATGTACTGGTAAAACACCTAATCGTTTGAGTTCGATTAGTATCGTGCAATTCCCTAAATTGTTCATCTTTCAGGTAAAGCATTTATGGTAAAAGAAGGGAAGTGAATGTTCTCCCTTCCAACCTTTAATCTATAACTAACATATTTCGTAGCAAAAATGATTGATAAAAAAATTAAAAAATTAAAGAATCGTGAAACTTCGTACATTAGTAAAGATGAAATACATATGAAAATGTTTCTCATGAGTCATAGATCAGGGATACCTACCTATTAAAGCGCAAAATTTTATATGGAAAATTCTATAATTTCAATGTTGGCGTTTGAATCCAAAACCTGGAAGTTGTTTCCCTATCCAAATTAAACAGACACGACGCAACTTAATAATGATGATGATGGTGGTTTTTGTCAGGGGCAAACGTACCATTTGTACTACACGTTCTTACCTCTATAGGTCTCGTAAACTTTTTCAACAATCGTTTGCAAAAATTTGAATAATTTTCATGAGTCGTGAGGTTTCTTAAAATAACGCATTCTTGCTTCAAAATGGCATTGCTTTTTTATAATAAAAAATACTTGTACTTTTGAGTCCAAATGAGCCTAAATTAAGCTCGTACTATGCGTATAACCAATGAATTATCTATTGGTCATTCATTTTTTTAAATAGCCAAAATTGGCGCATTTTCAATTGCCCATCCATTGAATGACAAAATATGACTTTTGAGCGCAACAGGAGTATTCTAATTCGCGAAAAATTAACTTTCTTTTCATTTTTAGAAACTTAGTTGGAAGAACGAAATTTTTATGATGTGGTTTTGAGATCATTTAGCAACTATTAGCCATGATTTTTATTACATCTTGTATGAGCTTCTTAAATGAATTTTTTGTTCAGTTTATTAAAGGGAAACAAACAAATAGCTCAACAGATTAAAGCCAACATATATACTTAAATTATGTTAATTTGAACGCTATGAATATTATTTTAGCATATAGTATACCTATAATAACTTACGCTATTCATTTAGGTGCATCAATGTTTATGGATCTTCAAAAAAATTTGATGTATTGAACCGAACAGCAAATAAATATTCACTAAATAACAATATCACATTTTAAACTCGATTGCGAATAATTGATCATATTTTATGAAAACACTTATGTATTCCGATCACACCGTTCATTTATCGAAAAATGTAAATAAACAACCGGTTCACCATCGAAAACCCAACAATTCACGCAACACAGCGGATTGACGCGCGATACTAAATAACTCCTTCCCGAAAAACTTCTACGGGAGATTACTTGGACACAGGACAAACTGGTTACGTAGAATATCGCTATATTGCAAAGCAACAGCCAGTTGGGATTTCTATATCGTAATGTGCAGTTAATGAATCATTTTTAGTATTTGTTGGAGACTGCTGGTAATATTCAAGCATAGGTTATATTCCTGATAAAACTGAATAAATACAATTACTGGATTTTCAGTCGTCAAGCATTATCCTTTATTGATTATAGTTTATTATTAATATTTCTAATTAAATTATTTATTTATTCTTTTTCAAATCAAATAACTTTCATAAATAATTTAAATTAAATTTAAAGTCCATTATAGGCCTACGTAGCGTCAGAAGTTTCTTTAAGTCTCGATGCAAATTTTGGAATACTTCAAATAATTATACTGTAATGTTAAATTTAATATTTTTAATACGATTTGTAGATTATCTATCACCACTTCTCGCTAATTGATCCTGTGGATTCTTTATAAGTTGCTAGAGATGATTGATGAAGGAATTCGGCTAATCTGTTTATTCTCTTAACTTTTGAAGGTTAGCATCGGAAAAAAACAAAAGAAACGAAATGTATTTAAGGAAATGAAACGAAATCTAAGCTTCGACATCATTTTTCTCGAAAACCATGAGCTTTTGAGAAAAATTCATGAGAACCAAAGTTGTAGAGCGTGAAGTTCCTGACCATTCTTTTGGCCTTCATTTTCCTCTATGATGCACCGTTTCAGAGATATTTCCAAAAAACGAGGAAAACTTTAAACTTGAAAATCTCAACTTTTCCTGCAGGAATCAACTTTTAATCGGTTCTTCTCTTATATTCATTCTAATTAGCATATAAATCTGAATCAAGTAAATCGGTCTACTCCAACAGTTTATCACCTATTGAAAATGTGCCATAAAATTTGACCAATAGAAATTGGCCAATCACGAGTCTTAGAACTTTATCCTCATTTTTCTCGAAAACGGTGAGCTTTTATGATAAATTCTTCAGAACTAAAGTTGTAAAGCGTAAAATTTCTGACACCCGAAATGCCCTCCATTTTCTTCTACGATGGACCGTTCGCAAGATATTTTCGAAAAACTGATATAAACTTTCAAGTTGAAAAGCTCAGCTTTCAAAGCATTGATCAACTTCAAAATTTAATCAGCTCTTTTTCTATACACCTACTAATCGCCATAAAAATTTCATGCAAATCAGTTCAGTCTAACGAGAGTTATCGCCTCAGAAAGGAATGTCCCTAAAATGAGCTTAAAGCTCCAAAGCTCAGCTTCCCGTGGATACACTTGCACCAAAAACTAATCAGCTCTTGTTCTTAATGATCTACACCTACTGTAATGCGCAGAACAACCTTTTTTGTTTTTTCCATAAGTTTCAAAATGGCGGATCACTCAAATTTTGAAGGGGGCTGGAGAAGGGGCAGATAGCTCAAATTTTTCGTTTTTGATCTCATATAAAAGAGTGAGTCATGGACACCAACATTTCAGCTTCCTAAGTGCATTTTGGGGAGAGTTAGAGCAAAAACCTGTTTTTGAGGAAATTTCGTTTTTTGTGTCACTCGCCTTGCGGAGGCGGATGTGGATAAAATTCGCTCAAAATTCGGTGAAGAACTCTTCTTGCAAATACGCAAAAATGGTTTTTTTGTGTTTTCGATAAATTTCAAAATGGAGGATCACTCAAATTTTGAGGGGGACTGGAGAAGGGGCAAATAGCTCAAATTTTTCGTTTTTCATCTCATATAAAAGATTGAGTCATGGACACCAACTTATCTAAATTTCAGATTCTTAAGTGCATATTGAGAGGAGTTAGATCAAAAAACGGCTTTTTGAGGAAGTTTTGAGTCACAAAATCTCTTGAATCTTCCATATCTCCCCACCAAATCAAGTTAAAAAGGTCAAAATTTTGTGTGTGAGGTTAGTTGGTCACCAGAATATGACCTCTTGAATTTGGATCAAAATGGATGCAAAATGGCGCATTATCAAAATTTGAGTAGAGCTTGAGGAGCCTCAAGTTGGTAAAAATGTAATTAATATGAATTCATATGGCTATTGGGGATAAGATGTATACTATATCCCAATTCACTTCCATACATGATGTTGGAGGGGGAAGGCGGGGTTATCAACCTAACATAGTGGTGGGGGTACAGAAGAGGTCGAAAATTTTCTATTGCTGTGTCATATGATAAAATGAGCCCAAGTGACAAACCTATTTTGATTTTGGCTTCCTCAGTGATTTTGGAGGGGAAATTGCTGCAGGAAATTTCATGAATCTTCCATATCTCATCACCAAATCAGCCTAGAATGGCCAAACTTCGTGTATAGGATTACCAGTATTACTTAGTGACCAGAATATAACCTCTTAAATTTGAGTCAAAATGGGTCCAAAATGGCGGATTATCAACATTTGAAAATAATTTCAGGATCCTTAAATAGTTATAATTTAAAAAATATGCGTTCACATGATTATTTCATGGCAAGAAATACTATATGTTTGCCAAATTCAACTTCTTAAGTGTTTTTAGAAAGGATAGGGCCTGGGTTTTCAGACTTGGTGTTGGGTGTGGCCTGTAGTCATGAACCGTTAAGCAAGGTTATTACTAAATCAAAACAAGCTCCAGTTAAAAAACTCAGCTCCAGTAATGCGGCATGGCTGCTTACGTTTTTTTTTTTCATACCTACCGAATTCATAATGCGATGCATCCCATTGATTAGCATATACTAAGTGTGAATTTGAAATTGATCTTTTAAAACCAGAAGTGGTTTATGCGTTTTTCAAACGAATTTATGATTCTTTAAATTAATTTCATTAAACATATCAATAAATATTAAAAAAAATAATTTCTAATTTAGAAACAGTTTTACAATTCAAATGTAATACCTATCGAAATTAGAGCATTCGAGTTATTAATTTTATTTTAAAATGTTAGAATAAAAATTTAAGGGGGTATTTCGGAAAATAAGTAGGTGAATGTGCTAAAGATCATTAGTCATTACAGAATAGAGAAATGAAAAAGTACGAAAACAATGCCAAATGGTCTGAAACAAATCTTCTGTAAATATTTATAATGAACTGTAGCTTGTTTTACCATTTTACATTACGGCAATATTCATCTACAGTCAGATACGAATTACGATACAAGCAACACCTTAAGGTGTTTCTATAGCTATTGTAGGTTGCGTTATGCAATACCTGAAACTGAATTTTGAAATACGTTTTTTAGGAAATGAAAAGGTTACAATCGTCATGTCAACGTTGACATTTATTTTTCTAGAGTAGAATTTTTAATATTAAAATGAAAATTTTAGTGATATATAGAAGAACTTTGGAGTGAAGTTAAGAAATGAAATAAATTATGAAATACACGTATTTTGATCAGTTTTGTTCCAAGATTGTAAACGAACTACTCCACTGTACCAAACTTAATAATTTATTTTTGGACCAATTTCAATGGAATGATGTTCTCTAGGGGACTATAGAGCGATTTTTTTCAATTTTTTCCTCTCCACTTCAGTACTGAAAGGTATATTCATTGCAAGCTTATATTTCTAATTTCTTCTCAAAAGTAAAAAAATAAAAAATCGAAAAAAATATAGTAATAAAAACGAAACTCAACCTTTTTCCATTGCATTTGTGGCATTGCATAATAGCGTTTCCATACTGTTCGGGCTTTGTTATGTTTCGTTACGCTTCCGCCATCTGCATCTGTATGCCCTTTTCCCCACCTCATCCTCATTTATAAAAAACAATAATTCCTTATGAAACATACGCGAAAACTGTTGATAATAGTAATTTGAAATTTGAAAATCTTGAAATAATTGTATTTTTCATAATTATATTTTAATCCACAGTTATTATTTCATTTAAAGTTTACCTAGTAGAACTGTTGTTTGTGTGACACTTTACCCAAATGATACTAATAAAACACAAATAGTGGAGTTCAAATGAAAACATTTGTTTGTAGTTTAAATTTATTGCTCAAAGAAACCATTATGAATTACTTTTTTGATAATTTGTTTTCCACGTTCCGTCTTCATACAGTTTCTCGTAACATTTATTATTTCATCCATTGAAAGTTTTTCGTTGTAATTTGATTTCATCACCCTAGTCTCAAGAAATCATGGTTAAAACTATTCTTCCTGTGCAAAGAAACAAAGATGAATATGAATTTCAGGATGATAATAGTCAATCTATCGTGCCCGATTCGCCAACCGAAATCGAGAATGCTGAAAGTAAGTAACATTTTAAATAGTGCTATCAATCTTGTTTCGTTGTGTAACTGAATGTTTGGAAATTCGTTTAGATATTCCGGAAACGACGCCATCGGACAACGATATTACCAAATTAGATGGAGTCGTGGAAATGAAAGAACAGTAAGTTTTTGCTTTCTATTATTGAATCAAGTGTAGTACTGATGTATACAATACTATCCTTGAATTTAAATCTAAAATCATATCTTTCATATTTTAGAGTGTATCAGGATAAACTTGCCGGATTCAAAAAACAGTTGCAACAGTTGAAAGAAGGCACTCATCCTGAATATAACAGAAAGTTGAAAAAATTAGAAAACGCTTACAAGGAAAGGTGAGTAGTTGAACTTATATCATGTATGTTGTAATGGATATTATTATTGTGTATTAATTTTGAATTTTCTACATTTATTTTCAGATTGAGATTAAATGTCATTTGGCGTGACCACATGCTTAGTATCATCGATAGAGAGTATGTGGTTGAAAAGAAAGCTATTTCTAAGGAATTTGAAGAAAAAAAAATAGAACTTAAAGATAATTTAATATCCGATTTAGAAGAAAAACGTAAAAATATAGAAAACCAAAGATTATCTATAGATATAAGCGGTGATCAAACAGAGCCAAAGCCAGCTATGACTCGTAAACTACGACGACGACCCAATGATCCGTTACCAGCACCCGAGAAAAGAAGAAAAAATCCTCCTATACAGTTAAATTACCTTCTAGATGAAAGAGATATCGATGATGATTTAAGAGAAATTAATGCAGCAAAATACAGCAGTATTGGTAAAAAAGGTAGGCAATTTGAATTATCCGCATTTGAGGTAGTGCTTTACCTTCTCTTCTTTCTCCCATATGGGTAAAGATGAGTGAATGCAGAAATGATAAAAACGAGAGTTGTGGGAAAGTATTTCCTCACAATCATCAATCGAAATGAGTTGAATTTTTAAGATTCCAAATTTTACGCCTTCAGTTGTATTGTATTGTAGCGTAACTTGTAATATTCAAATAGAAAATCGCACCGTAATAAATTTTAACTAATTTCACCCATTTAAAAAACAAAAAATATTTGCGAACAAAAATTTGTGTATCGTGTTTCTTCTGTTTTGATTGTCTTTAAATATCAGTGGTAACCAAGACAATTTTGTAATAACATTTGTAAAAAAGCCTATTAGTGGCACAAAATACTAAATTACAAATTAGTGCCTGCATACTTTTGCCATAGTATATCTTGAAAATGAAAGGCCAGGCGCAAAGCACCGGCATAAGAAAGCGAGGTTTAATATAGATATCGATTTTATGAAAAGTAATAACAAAGAAATTATGTACAGGTTCAGCCGGTAGTAACACTTCAGATAAGTTACTTATTGAGAGCCGAATCGAAGACGGTAAATTAATGTATGAAAAAAAATGGTTCCTTCGAGGACAGCCTGTATTCATCGAAGGACGAAGTGTATCAAAGTTCCCTGCAATCATATCCGCTATTAGAACGGAAGCTGTAAGTTAATTATCTAATGTATTATTTATTTTATAATCTTCATACATAATACATTAATCTATGTTGTTTTAATTTCAGCTTTGGGTGAAAAAAACTGCCGATGGTAGTAAAGTAAGAATAAATCTTTCGCAGTTAGTGAAAGGTAAAATATCAATTAAGAGGCGAGCATCTTAACTCCTCGAGATATTGGAATTTTATTTAAATGTTTTATGATTATGCAATGAATCAAACGTATTTCGGTTATTCTTTGTAATAATTTTACTTTTTTTGTAATTCTTCTTGTTTAATCAGTAAACTTGTATATAATTTGGTTTAGATAACTTGTAAAATTACCAATTATTAGGGTATTCACTATTATAAGTTGTAAAATTTTTATTTCAATGATAATGTAATGAATGATTTTTTTATTTATGAGGAACAGTGTTCTATTCGTTAATACGTATTACTTATTATTCGAGAGGTATTCGTAATTTGTGAATTACCATGGAGCGACTAAGTTTCCTGGTGATGATAAAGCTACCCACTCAAAGTATATAAATTATACGTAATGAGTAATTGAAGATGCTGTACAGAGATGATATTATCCATGAAACTTGACATTTTACTTTTAAGCCTATTTAAAAATAGCTGAAGTTCACGATACGAAATAAAAAAAATAATAACAGATGATAAATTTTTTCAATGCTTATTATTGCCCGTAAATGTTCTTGTTTTGTTGAAGAATGTAGTGTACATACAATCGAAAACTGAAACTTCCCCACATTTTTTTGTGTAATCATTTTTTTGGATAGGATGGACAAAATCTGAAGAATGATATGAATGATAACTGGTTTTAAAATCTTAATATTGAAATTGAATTTTCAATTTTTTGAAAGTTGAACAACTGAGATATTATGTTTTTCTTTTTTTTTATGAAGCGTTTGATACTGCATAGGTTATTATTCCCTACAAGAATGTATTATAAAAAATTCCAGCCGAAGAAAATCATTTCATGTTTTTGAAAAAAATAATGAGTGATTGTGATTTTTTTCTATATACCATGTCTTTTAATTTTGATTGACCTTGATCTGGTTTTAAGATGATTTCTTTGTGATCCGCCCATATCTGGTCTAAAACAAACTCCAAAAGAAATTTTCAGCTGAATATTTCTCTCAAGTTTGATATCTTTCGTTAAAAAAAATAAATGATGTGGAATTCAAAATCTGCATCGTACATAAATTAAATAACGTTTGAAAATTTTTGGATTTTGAATTGGCATGGCTTTGAATCTAGCTCAACCTATCAGACACCGCTGATATGTTTAGGAACTCAGTGAGATGACATATGTAACGCAAAGGTAGTATTAGTTGTCTATGTAGCATTCTGACGGAGGAAGTAAAAGTGTCGATGTTTAAACTCAGCGGAGTAAGTGGGTGTATCTGTACGCACGCATTTACGTAATAGTGCATTAATCATTATGCATTACTGAATACGGTAATTTACGTTGGGTACTTACTTAGGCATCTACCTTTATGTTTTTCTCTTCTTTTATCAACGATTGACTCTTTCTTAGCTTAATAATTATTATTTGCCTACTTTTCATGAACAAAAGAAACTAATCCCTTCTTTTGAATTTTCAATTCCACGAAAATGCGTCATTTCAGAGTATAGACCAACAATTCTTCTCTTTGATGAACTCGTTATCGAACCCGGCAAACTATTTGTATATTCTGTTTCCTTTTGAATAAAACTGCCGCTCTATAATTCTTTCAACTTCATCAACCGTTAGATATTGCAATGAACCTGTAATCTACCTATTCGACCATGCATTTAAATTTAATGTAAATTCAAAAATGAATTAATAACTAGAAATATATCTACATTTGTACTTGATCTATTGTCCGATATGCATTACATACCTACATTACTCTACTATATACGTACACTTTTTTTTGCAGATTTTCACGCTCAGGTATGTCATTTCTATTGCGATGAATAATCTAATACTATTATGGAATTGAGCTATGAATCATTGAAATTCCCTGATGTAAGTATTTCATCTTTTATGCACGTAGGTAATTATAGCTATTTAGCTGAATGATCAGAGAGCAAATCAGTAGCGTAAATATGGATTTTGAAATTTGCTTTATCTTCACCTGAAGGATGTCTTTAAATTAAGCACAATATGAAGAAGGTATTACGAAAAAATTGTAAAAAGTTACCCGATTGCAAAAAAGTATAGTTATGCCTAAATGTTGGTCTACTGCTGTTTCTTCATATATGAATTCTTTTATTTTGCTTATTTCTTTTATTGGTTATCTGTTGGTAATTTTTTCAAAAAATTCCAATATCGAATTCAGACGGCATAATTAATCGTAGCATTAAAGGTAATGAAGATTTAAAATTTAGCTTGAAAATGAAAGAACTTGCAGAATAATCAAATTTATTTTTCAAAGAATAACTCCTGAGATTTTATAATGTAAGTAGGTATGACTAACACCTAAAGGAACAAGTAAAAGAGGCAATAAGGGGTTGGTATATCTGAAGTTATTTCCTTTACCCACATCATACAGCACTATTGTTATTAGAAGTAGAAAACCTGTTGTATGAAATACAAATAGCGAACAAAGATCCTGAGACTTTTGATTATTATGGGTTTTTTTCGTAAAGAATATTCGATGAGCAAAGAAGTAGGTACTCGTACGCGAAGATTTTACTATTTTGGAATCGTGTTTTGCTCATGAGTGTTCATTAATTTATTTTTATACCTGTGATGAATGCCAATTTTGCTAAATGATAGTCATTTTCAACCTTCACCAATAACCTTACGTATATATATATTTTTTCTAGTTAGTTATTCGAAAGTTTTGGCAAAAGTAGCATAGGTATGCCAATATAGCAGGCCGCAAAAATTAAATTTCACATAGGACATGAATACATGGGTATTTTAAATACGAAAAAAGAGTAGATTTCAATATAATCAAAAACATGTCACGAAAACGACTTCACTTATGAGCATCATCTTACATTTCGTTTCGGATACTTAATAGCTTATGTTATGTATTTCTGTTTTGATTCTCTCTTTCTCTCGCACACACTCTCCGTAATGACGTAGGTAAGCTAGGTAGGTAAATAAGTTTCTTGATACGGAGGTCAAAGACTGGCAAAAAATGAAATGTGACAACTATGAGGTATGCAAATACATCCTCGCCGTCGCAAAACGTGCACGTGATTTTAGCTATAGGAAGATAATGCTTAAAATTGCTAATGACTTTTTTATTTTTATTATTTTTCTTCGGAAAGTGTACAAAGGTGATAACTGTCATTTTTGATGGTTTTAAATATTCAAATTTTCAAGAAAATCGATAAATAATTTTCCCTATTAATGTCGCCATTTGCTACCTATTTGGTAAATTCATTCCGTCATCGGTTTCTCTTCGAAAACCGAAGTGCTTACCGCAACAACTGTTTGTCACAAGCGTTAGCTCGTTTGCAAACAAGCGAAGTTGAGGATAATTGTCGGAAAGGGATCTTCGTCCTCTTTCCGGTGGTTTCATTCGTGGTTAAATTGTCATCGGAATTTTCGTTTCGGAAAATTCATATACGATATTTCGATTTGTCACGAGTGTATCGTGGCGTGAAACTGATATATATGAATATACGTATTCAATATCATGTGGTGCCCTTGCATATTTTGAACTACGAGGCGCCCAGCCATATGCCGGGCACCACAAAAAAGTGTCTTCTGAGGATTCTATATCGGCCACCAGAAGGCATATATACCATAAACTCCAGTATTTATTAAGGGTTTAATTTTTAGTATATAAATACAGTCATTGTGTAATGCCCACCCTTAAAACTTCAGTTGTGGACCCAGTGAGACGATCATTTTCTGATAGTTTTTAGCTTAAAGACCTTGTGGCGCCCGATTTGGGCACCAACGTTAAAAACTGCCACCACAATTACTTCGTATGCTTACAACGGGCACCACTATGACTAAAACTATATCTATATATATAATATATTTTTTAATCACCCATACGTATAGGTGTACTTAACTACGCGTATAGCAGTATACATCCGAATTAATTGTTATTAGATTTTACCCTTCATAATGCTTTATTATCAGGTGTTTTCTTTTTATTTATATCATCTCTAAGAATAGGAATGTTCATTATTTCAAAATATTTTGCATTATTTCGAATTGGATTAGAATAGCTTTATTTATCAAGTTTAAATATATTTATAAAAATTACTATGGGTTACCTAATTTTTTTCATTGCGAAGGATGTTGATGCATGTTGAAGTTTTCTAGTTTCTACCTGTAGAAAGATGTGAAAGATGTTTACGAAATAAGTATTTGTTTATCACGCAACACCTTGATGTTCAAAATATGATGGGTGAGTGTCCAATATTTTTATGCTGGAGCTGTTCATGACTTCATGATGCTGTTACCAGCTGGCAAGTTAATGCCCAAGAGTTTGCTCGTGCAAAAAGTAATAAATGCACAATTTCGTCGTAAAATTATAGTTTTATATTGGCTTTACCCATCTCCAGAGATTTATTAAGTTTTTTCGTCTAAATTGCGTGTTAAAACGAAAAAATTTGATTATAGCGTACTTTTCACGTTGTCATACGCAGCTTCTAAACGATTGTTTTTGTACTTGAAATGAGTGGCTGAAATGCAAGAGGTCAAGCACTACTTGAATATGTTAGTAAGGTTGGGTAATTTAAATGAGGAGATTTTACGGTTTAGGAAAGGCAAGGTCGTATCGGTATATGCCAAAACTCCATACCAAGATTAACAACAATGCTCTCCACGTCATCAGCTCATTGACACGATTTTCTGGTGGGCAGAAGAGATCTTAACGGTTAATTGAAATTCTGAACGTAGACTCAAGAAGTTTGGTCACACTATATCTATAGTTTACAATATATGTCTACACATGCAATGATCTTCGCTAGATTTCGAATCCATTCTAATGACTATTCGTTGGCGTTGGGTTTTGGTACGGAAATTCTTTCTAATAGGTATCATAATAAATTCTTTTGCTAGTGAAAATATTCGGAAAGAGCAGCACCCTAACCCAAAAATCCTTATTATGTATCAAATAATAATGATTTTTATTTGGCAATTAATTAATAACGAAAATACCTCATGTGATTTCTTCGATGTAGCTATTCAATAATATTAGATCACTTATAGCAATCTGATAAGTTAATTTTTTTAGATAAAAATACGTATTTCTTGCTTGTTTTTATTTTTCTCTCCATTTGAATTTGAACTCGTTTTAAATAGCAAGTAAGCGATCAGTCCCTTTGGGAATTCACAAAACAAAATTTTGACTTAAATTGTACGCTTAGATAATTAAGATACCTAAATAATAAGTATTGGAAAAAAAAATAAACATCGCATAATATTTACTCATGTCTCAAAAAAGCAGTACGCGTGCGATATTTTGTTTGAATGAATGAGTAAATAAATAAAAAATACATAATATGCAAAAAGGGTTAATGCTCGAGTAACCTTGGAAATTTTTTAAATTTGCTTAACAAAATACGTAGGTAATAGATACAATCAAAGTAAAACTGTCTCTTCGAAATGGGTAGTTGAATAACTGCCAAACATTTTTGTCTATTAGGATCTTCTACGTTCAGCATTCGATTATGCATGCATTTTAATTTTCACTCGTTATTCTTATTATTCTTTTATTAAAAATTTATACGAGGTACGAGCTTCTTTGATTTCAAAAGCGGTTATGCCAGTGTATATTTTAGATGTTATTTGCTGAGTTTCCTACTGATTTCAGTGCGGCGGTGGAGGGGGGCAGGACTTCGTATCCTTGCATCTTAGGTTCCTTGATTTCGAGTCAAGTGGATCCAAAATTGCTGATTGCAAAATAGAAGAACTTCAAATCGCTCCAACTTGATAAATATGAGCTCATATAATTATAGTGCTAGGGATAAGAGTGTAGTATATCCTAAATCCATCTCCACAGGTGATTTTAAAGGAGAAGAGGAGGAGGAGGAGGAGGAGGTGTAATTGTCCTCAAAATACGGTAGAGGTGAACGAAATATTGAAGGAAGGTGGATCATTTAATATAATGATAAGATCTCTTTGCGACTAATTTCCTTGTAGGCTTTTTACAATCTGGAAATTTGAGCAAGCCTCGATCAATAACTCGGCTCTTATATAATGCGGCATGCCTGCTCATGTTTTTTTTTTTTAATTATTATTATTAATTTCGTATTTTTATTTAAGAACTCAATAATTTTTTTTAGTGGATTGAAAATGTGATAATTTTATAATTTTATTATTGCTAATTCGAATGAGTTAAGAATTTATATGAAGGATTAACAGATGGTGTGAAATGATGGGTGCCTAATATGTTTAAAAAAAGTATTTCTGTGATTATGCCGTGATATATTAGGTGGTTGCGAGTGATTTAAATATAATTTAGAAGTAAACAAACTGATGATTACACCATCGTAGAGATATGCCAATTAATTTGTGTAAAGTCGTTTATAGTTGGTTAAACTCATTCATTATATTGTATGTAGGTCAAAAACATTACCGTTTCTGTTTACATCTTTTATAAGATTAAAAATCATATTATACGCTTTATTTATTGATAATTCTAAAACAAAATTCTTCAAATGAGTAACTATTTATCCGCAGTTACCTGTTACCTGTTGATTTTTACCGTGCTGTATCGCGCATAATCAATAATTTTTTATTTATAAATTCCACCGAATTTTAAAAAATTTTTTATTACAGTCTAATTCTCACCTCATTAATCTTTATTCTTCGTGATATGTATTACCTCCGATACTTACTCGAATAACATAAGACAGCATAATACACTATCACTTGTTCAATTCTGTATCTAGGTGCGATTAAAATCTATATCATTTTCTATAAAATATATATATTCTTTGTATCCATTTTCATATTTAACATAATATTCGAACTGATAAATTAATGTATCAGATACATATAATGGTATTTGCATATTATTTCGAACCCCTGATGAGTATAGTAGCATTGATATACGATATATGCGTGATTTAAAAGGTTCTAAATTATTTTAAAGATTTTACGTGTTTTTAAATAAAATTCGATTTTATTTAACAGGTGTTTGTTGCTGGATAAATTGGCAAAAAGAATAGGTATAATACATATTATCAAAAATATAAATATTTAGTCGACCAGTCAAACGGTGATAAATTTACTTTAAAGATGTACCTATAATCAACTTTGTTTTCGCAGCGATTTATCTTGGTTAACTTAATAATTCCATTAATGAAAATTAGTGCTTTACGTACTTATCAATCTTGTGAACTGGTTTCGAGAAATTCGCCATCTATGCTAATGAGGAAAAGATTGATAATCGGCAGTTGTGCTGTTTTTTGCTTCGATATATAACTAAAATCATGACAAATCTAAAAACCCTAAATCTTAAATCATGGATTCGTGGATTCGTGACGTGTTTATTATTTGACATTCTAAGAGACTTATAAGTTTAGATGCAGGGTACATGAGATAATTATCATTAAAAAACAAAAAAAAAAATGATGTAATTACGTACATTTCATCCGTTATTAGTATAACTACCTACATACGTATAAGTGTGCAACTATATCAAGTACGTTTTACTACACCATACACGTGTATCTAAATAAAATTAATAGAATGAGAAATCAAAAAAAAAAAAAAAAAAGGAAGCAAGAAAGAGTGATTCATAAAAAAAATTGTAAAATCCATTAACAAGGATTACGTAAACGAACAACACTTGGGATGATTTTCCCCTTTATTTTCCAATGATCATTATCAAATTTCCTTAACGATTATGCAAATGATGTGGACGTTTTACTAATCTTTAAAAAAAAAAAAACCAATGGAATTCATGCGATGGAAGAAAACTCGAATAATTTTGTGACTTAGGTCAAGTTCCAGGTAACCCTGCGAAAACGTGTAGGGTAGGTGTAATTCATATACCTAGCTTGATCTGTTTGTTGGACGTGTTCAAAGCATTTGTAGTTGATCTCTGCATCAGTTTGTCCGTATTGACGTATCAGTGTTCGAAGATTTTTGTTTATTTTGATGATCGCGTTTTGTAAATATTTTTATCTTTAATCGCTTTGTTATTTCCCACATGTTGGATCAGTTACCTATGTAAGTACAATATTTTTTATTGCTATTAATTTTCGCGGTAAAAAATTAAATTTGAAATTAAAAGGTTATTTTCTCGATTATTATTTGAAAACATTTCATCGATTTTTCCTACTTTCATTCTTTTTTTTTTTATTCGTTGGACAAATTAATAGTTAATTTTTTCTTAATGAACATTATTTTATCTATACAAAGCAGTGTGATAAATATAAACAAATAATAGTAGAATTTTAAAATTTGTTTATTACTTATTTTAGATTTCCTACATACTTGTACTTCAGCTTTGAAAAAATTCGTATCTATTTAAAAAAAAAAATGAAAATCAAACAAAAAAAACGCACGTATAAAGTTTAATACGCTTATCGGCCTATAATAACAGCGAAACCATTGTGCTAGTCTTATTTTTACTAGCTAGAGTTGAAAGTTTCATAAATAAACGTAAGTATAACCCTAATGGGAGTTGGTTTAATTTTAACTACCACCCTTGAAATTAATTTTCGGTAGACGGCTGGATTCTTAACAGTCTTGTATTTCGTAAATAAACCTTCCAACACGAATTCGAATATTAGTTCGGTGCGCTATGATCAATCGGTTTTGTTTAGGTGAAATTTTTTATTTAACGTAAACATCGTAAGATTAATGTATTAGAGCTTCGATGTCGCTATTACACAACATTCAGCAGAAGACGTTTGACGTGTTAATTATGCGTAAAGCCGAACTAGTTGGCTGCTGTTAAATATGTTCCAAGTTCACGGCTAAATGCTAGAATTAAAATCTTCAAGTATTCGTAATTTCGGAAGTAGACAATTACATGGATTTAATGCTTTAACTCGGCGACATGATTAGCCTTGGTATAACTAAATCTCAATATGTCAATTGTCGGAGCCGTGACATTGTGATGCTTTGAACTCGAACAATTTGTTACGGTTAGCAACATTACCGGAGCAGCGACCAGCAGTAATGATGAAAAAAAAAGAAGGAGAAAACATTTTTAATTATGTAATTGGCTCGTTGTCAGCATAATTTTACACTATAAAAAAATTTAAATTTTTCCTCATCTCGTCGAATCCATTCAACGTCTTCGTTCAAGGTTCAGCTGATTTTCAAATGCTTTTTGAGCATTGAGCGCAAAGGAATTTGAAACGACAGTGCTCTCTCGCTATTCATTTCACATTATTCGTATTCGCACGTGCGATAATTTTACTATTTCGATAAAAACGAAACTGGTTCGTATAAGCCTTATCTGTTTTAATCTTTCATTTTAACGTGTATAAAATGCTGATAGCTAATCTATTTGCGAGTGATTTAATTCTAAAATTAATTATCTCTTATTTTCAAAATTTTATTATTTTTGACAGCCTTAAATTGATTTCATACCTAAATTGAAATGAAGCCGAATAGAAATTTTAATAATCCGTCTGCGCTGTTTTTTTTTTTTAAATTTTTTATTATTACCATTTATACATGTATATATACCGACAACTAGGCATCGTAGCCTTCTATATGTATGAAAAAAAAAAACAAAAAACAAAAATTCCACTCTATTTCACTGCTAAGCGAGATGAATAAATCCGCCGAATTTTAAAAATTTCATCGTCTCGATTCGTTTTGCTTTCAACCGAATTCGGATGCGAAGAAGTCAAACAACTCAACTATTTTACTGTTGAAGATCGTGTAAATGAACCAGACACTATAAATAAAATGCGAATTCTTTCGTGTACAAATTACTAGACAAAGCGACGCAGGCTCCCTTAATTGGTATTTTTATTTCGGATGCCACTGCGAAATAAAGCGGGAAAAAAAGAGTTAATGTACATGAAAACTAGATTGCAAATTGACCCATCCCAATATCCGAAAACGAGTTCAAGTAGGCTCAAAAATTAAAAACTGGTTTACACGCGTTTTTTTCTCTCCTTTCGATAAGTTGTGAAAAAAAAAACCTTACTCAGCCTACCGATCATTGCGTGCATGTATGCGTGCTTTTGGACAGCTTAGACGAAATTCGTGGAAGCGAATTGAAATTGTCAGATTTGACAAAGGTCAGTGTAAGTAAATGGATGTCATAATATGGATACAGCGATGGTGAACGTTTAACAACTGCCAGCAGTGACGAGTTTATTGCACGTTACATAAGAAATGATGGGTTATCGGTGCGAAATTATTTGGGCGTTGGAAAATTATTATTTTTTGTGGCTTATTTAATGATATACGACGATTAAGATAAATCCTCACCGAGTATGACCTTTAAGGCATATTTCAAAGACTTCTGGTTCGTTTCAAATACTTCCTAAATGATTGGAATTATTTAATAGTTTATATAGTGATTAAATTAAATGGTTTCACAATTTTTTTTTTCAGTAATTAATTTTATCGTGCGTTTCTTTTGTTCTGTGAGAATTTAGACTCTACATATGTAGATAAGTATGACTTCCTTAGTACTGATAATCATTATTTTTTTGTTGCATTTTCAGAAAAATACTGTAGAAATGATTTGCTGCTTAGCTGTGGGACATGGATTTTCATGTACAACCTTATTTATTAGCGTTTTAATTTTTCAGGTACTTTTACTATTTTTTGCTCTTTTTTTTTATAATTCCGAAGTAAAATGTATAAATGTTAAGCTGAAGGAATGGGGATGGAAGGAAGGGGTAGTCAAACGTATGCACCTGATGGCTAATATCTATGCGTGTAATTGAAGGAAGTAGCGGATATATACGTATAAGACATAGCTGCTCGTAATTATTGTATAATTCGTAGTTTAGGCAAGTTTTTATTATAATTCATGGAGCCTTCCTCAATTTTTTCCCCTCTTTAATACACATATAAAACCTTAATTCTTATGCTTACTGTCGTGAAAGGTATTTTTCTGCACGTCACATCGCATCATTGATTTTTTGCCGTTTACATTTCAACATTCTCTAATCTTAATGCATCTTAATTGTCGCATTGATTATACTTACATACCCACATTTGGAATCGTTCCAAAATTATATAAATTTATTACGCTTCTATTGAAAAACTCTACACGTGATAACTATCATCAATAGTAAGTAGATTGCCGTCATACAATAGACGATTTAAAAATCACTTTATTTCGCGCCTAAGAGGGAGCATAGACGGCGAGTTTCGTTCATCCCATATTATAGCGTATTACATAACTTTTTCTTTGACTAATACGTACATACATACCTCTGTCTATATGTACGTTTAGTAATATACCGTACTATTTTCTACGATATTGGTGGCAAATTAAAAGGGTTTTTTTGTAAATTTTTTCTCTCTTCTCTTCTTCGTGTACCTTGTGTTTCTGAATTGAGGTTCAATGTTCAGATGTAGTTTAGTGAAAGAAAGGAGGAGAAGGTATCTACATGAAAGATTACTTAAGGAATCGATTCGTGTAAATGTAAAAATATGCTTAAATGCTTCGTGAAAATTATGTTTGTTTTTTATCATCATCAATGATATGAGATTTGCATTTAAATTTTAATCTAAAGTAATTCTAACTATTTTTCGTGTAATGAGGTTCATCTAGTACGCACTTGCCTGATGGGGAAAGTGTATCTGTTGTAAATATGTGGCTTCACAAAGGTCAGCGGTGATGCCGAACTTTTTCATTTCAGAATGTTTATCGAAGAGATAGGACACCACCTCCAAGGGGACTACTTATTCCAACCGGGTATAAATACATTTATGTACATACAAATACATGTTGATGAAAATGAAAATGTGTGTAAGAGACTAAGAGTACATGAGTTGGAGCTCAGTTTGTAATTGGGACTTGTTCAAATTTGCAAATAATTTTCAACCTCTTTATGCCCTCACTCAGTACCTAAATTGAAAACCTCCGCTGATCGACTCTAAGACCGTTTGTCCAATAGTTAAATTTAGGATGGGTTGTAGGACTTACCCACAGGAATGACATGAATCCATAATTACTTAATTTCAGCCATTTGAAGATCTTTTTAAATCTTCCTTTCACTATCCTCATTCTGAATCCTTTTTGAGTAAAATTCAAAGGGTCCTATTTTAATAGTCTGCAGATAAGCTTACTAGTAGAGCTGTGCTCGTTTTTGTGAGGACATATGAAAGATTCGAAAGGTTTTATGGCTCAACTATAATTGAGATAATTATTCAGTATTACTAACTCGTTTTATTTCGTATGAGAACACGAACAAAAAATTTAAAGTATTTCTTCTCCCTTCCAGCCCTTTTCGAAATTTGAGTGATGTTCATTCTTACACCTTTTCAGGGAGAAAATACATATGTAAGTGTATGCCAAAAAGTTGAGCATTTGCTACTTCATTACAAATCGACTAAAACGCAAAGATATGAACACACTTCCCTTTCTCACCACTCTTCCCAAATTCGGTGCACTGTTGTTGTATTGTTCTTATGCATAAAGAAAAACGAGTGGGTGGGTTCCAGGTTTCCTTACTTGTAATGAAAGTCTTACGAGCTGTATGTGTCCGCCTTAATCGAACTTTACTTATGGGGGGATGTTGGAATGAATAAGAAACACTTTTATTCACCATCGGTGGAAAAGTTGAATAAAACACGTCGTGCACGAAGCCTTTAATTTCTTTGGACTTTCACAAAGAATAGTACGAACGAAAAGGAGGAATTAGGCTAAATCTCGCCCTTACAGACTCAAAGTTGTCAGGTTTTATTCCATCGCTATGAGTGAGCAAAACGCAGCTTGTAAATATCTAGCTTCAGTCTTCCTAAAGAATTGAGTAATTAGTTTTTATAAACTTGTTATAGCTTATATGTACTTATAATGTGTAAAATGGCATTTATTCAACATAAGAATGAGAGAAAAAAAAACACTATCAACTAATCTTCTACATTATGCCTGGTTTCCTAATACGACAACTTATATATCAGTAACCTTATGTAAATGTACTACTATTACCACAAATGCCGTCTTACAAATGTTTTAAAACTTATCGCGTGTTTCCCATACACATGTATGTGTAATTGTGTATTAGATTGCAACATGAAGACGTTAATTTACAATTCATCGAGTCTTGAAATCTGGTCTGAAGACCGGTAAAACTATAACACAGGATCAGAAGAATCGTAGCGAGCTAGCGACTGACTGATACGTTTTTTGCGTTAACTTAGGTGATGGAACTATCCACTGGCACCTGCTCGATGGTTCACAATAGGGAATTACTTTCAATTGATATCGGCGATGATCTGATTGTCGTTCACGTTTTCGTTGCCTTGTGACTGCATTCTTTTCCCCTTGCACGTTGCCACATTGGCCGCATAACTGATCATATTGAAAGCAAAAGTTGCTGTTTTTTGACAGCGTATTTCATAAAAACGTAACAATCCTCTCTGAGTTTAAGATTTACGTAATAATCGTCGGTATATAGATAATAAATCGAGATCGACCTACCTCAACATAGCTAGTACTTGAACGACGCGTAACCGCAATTTTATTTACTGTCTTCATAGTTTGACAGGAAATGAGTAGCCAAAGAATTATTGAAAGGTTATGTCGGAAACAACTATTGGTCAACCATATTATATCAGTTCGCCTGTTCGTATAAAGGGTCATGAAACTTTAGCACTGCGACGTTGTCGACTTGCTATTCCTTAAAAATAATCTTCGATTTACATTTACGCTATTCAGTTAAATAATAGGCGTATTTAAAATCATAACACGTTTGTACTACTGCGAGTATTATACCTGACAATGAACATTCGTCATACTTTAACGAAATTTAATCGCACCCTGTAATCAAAGACTGTATTTTAAATTGTGTGTGATTACGACGAATGATGAATTAAAGTTGTAACCTCTCCGTATAATTATTAATAGATTCTATACCTTCTAGCACTTCATTTGTTTAAATTGTTAATGACGAGTCGACTTCTAGCTCTGAAAGTTTATAGCGTTAATTTTTTAATTGAGCAAAATTTTGCAACTTAAACATCGCTTTGGTAACGATCTGCCATTCTCGTCAAAAATAAAGACGGTACGTTATACCTATTAGCTAATAGCTAGAGCTACCTAGTACCTAACTACCTATATAGTACGTACCTAATCGATCAGCAATTGATTTTAAATCTAGTTTGATTCAAAAATCATCGCTGAATGATATTAAATAGTGACTCCGCTTTTTGCTTTCATAATTTTAATATTCAAAATTGACTCATTATGATAGATGTATCTTGCTTTCAGAGTTTTAAAGCTTTTCACAAAACTTCATTCTAACTCGTACCTTTTGTCAGACATTTTCAATATTGGATTCAGACTACGCAATCTGATTCCAACACTAATTTTTCAAGTGTAAAAATATTATTATATATGTATTAAATACAATAACTGGGGCTTAAAAAATTTTGTGAAATTGTAACTCCTATCATTTATTATCAAACGAATAAATAAACATTTAATAATAATGATTTCTTTTGAACATTTTCTGATACATACTGCATAACCACTCAGTAAGCCCTCCACTTCATTCACTAACATATTTATTAGGGTTAACAAGTAATGCATGGAGCGAGCGAGTATCTATAAAATATAGGTGAGTATATCAAATTAACTTTCTAAAAATAAATTTAATTCACTAGTAGCTCAGTTAAGGGAGGTTGAAGGTTTGCAGACTAGAGCGGAGTTCTTTTTCAGACCTCTATGTCAATATTCACTATCTTCATAATTGGAGTCAAAGTTTGATAAAATTTTGACTTTTTCAAAGTTCTCAAAAAAGTATTTTTCTGAAAGAAATGATTTTATTGACAGAATACCCATTTGTATTTTATCTCCTTTCATACTAAAAAAATACAATATTATACATAATTATGTAATATCATTTTTCTCCATATTAAGTAAGTCGCAAAAATATTTTTAAATTTGACTAATGGAAGATTGCACCCTTCGGCGTGAAAATCTCTCCACCTTTTCCTGCGCAGAACTTGGCAGAACCTTTAGTTATTCACACTACAATGCGAAGAGTATGAATTATTGCCTGATAATGATACAAAAACTTTTATTATCATTGGTTAATTCAAAGTGACGTTGCAATAATAGGTAATTGTTTAAAATGAGGAATTGATATGTATCATTGTGAAACTGAATATCTATGCTATAATGAAAGTAAAAATAAATAAATAATAATAATTGATATTTTTTTTCTCTTTCTACTTCATTCTACCTCTTCTTTAGTTATTTATAATAATAATAGCAATCTATGCCCCGCACAAACCCTTTTGGGAAGAGGCTCGGTTCATAACAATAATTTCAGTTTAAGTATTTGCGATTTAGTTGTTGTTGTTGTTTTTTTTTTTTTTTGACAAAATAAAAAACAAATAAATCAAAAATAAAAGAACGATTTGAAACGATTGGTTGTCCAATTAAATCGTAATTAAGTGACTGACGATTTTGCAAATCATTAATATCCTGTGACCTAGCTTCATTAGTTGTTTTGTGAATTACAGTAGGTAAGTCGAGAGAAATTTTTGCCCTGAAGGGTGCGATTTTCTATTAGCCACCTGGTATATGTACATTAAATTATCATTGAATTATTTAAACGTTAATTATGTTCAGATAGTATGTGTAACCACTAACAAAGCATACAATAGATTACCATATATTACATTATGAGATTTTAGGAACCATTTGAGGAAGAAATGTTCTTCATTCTATAAACTCTAGCTCTAATTCAACTGAGCTCATAGATTATGTTTGAATTAATGCTTCATTAGCAATGTCTCAGAATAACGCAAAAAATCGTAAAATTTGTTGTATACAACAAAATTTAAGAATATATTCGATACGCCTTACTAACTTACCAAAAGGAATAAGTATGTTGAAATATCATAATGCTCAAAGATAATCTTTCAAGTGACTTTTTTGAGTTTGAAAAACGTTTTGTTTGAAAAATGAATAGAATATTTTCAGTTAATTTTGTTTATGTTGATTTTTCTCATGTATGTTATGTTACTCGGAATAAATGTCAAAAGGCCATTTCTGAAAGGGTATTACAACCCTCTTGTGAGTATAATACGAGATTTTGATTACCCGAACTTTTTAGTACTTCGTTACGAATGATACTTTCGACATATTTCACAAAAATTCTATTTTTTCTTAGTTTTTAACAATTAATAATTGCATGTTACATCATTTAAGGGAGCTAGTAGATCCTCGATCAAAGGTGAGGCTGAGAACGTTACGTACTTTTCATCTCTGGGAATCCATTTATCGAAATAACCATTATGTCTTCACAGCCATCAAAATGTATTAATGGGATCAAATTTCGACATTTCAAGTGCTTCCTCCCCTCCCCCTTCATATTAAACCTATTTGAAATTACAACATTGCGTATATCATTTAGGATTTCCATGAGTTCCATTCAGTCTTCTTTTCAAAGCTCACAATAAACTGACATCGGTTACAAAAAGTAAACTTAACTCGATTATTCATAGTTTTCAGTCCTTATTCACGAGTTATAGGAAGTACGTACATTGTAACGAATAGATGAGATAAATATTCGATAAATCTCGTAATTTTTATCGTAATCGTTACCGCAATGCCTACCTCAGTTACTCGTTGATAGGAATAGGTAATAGATAGGTGCATTGACATTCAACTTATTTTCTTCATAGACGAGCACTTGTTTAAATACCAAAGGACACACCTTCGGAAATAATAGGTATTATTAATTTGTTCTCATCACGCTGTTATTTCACATAGGTACCTGGTAATAAATTGCTTAGCTAGGTAAACATTTTATCTGCTTTTATTCAATATTAAATTCTGCATTATTCTTTTCGAAACAGTATCAACTATCATAAATTTTCTTTTTTATTTATAAGCACCCATCTGTAATGCAGCGACTTCATTCTTGTTTTTAGCAAGTATCTACGCAACTAGTAACTACTTGTCTACACTTTAAACAATGAATCATTATAACAACGTAGGCAACGTGTCATTGTAGTAGCGTTCACCACTTGTAAATGGATATAAAGAAAATGGAATAATTTTAATAATGTAATAAAAATCAGTTTGTTTCTCGTGGAATTCATCGGCGTAACGTATAAGTTATAAGGCTGGCGCTATGATGAATGACTCACAGTTGTTATAACCGATTATCGGCGGTTAACAAGTGATACGCTGGTATAGGTACGCTACTCGTAAATGTACGTATAATCCGAAAGGAAAGATTTAATGGAGTTGCGCGGTAAGGCTATTAGACGAGCGAAATACCTTTCACGGTCGTGCAGTAATTATACGATTGATTCGCTCTTCGCTAATATTCGCATCAGCTCTAATCGGTAATCATTTTTCGAAACAGAAGCGTTATAAGTAGATTATACGTAGGTGCTATCGGCATCAAAATCTTACACATCGAATAAACGCCGCTTCGCATATTACAGCTTCCGTGTGGTAGAGGTCTACTTAATATTCGTTAGTTTGATTTTTTGAGATGCCATAAAGATGATATTACAATTTCGGCCAATTTAAAGTAGAGCTCCCTCACGATGTTTTATTGGAGCTGGATGAAAAAAAAAATACACCTGAAGTTTAGGCCATGCAATCCTGTAAATACTTATATTATTTCAGGTATTATTTTAATCTTATATACCTATACGAACGAT
This sequence comes from Phenacoccus solenopsis, assembly GCA_009761765.1. Classification (NCBI taxonomy): domain Eukaryota; kingdom Metazoa; phylum Arthropoda; class Insecta; order Hemiptera; family Pseudococcidae; genus Phenacoccus; species Phenacoccus solenopsis. The sequence goes on along the minus strand of CM019752.1, from coordinate 53,227,060 downwards.
AATACGTACGCGAGGTGTAATATCGTACTATACGTATATAGATGGTAATAATAATATACTTATTTGATAAATTACTATCCTTACAAAGGCGTTTCAATAAGTCTCCCCCCTTCAGCCGAGCTATATCTAAATATACTCTTGCCTGCATTTTATTCTAGATTCAAAACGGGTATGTACGTGCCCATGGTCGTCTGATGGAACCTCCGGCTCGAAACAGTATGTGGAGGTTTGGTTATGCGAACCCTGTTGATTACAACGATAACGAATTATACTGCGGTGGATATTCAGGTCTGCATTTTTTCCTACGCGCGTAATACAAACGCCAATTGAACGACCTTACTCGATACTCGAGTACGAGTACTGTACACAGATGTGTATATGTTTCGTATGTTCTGTAAAATTTGTACAAAACACTTAACATTATTTTCAGTGCAGTGGTTACAGAATGGAGGTAAATGTGGTATATGCGGCGATCCTTATAATTTAGAATCACCGAGACCACACGAAGCAGGTGGTGAATACGGACGCGGAATCATTAGTCGACATTATTTCGCCGGACAAGTAAGTTTGCCATTCGTATGTACGATTCACTTTTGCTAAAATCGTACTTCGTCTAAATACGTATTTGGTGCCTAATTTGCAAATAGCTAAATCATTAACATCAAAGTATACAACTACATAAAATGCCACGCAGCCTCGGTGAGGCATATTGAAATAAATTTCTCATTCACAGCGTATACGAGAATGATAAATTATTGTCGTATGTGTTTACGTTTTTCGGTAATTTACTACCTGTTTCGTTTATAATTCCAAGTTATTCTTTTAATGAAGTTTTTTTTTTTTTCGTAAATATCAAACGAACGTTTACCCGTTAGTTGCAAAAAGAAATAAATACGAAAATCGAGCCCCCCTGAGGACTATAAATTCACGAAGGAACGAGTTTTACGCTCGCCGCCGAATATTTCGTTCAACTTAAATTTGTTCGCGCACTATAATAGCTTACGTACACTTGGAAACGAATAATTTAAAAGCTATCGCAAAAATCTCAACGATCGTAAAAACGAAAATCAACCGTACAAATCTGATAAACGGCGCGGCGCTCCATTTCAATGGATTGCCCCAGTATCACTATGTTTTTTCCACCCAACCGCTATCTCTTCAACCATTAAATAGCCATTAACACGAAATTTGTAACTTCTTAATCGCATTGTTCGAATACTTTTCAAAATGATATTTTTATCTGTCTTCAAAAGCTGTACTACATATGTACATCGCGATGATTAGATATCATTTTTTTATGCAATAAAAAACTAACCAAGTACCTACCTAATTGTAATGTTCGATGCGTAGGTTATTGACATAGTCATTGAACTTACGTCTAATCATAGAGGAAGATTCGAGCTTTATCTGTGTCCAAACAATAACCCCAGATACGAAGCAACTCAGAGTTGTTTTGACAGGTAACGTAGACTATTTTTCTTGTCATAGTAAAAACATCTAGTATTAACATCTCGTATTTATTACCATTTCGACGACCAGTTTCTTTCGCTTATGCCTGCTCGTGTGAATATGTTTTTATCCTAAAAATTTTACTCTTCCAAGGTCTTTCGTATTGATTTTAGTCTCGTGTGAATAATCGAATCGTCGCTTATTACACTGGTATAATAAGTATTTTGCATATGCACGTATTTATTTACCTTTTGCTCCTTTTTTTCTTTCTTTTAGATTCCCATTATACGTCTACGGTACCAGAGAAGTGAGGTATTTGATACCACCTGATTCTAGTAAAAAGGAAACTTTTTACTATAAAGTAAGATTACCACCTTATTTGACGTGTTCGCAATGTGTTCTACAATGGACCTATTATACAGGTGATTAAAGCAAGCTTACGAGTACATTTACTAAATCTATCTTTAAATCGACATAGTACATATATTGCACTTTCCGTTCTAATATTACACTTACAAAAAAAATAAAATAAGAGGGAAGAGAGCTAGTGCAATAAATTACAATCCTATACCCATTTGTCTAAATGTAGATAGTCATCTTCATGAAATACTAACAGTATGAAATAACAGGCAATGTAAATAATCTCATATTTTGTATTATTTATGGAAAATTTTACTCGAGAAATATTGAAAATTTTGGTTATTCGTACTTGAATTAATCCTAGGCGAACTCGAATTTCACGATGTCGTTGATTTTTAAATTTTCTCAAAAAAATAGTTGCAAAATTTGTATTTTAGCATCTGTTTTCTATCTTTTTTATTACCTCGTGTTGCTGTAGTGTTTACTTCTTTCCAAGTATCTCTCTCTATATCTATATTATTCACCGAAGTGGCATTCGAATTCATTATTTCCGCAAATGAAGGAAATTGTTTACTCATTTATGTTTTGATTGAAAGTCAACCGTTCATAAATATTAATTTTAATCGCGATAACAAAAATTATTTAAAAACAAGTAAATAAAATTTATCTATTATTTTTTCATTCATTCTAATGGAATTATTTTTACATTGAATTGTGTCGTTTCGAGGTGTTATAATTTTCTTCTTTTTTTTAATATTCGTTTGCTGAGTTTGTGAGAAAAACGATAAATATTAGAGCTTTAGTACCTAATTAGTGAAGAAAAAGACGAGGGAGGAAGAGGGTAATCATATCTTCGCGTTCCAGCCAATTTGTAGTGGAATGGTAAATGCTCAAGTTTTTGATGTACGAGTATTAGTATATCTATTTTTCTCCATGTCGTGGTGCTAAGGGATGTGCATGAAAATTACTCAAAATTTCATCGGAAAATGATCATGTAAATTTTAAACTAGTTTTTTTTTCGATTTTTGATTCGACTCAAAATGGGATTCGCTCCAACTTTGAGAGGGGATGAAGAAAGGGCAAACACGTCAACATTTTTGTTCGCGGTTTCATATTAAAAAGTATGTAAGGGTTTCAATATATCCAAATTTCAGCTTTTTAAGTGAATTTGAAAGGAGTTGGAGCAAAAAAGTTGTATAGTAGAATAATGATGATGCCTTAAATTTATGTCATATTGAATCTAAAAATTTGATCAGAGTTTTAGGAGCCTGAAATCGCTTGTACTTAATGAATATGGACCAGGGACGTACCGAAAGGGGGGAGGGGGAGCTTCCCCCTCTTGACGGTTGGAAAGTTGGTAAATTTGGAGTTTTAGCGTAAAGTTGGTAAATTTGACCACTTGCGCAGTATTATTACAGCTATTTTTACATTTTTTGAAGACTAACAAGAAGACTGTGACATCTTATTTTCGCAGAGCAAAAAAAAAAAAAAGGTCAACAGTTGGTAAAATTTCATGGTATAAGTTGGCAATTTGTTTTTCTCCCCCCCCCCCCCTGAAGAATGTCCTCGGTACGCCCTGATATGGACTTATATGACTACTGATGATGAGAAATTTGGTACTATACATTATACAGTATATCAAATCCGCCTTTGCAGGTAATGTTAGAGGGTAGGAGGAGAGGTTATGGTTCTCGAAATGTGGTAGGGGTAAACGAAAAGTTCATTTATAGTTTCGTTCGAAAGAGTGAATCTGAACCAATTTGCTAAAATCTCACTATTGTTCTTATTCAAGCGCTTCGTAATCATCATACTCGTGCCTTCATTTAACCGTATATGCTATTCTATTAACGCGATAAATTGATACGTGAAATACTCGATGAATGACGCTTCGCAGGTAACATGTGGGGTAAATGCGATAATGGTACCGAAGGTTTGGGATGTGGTCACCCGGAAACATTCAGAAATTGCGCCGATATAAGAATAGTGAGCAGCTCTTCCGGATTGCCTCCGCAATTTGTAAATATGTTCACTCATTCTGCCTTATGGTCGAGAGAATACTCGATGAAATACGGTCCACAATTATCCTATCCGACAGTAGTCAGGTGGGTATCTGTAGCGATAGCTATATTTGGAAATTTCATTTAATTTTAAAATCCTGTCGAATTTACCAAACAGTTCTCAAGTGTGTACGGCCAGCAAAAGGTATCAAATAATTCCCGGTATGGACAAATGGTGTCAAGCGAATTGCGTTAATTTTCCTTCCGTTTGTCCTAAAGATTTTTGCAGTTGTCCGTAAGTTCTTTCGCTATAATTCGTAGAGTGGTTCTGTGTGAGTTGATTTTTCCTACGTTTATTACTAAGCATGGTGTATGTTTTTAGAGAGCAGTGTACGGCTATTGGGGAAATTGCTGATGTTCCAGGGGGCGATGAATACTGCCAAGATCAATGTATCGTGTATGGTGCTAAATGCCCTAAGGATCGATGCTTGTGCGAATAAATCTTGCCTATTTTTTTATTAATTTTTTCTAGTTGTGATTGTTTCGTAATAAGTATGTGTGAGAGTGTTTGTGTACGGTTTTCAAGTAAGATAATTAAATTATATTTTCTAATGAAATATTCATTTTTACGACTGAACACTTCATTTAGTTGTATTTCAAGACTTTTGCGAAATACTCGTCTCCGTTTGAAAATGTTACCAGTGGAAAATGTAGGCAATTTGTTTAACATGTCAAATTCAGGAGAAAGGTATACGTAATAGTCTTGGTTATGCACAGTGATGTTGTGTTGTTTGCAGATTATTTGTTGAACACTATATTTGCAAGATATCATTCGCATCTTTAGTGTCCTATTCACATTGCAGCCTTATAATGACGAATTATAAATTATACGTTTAATAACTAGGCATGTCATTATGTTATGAATGATGCTGATGTTTGCTTTACATTTTTTTAACATGCTGTATATAGCCTACTGGCTATAGGCGCGTGCACCGCAGAATAATGAGTAATATGTAACATGTTAGGGAAAAATTTTATGACAACCGAAAAATTAGCATAATGTGCATACGGTCTGAGACGATTCAAAAAAGAAATTTTCCATTTTTGTTGTGCACTTTACAGGAAACATGGACTCAAAAGATTATGTACTCTCTTGCACAACCGTTGTATTTATAATGTATTGATTAAATGACACAGAGCCTAATCGACTTCTTACTGCCAATTCAACTGCAACTATGACTCCTTTTTCACATTCTAGATGTATAATATCCTTACGCTACAGCCTGAAAAAACGTTTCATGTTTGTGCATTTGCATAATTTTGTACTTAGACTTGAAAAATTGTTTTTTCGTACTGAAGTAAAAAATTCCCACTAAACTGGAAACGGTTTTAAATCGCGCAAAGTTGACAATTAACTTGAAAAAAAAGTCCAATTTTTTGTCAATATCTTGCAAAAGGAATCTCTACAACAAAAATTATTGAATGGGAAAATATTGTACTTCTAACTCCAAGTAAGCTATTTCTTAATGCTTTTTTATAAGACTAGATAGAAAGATCAGAAATTTCATTTCAAATAAATACATTCCTTTATTAATTTTTTGAACATTTTGAAATCAAACATATTTAAGTCATCTTTTGTTTATTATTATTAGAATTCATAAGAGACTTTGTCTCTATAAGCGTTGTAGTCACTTTCGAGATAATTTCAACTATAATTATGTTTGGTTTTACCTCTACACCCTTAAAACCTATATTATCGAAATCGAACGTTGTAAAATATTATTTTTAAATAGGTAAACATGTGGTTATTGATATCAGTTGTTATTACAAAGGTAAATATTTATATAACGAAGCTCTGGTGATTCTTATCTTTTCCTTGTTTCTAAAATCAAAAGTTCGAACCTTGGAAGCTCCCTGTTTCATTTCTTAGGCGCAGTGATACCAGAAAATGAGTATTTCAAGCTAACACGTTGTTTATGTTTTTTCATCTAATATTTTCCAAAGCACTGAAAAATAAAATCAAGTCTGTTTGCTACCTATCCCATATTTTCATGTTTTGAAATTATCAAATGATTCCCAAAGTTTTTGGAGATCGTATACATTTTTCAGTGTCAAATTCAGATTTAGCTACAACAAGGAGGATTCCCTAAAATTTTAACAAAATGTACACCTTTCAGGTAATAATAAATGTACGTTTTATTTTATACCTTGACAAACTGATTACCTTCCTGCAAAGATCGCCTCTCTTCTTATGAAGATGTATGTGATCGTTTCGGTTTCTCATCTCTCATTGAAATTAATATTAATGACCAAAATGTTATGAAGTATTATCCAAAAGATTTGGGCCATCATTAGAAAAACAAAATAATCCAATTACAGTTCGTTAAAAATTAAGAAAAACGAGATGTTAAATGCTTCGAACTTTTTCTCTATGAATTATAATAAAAAACAATTTAAAATACACTTTTCTTAATAAAGAAATTCTTTTGAAAATTTTTCTTACAATGATGGTCACCAACGGTGCTGGCGAAAAATCTTTTTAAAATTATTAAAAAGTATTAAAAACAGATTAAGAACCACGGTGGAATAAGAAAGCATTCAGAGCTTAGCACGTCTCACGTCAATATGGAAACATATATAATATTATGAGAAGATTAAATTTTGAATCGTTAATTTATAATTTTGCAGAAAAAAAACTCAAAATGTAATATTTTAATAAAAGGTTTTCTTTTCTAATTATTCTATACTTATTTGAATATGTGTCTGGTTTTTATACATAATGCTTAAAATAGTATATTACGCAACAAGGGAATAATGTGCTAGATCGTTCCCGAGTTCCGTATACTATTTTATTCAACTTATCATACAGTTATGCTAAAACTCCTAAAAAAAAATGGAATAAATTTAAAAATACGAAAGAACACACAAACAGGTACAATGAACCAATAAACATCTTCTCGCAGACTGTACACGTTGTTGTTACTCATAATAATCTCATTATTCCCTTATAAAAAGTCATTATTCCCTCTTAAATAAGTCGCCAATAAGACCCTATGTTACGCGTGTGAAAGTGTTTGAATAATGATGTTGAATAAAAATAATTTTGTTTTAAATTTGCATTCGTAAATTTATCGAATTTTTGTCTCTGAGAATAAAATGAGGGCGTGGGAAACGAAACTTTCCTGTGTGTGGCTTCATTGCGAGGCTAAAATATGACTCTCTAACCTTGCAATTGGATGAGAACGCTCCAAAATGGCTGATGAACGTAAATAAAGGAAAGATTGATGAGAACCAAATTAGATAATAAATTTTTTTTTCTATTTGCGCGAACAAAACGCTACTTTACTCCCTCTTGCTAATCGCAACAGGAGCTTTCCTCCCGCATTTAAGAAAAAATTCGTTCATTACTAGGGAGAAAAACTGATTCTTGACTCATGTGATTTATCAGCCTGACTTCGTTCGGCCGACAAACCTCACACTCATCTGGAATCGTTTTTACCTCCCTCGGCCTCGTGGTGAAATATACTATTTCGGTATTAACATTTAGCATTTCAGCACAATGATATAAATATTATTGGTTGTATGATTCGCCGCAGAAAATTCGAAAACTTCGCTTGGTTACCATAAGAATTTTGATTGTTTTACTGGCGTTGTTTGAAAAAATTTTAGATTAATATTAAAATTAACTCGAATTCAATAATTTTTCCACATTTTTAATAATTTATCCTCGCGTATCCCTCCACTGCTACGTACGAGTACCAATTTTTTTTTCACTGATACTGCATTGCGTATTCTACGTTTTAACACGAACTGTGCATTTCTATTGAGTTCTGAGGTGAACCCCCCCCCCCCCCGCAAAAAGTATGGAAATTAACTTCATCGCGAGAGTATCTACACCGATTACATGGTGAGGGATAGAGTGATGGTCATTGTGTCATTGAAAAGTTATAAAAATAAGAGGTTAATACGGCATTTTTCGAAGTTATCCTTATCTGCGGAAAATATGACAAAATTACTATTTTCTCCCTTTTCACATTTGCATACCCTCGCAAGCCAAGTATTTTTACCTATCTTGTATAATGAAACACTAATTTTCCAAACTGATCATCATCACTAAGATTAACCCTACATTCCTACACTATAAATAACTTTAAAAAGTCATTTACAGCTTTGTAATTAAATCTACGAGAATGGGTTATGGTGAAAATTCATGAGAATCGTCTCTGCAAAAACATGATATACCGTTTATACGAATGATGGTATAAAAAAGCAGTGTTACCAACTACCCCAAAAAAAATAATTTTCTGAAAAAAAATTTCATCTTGAAAATTGGTCTTTCTTCGCAAATTTCTTAGGAAACTCGTTATCATATTTCTTTCTATAAAAAATTATCGATTTCTTTTTTTTAATTTGTTATTATTCCAACATAAAAAAATATTTTGAAAAAAACGTTTGGTCACACACAGGGGAAAACAGTTCACTCGTAGCGCATTTTGTTGCGCAAAGGAAGATGATTATCGCGCACTAGCGTTGAAACGCGTTGAGCGCTGCGTATTGCCTACAACGCACCAAGAAACTTACACTAGGGTTAATATTTTTCGAAGTTCCATATCTCGGCTTCTTCAGCAAGTATAGGGTAATCAAACCACCATACATAAAGGTTTTAGACGTAGCCCTACATGTAGTATATGAAGGAGATTCCATATCTATTAAGATGGAACAGTCTGAATATAAATGTTTTGAATTTGATCAGAATTCATCTAATGGGATAGGATTTGGTATGAAATTTTTTACTAGGTTGAGGTTTCTAGGGAGTTTGCGAAAACCCATATTTATTGGTATATGTATTACGTACTATATTCAAGAAGAAAGGTAAGCTACATAGAATAAGGAGTAGAATATTTTAGTATCAACGTAAGATATTTTTGTTGTATAGGAGCTCTTTCTCGTTAGTTATTCGCATGAAAAATCATGATGAGTGATTCAAACGATTTTTGAAAAAAGTAATCGCTGAGTGATATTTTAGTAACTTGTTTTTGATATGTGTTTTGGAATTTTTTTTTATTTTTCCGATACGATTATTCTATTACTTGTGAAAATACTTTTAAATTGTTTCATTAGAAAAAAACGCATGATTTTCTAGTCTATTGATTAAATGTTGTATGAATAATGGGCAAACATAGTCATTCGTTTCCTTGAAAAACGTACCTATAGTCTACGTATATATGTAAGCATTAAACATATACGAAATGTAATACGTCACAATAATTTTCGCTAAATTAACGCGTTTAGATACGCCATGGTGCATGCATTCGAACAATGGCGTACTATAATAAGAAATTCCTGAATCCGGACGAGAATCTAATTAATAGAAAATCACTTTTGAATAGAAAATATATTTTACCGAAGCCAAGTATCCGATACATTTAATGACGATACTTTTTCTGCGTAAATATAATGCAGCTGACGTTATTCCGATTCTCGCCATATGAGAGCGACATTAATTCGATAACGTTAATTGACAGAGCAATGCGTACGAAACGTTGAATAGGAAGTCGAACGATAAGCGTAATCCGTGCAACATATTCTTTCATCCGTGTAATGAGAAGATTCGCGCTTTTGAAAATATCGCAACCTTTGTAAGTCTATTTGATCAAATTAAAAATCAGATCGTGAACATATCACTCAACGATGCCGACACAATTATAAGTTTTACAACTGTTGGCATTGGCTAGAATTTTTTCAACTTTTTTATAGCGTGACGTTTATTACTATAGGGTTTGTATGTTGTCTAATTTGATGCAACTACATAGTAGGGCCGACAAAAGTATTTATCTGCCGCGATTACTTCAATCTGTATACGCGTATGCGTTCTACATATAAAACCCTTTCATTTTTTTTTTCGCTTTTCGCTTTTAGCACGTTATTTTAAAACATACACCACTCGAATGTTTCTGTAGTTCCCCTTCTTTTTCGTGGCGCATCGGTAAGATATTAAGTGTTTTTGGCAATAAGCTCGTCTGTCTGCTTACAAACATTTTGACGATACGAGACGTACTCTTCGAATTCCAAAATCTTGTTAATTTAAATCGTACCTACACTTATGTTTTAACACTTCGATTTTATTTTGTATACCTATGCAGTATGCATCGCTACCTACCGCTAAATCCAAGCAGATTTATTCGCAAAAATTTTAACGCCCTTCAATTAATCCTCGAACATTTACGTAATACCATTCTCTTACTTTCTTATTAGCGCTGCGTGGCGACCAATATGAGAAAAGCAGTGTATTTGTTGTAACCGCGTTTTAATTACCGCGTTAACGTACCGACGACATTTTCACACGTGATATGTCGCATTTGCTAGATTATTTCACGGTGAGTTAGTGACCAAAAAGAAATCAATGCGAGCGGCAATAATGTCGTAAATCAAGTGAAAAATTAATACACTTACTTTTCGGTGAAATGTGATTAGAAAAAAAAAAAAAAAAAAAAAACGTTTGTGTCTTACTATCCTAACGTGAATGAATTAATTGCTATTCAATCGTATCTTTGGCGATCGTTTTTCAATACTGTTGGAAAGTCCGGTTACCAATAAATCAGTAGCATAATTATTTACTCTTAAGTTGCAGTAAAGCGCTACCTCCGCCGACGTTGTCGAAAAGTCTTGAACAGTATAAGGTTCTAGAGTATTTCAAGAGGGCACATTCATAATGTTTTTTTTTTTTTTGGTATTTTAATAAAGCATCATTTTTTACAATCTGTAAACCTTGTGAATTTCTCTATTATTTCTCCAAGATACCTATATGTGCCTAAGCTATAAGTTACATTTATTCGTGTTCAATTTTGTTGATAACAACATATCATGGAAAACTCAGTAGGTAGCTTGTAAAAGTTTTATTTTGTAACTTGAACTTACAATTTCGGGTGTATTATATTGTTTTATAGATGCGAATCATTTGAGTCAGTAGCGTAACTTGACATCCCTTCTGGGGGGAGACAGAAATCATAAAACAAAAGTTTTTTTATTATCAATTATTTACATAGTCGATCGCTGGCAAACTCTTTTGAAAAGAGTTAACTCTTCGTCAACTCCACTCTTTTTTAAAAAGACTCAACTCCTCGAATTTAACTCTTTTTGTGATTCATTTGAAAAAAGAGTTAACTATGAATCATTAACTCTTTTTGACTCTCGATTCTTTCGCCACTCTTTTCAACTCTTCATTCTAAAAATCTTTCGAGGCTGGAAAATATTCTCAAATTTTTTAGAATATTCTTGATTATGCGGCCGTTACAATATTCTCTTATAATCACTAAGTATTTACAATAAGTTTTGCGATTTCAGATATTATTTTCAAGTGATGAAATAATTACTTCATTCCAATTTTTAAATGCCCGATTTTTTCATCTTTACCCCTTAAGAATCGAGATTTCTCGAAGCAGTTTGAGAAGATATTTGATTTACATTTTTTTTCTAATACCTATCTAGTTGTGGTAATCAGTTATCAAATTCACAAAATTTAATTTCATAAAATTAAAAAGAAACTGCTTTAAAAAACTAAAAAAAAAAAAACATGTAATAACCTTTCATAAACACTAAGTTATAAAACATGAATCATCTCTTTTCTTTACCTACCTATTTCAATTTCAACGAGAAGCAATTTTATAAAATTAAAAAAAAAAAAAATGAATAAAAGTAATAGTGAAATAAGAACAACATACCTATACCAGGTGATTACTTGATTCGAGCACCGCAAGCGCAAAAATCTTTCCCTGATAGAAATAAATTATATATTTGAATGATGTTAGCAAGAATAAATGGCAAAATAATATTTATTTAATGCTTAAAAGCGTTTATCAACGAAATCCAAAATTTTAATTTATGCTTTTGTTGTGAAAAGCTTAATATGTTTTGAATTTTTTCACCTTTTAGCTTATTTTTTCGCTTGGGTACTCGAATCAAGTAGTTACCTGGTATTTTTATCATTTGTAAAAGCTACCTATTTTATATGAGCGTTATGTTTAAAAAAATACCAGCCTACAAAATGAAAATATCTCTTTACCCAACCTATTTCGACGAGAAGATTGTATTATAAAAGTATAGAATTGCAAGTTGGACAATTACTACACTGTCTGTAATTTTTTTTCATTTTTTTTTTTTTTTTTTTTAAGAAAAAAGAGTTGAAAAAGAGTTGAGAAGACTCGCTGAATAAAGCAACTCTTTCTAAAGAGTTAATCTAACTCTCGGTCTTTTCAACTCTTAAAAAAAAAAAAAACGCAAACGAGTTAACTATGAGTTAACTCTTCAAAGAGTTGAAAACAATAACTCTTTGCCCAACGCTGGTCTATCTCGATACCAATTGAAATCACAAATACTTTCCAATTCGAAATAAAAAATTAATTTTCGAAGGGCCTCTGGAGAGGGTTTTGTACCCCCCCCCCCCGTATTTACGCCACTGATTGAGTAGCTACTTCAGGTGGCAAAGGCAAGGAGATTTGGTTCTAGATTATCTCACAGTTTTGCCAACGATATAAATTATCAAAATGAAAGAGATTAGTCAAAATTTAATTTTTTAAATTTAATGTTATTTATTTCTATATAGATACGCGCACATGGTTAATATAAAAATGTACGTAATATATTAGTTCGAACATTTTACTGCCACAAAAATTTGTCGCTTCAGACAGTTACCTATACAGTTCAAGGTACATGTCTGAATCCAGTCGTCCTGTTATTTATAGCATTGATGGTGAAAAAAGAAAAAAAATTATCACTTGGAAGTTGGGCATCGCTATACATATACACGTAGCATATATGTACATATTATATGTATTCATTCGTATTTCGTATATCTAGGTACTTATTAAGTCCAGATAATTAGATATGTAAGATGTACGTAATTTGAAACTAATTACGTATTGATTATGCAGATAGATACGAGTGGAAATTATTGTTTTGAATTTGAAAAGGTTATCAAAATGCTTATACACATATACTGCTATATCTCAAATTCATTCGGAAAGTTCAAAGAAAAATGTAGAACTTCTGCAAATTAAAATTCTATTCTCATTATTACTTTTACGTTGCACGTACTATTTAGATTTTACGCGTATCTTTGATAGCGGTTAAGTTAATCCTAATTCATGAAACTGCAGCTATGCGAATAATCAATTCATTCACAAAAATCAATATCTATTAGGCGTTCTTAATACTTAAATTATCCAAATCAAGGTACCTAAAATGTTTGTTCGGTTTATTTTGTCGACTTGCCTAACTCACCAGCAGTCTAAAAAAAATAAATGTCGAATGCGGATAAAATGACCTGTACCTATCTGTAAGCTTTGTACTTATCATATATTGCATTTATGTATGTATCCAGTAATTGAATTGGCGTATATGATTTGAAAAATTTAATCGTGTTTCCATTCATTCGCAAAACAAAATAAACTAAACTAACTCGTAATCAATAATCGCTTTATACTATCTAGTACAAGCTACGGGTACACGCGCCCTCCATTCAACATTTATCGGCAGAATTCCCCCGCGTCTGTTGGCGGCTTCGAGTAAACAAATGATAAAACTTCGTAAAGGAAACGATTAAAATATAAGGACGACGAATGAATAAAAAATCATCGCCTTCAAAGCGACGAATGTTTTATGAAAATACACTGCCAGAGCATCGTTTGGTTGAGGTTAGCCATTTGTATTCGTACAAAAGAGAGAAACGAGGTGAGAATACTAAATTCATGAATTACAGTCGCAGCGCCATCCCATACTACTCGTAGTACTCGTATGATTTACTTTTCCACAACGCGTCTCCGCTAAGGGTAGAAATGGTTAATATGTAAGCCTTGTAGACCGCGAGTACAAGCTAATATTCGTCGCAAGTCGCGATACGTTAATTCAGCCATCAGTCTTGGCGAAGGTGGGTTTTTTCAAGTATCTAATAGCATTTCATGATGAGTGTATAGGTACATCGTAAATTATTTTTCGAGAACGTAGAAAATTGAAAAGTGTTTTCAGATACGAATAAAAATTATAAATTGAGATTCATTATCTCAAATTACACTTTTTCGGTTTTGTTTTCCTACTTCTTTTAATGGATTAAAATGGTGAATATATATATGTATAATAAATAGATTTGTGTATAATTTATATTATATTTTTTTTTTCGAAAATGATTTTTATTTAAAAGTATCTATAACTTCTAAAAATGATTGTAAAAGTCACGAAAAGTTGACGAAGACGCTTCAACTGAAAAACTGATTAGACCGAGAATCTCGTAATCCACAATAGTGAAATTTTACAAAATAAAAAACAGTTTCACGAGTACGTTAATTAATAGGGATCCAATTACATTCTGTAATTTCAACTACAAAAACCCAATTTTCGAAAAAAAGTGCGTGAAGAAGTCCTCTATCATCTAAACAGTTGATATAAATTATTGTGATGTGCGACCCAGTACCCCGAGTACTCGAGCGTCAAATTTCCCTACTTTAATAAACAAACGTTGTGATTAGATATTGGTAACCCTGTTTTATGACGAAAAGTAACGAAGCTTTTGTTCGTTTCTCTTTGCCATAAAACAGTGTTACCAATATCTAATCGATAAGTTTTTTACCAGAGTAGGGAATTTGACGCTTTTATGCTCCGGGGTTCGATGATTCGCACGGTATGTAGCTAAGTACATATTGCATACAGAGCGGCGCGGCGTTTCCATTAATTGTCAACCTGGTTATTGATGAATATAAAGTTCAACCTTTCGCACGATGATGGCCAGGATGTATTCATTGAAGGGCTTATGAAAATTATTTTCAGAACATATATTTTGAAGGTCTACTGACGGAGTAATGGGTGGAGGGGTTTTTTATTTTAAACGGTGTACATTTTTTAATACCCGAGAAATTTATTAATGTATTTCAGGCGGAGATGTATTAAGAATTTTTTACGCCCTAGGCAACTTGAAAGCTGACACCCCATTTCCCCCACTCCTTAAAGTTTGAGTAATTAGAAAGTTGGCATGGATGAAGGGAGGGGAGAGAAAATTTGGCAAAATTCATACGCAAGATTTTATTTATTTATTTCAACGTAAAATGTAGGAGGAAACCTTTTTTTTCTTTTTTTTTCGACTCTTTTAAGAATATTTAATCAGATTCTGATTCATTCTTTTTATTATTATTTTTTCATGATTTATAATTTTTATTATACAAAGTACGATTTTCAAATGCGCCTCTAAAATGTTTGCGCTCTAGGCGTTTGCCTAGTCCGCCTTATGGTTAATACGCCTTTGACTTCAGGACCTAATATAAAAAAATGGAACATTTTTTCGTAATAATTCCTAAATATTTAATTTTTTTTGGATTATATAAATCTGTTTCAGTATGCTTTTACACGACGACTGTTACTGTAGAGAAATTATAGGATTTAATGACATTTAAATTATCGAAAAACTGAGCTCATGGCGGGCCCGTAGCCAGCCGACTTGGTCAGGGGGGGCTAATGAAATTTTAGGGGGGGGGCAAATTTTTTTAATATGTTTAATTTTTTTAGTGTTACAAGAATGATACAAAAAGATAAAAAAATAATCCAATTTATTATTAAGTATAGATACATATTTTATACAATACAACGCAAAATTACATCAGTAGACAGTATACATATACATAAGCGGTACAAAGTAATGTAAATTTAAAATAATTATAATTTCCTATTTTTATTTGCGGCCAACTTCCTCAAGAGCGATTCATTATTAATCTTACCCAAAATTTTGCTCTGAAATGCTAAGAGAGTCAAGTTTGATTCTCGTTCAAAACTCATGCTTCGCTGAAACTTGCCTCACATCTCACAGAACTGCACCCGAAAGTTACAACTGCAGCCAACATCTTATACGTGTCATTATAAGCCTTTTTAATTTTGTGTAGTTCATAAAGAAAATTAAATTAAAAATTAAAAATTCAATTCATTTGTCAAATAATAATAATATTTAGTATATAGCTAAAAATTTTGCTAGGGGGCATTGCTCCCTTTGCCCCCACCTGGCTACGGGCCCGGCTCATGGGAATGACGTTCAAATTTCCCCCTTGGCTACGGTCCTGACCTTTTGATTTGAATTCCTATTCACTAGTATCTTTGAAGCATGTTTTATTACAAATTCAAACGCCTACTGGAATTGAATTCAAAATTTAAATGAAAACACATGGATAGAATGAAATTATTGGCCAAAGAGGAGCGCATTTCTTTTTCCCCTCCTATCATTGTTTATCAAGTAGTAAAATTTATTCCTAAAATGTGCTTCTCCGAATTTATTTTTTTTTTTTGAAATTATATAAAAAAGAGAGAAATATTTTTTTTTCGGTATCTTGATTTTTGTGCATGAAAATCGAATTAAAAAGTAGCTAAAACCGCCTTTCTAAATGTTAGATGCTCTCGGTTTACAACATTAATTTTCAAAGTATTTCAACATTACCTGCTCTCTGGAAAACACTTCAAAGAGCATCATTTCTACTGATATATAAGATACTGAAGGCAACCCCTGTAAATCACCACACAAGTAACATAATATGTAGAACATTAACAACGCATACACGTTGTGCCAATAACGTCTCGGACTTTGACTATTAGCTATTTAATCTCTTCCATTTTTGTGAAATTAAAATTATTGCTATTATAGTACGATGATAAGGCTAATTACTTGATATGAAAAACGCAGAATGTTATTAATCACCATTTTAATTCAACGAAACTTTTAAATAGTATGTTTTTAAGTTTGCAATGTTTTGCTTACTAAGTACGATAGTAAGTCGCTAAGGGTATATCGAAATTATACTCATAATGATAACTGTAAGCGTATGGTCATTACTTGTCGTTATACTTGACTAATATTTTAAAATAGAACATCTATTCATTCTTTAAGCATTCGTATGTTACTATTTCCGATAACAGAGAATAGGTAAATCTAAATTCAAGGTGAATCATGAAAACTGCGATTGTATATTAGTAGTTGTTATAAATTTTTGTTGGATTTAAATAATCACCTTACATCAAAGAAACGAATAGTCAATATTTTTCTCAGGGGCTGAATATCGTCACGTACGAAAGTCTATAAGAAGGTGCGTGTGATTTACAGTAATGAATGTGAATTAAAAATACCGCCGATAAAATCAACTCCTAGGCGCCGAGATAACGGTCAGGTAGTTAAACAAATAAGTGGTATAGGTACTTCGCCCATATCAACTTTTATAAGAACTTGGAAAGCGAATGAAAGCGGCTGAATGGTAAAAATTCGTTGATTTTTTTGTTCTTCTTAAGGGTGATAGATAGGTAGGCGCTAGGTAGTAAATATCTACGTGGATGAACGTAGTATATTTACATACAAACGTCTCGCTTCTTCACGATCAAGAAATAATGAGTATCCAGAGTTTGTGCGTCGTAATTTTCATTGTAACTTTTTTCTGTTTAGTTATAAGTACTTTTCACTATGAAGCGCTCATTCGAATAATTGTACACTGATATTTGCTTGTAAGTTATAATACAATAGTGTTATAGTGGAAATTGTTATCTGTACGCAGAAGCACGTGAATCAGGAATTCAGGATGCGATACAGGAAACCAAAGCTTTTATCAGGCGTGTTCCAGTTTATTGAATAAAAACTGCGATATTAAACGTACATATATCTTTCATGCTCTCCATGACCCATCATCCACATATTTATTGTAATCGGTATACCTATAAATATTGGGTACAATATATGTTCTCGATTTGTAGTGTTGCTTAGATCCTTCTGCTTCCGTGATACTGTCTTCACAATATTAAACACCTCGAGTGCTTTTCACAGACGTAACCATTTCATTTGTACATAATAACGCCACTCCTGTGAACCTGAAGGATACTGCTTGTATGTGGAATGGAAAAAAATTCAATCGCTTAAAATAATATTGACAAAACCCAAAAGACATTACCACAGATAATAAAGTGTATCCTTTGTCAGGTTTTGATATTTTGCTAACAACATCCGCAATAGAGTGGGGAGAGGCGGCTTTTTTGAACATCCTACCGCAAGCATGCTGTAAGACCGTTTGTCTGCTGCTCTAGCTCAGTTATTATCCGTAATTCTTATCAACTGTTCGTCACGAAATCGGTGTTTTTGTTTTAGCCGCATGTATTTCAAGTAAATAGTAGTTAGCTGATTATGATTTCTGATGCGGCTTTACAATTTTTTTAATCTCTCATTTTTTCCTCTCAGTATTTTTAGTTTTCGTTGAAGAAGAAAAAAATTACCATGTTAAAGTTTAAATGTTTATGTGTATCTAGCACACTGATGATATTTTTCATAAAATATTTATCGGCTCAAAACAGAAACCTTTGCGATATTTGTGAATGCATTCCTTCAATTGCTGAACCATCTTATGTGAATTGTAACTGTAGGAAAAATAAAGTGAGTATTTAGGTATCAATGTGTAATAGTTGTCGCTAATTATCTATAACCTAAGTATACGACATACGTGTACACAGGTACATATTATATTCATTTTAATTTATTCTAAAACGAAAACAAATGAAAAATATTCGCGATAGAATTTATTAATAACCTAATTAATTCTCTAATATACGCAGAAATATCATGTTGGTTACCTTTTTTCATAATAGGTACCTATACCTATTTAACTTTAAATAACATTCTCCCTTATGTCGCTATGAAAAAATTGAACACTTACTTACTTTGGAAATATTGCCTAATAAGAATAAATATTTTTGTACGTATTCCGTGTCCTACCATTTCATTTCTCACCAATATTGAGGTACCCTGATTCAACTCAAAGATCATCTCATTTGGTCGCAGATCAATTCAATTAGATCATTCTCATAGTTTAAATTGTTTTTTCTAAACTTCGCTCGTGTGATTAATTCGTCGCGCCATATGAGACAATCGTCTGTAGTTTTAATTAATTATGCAGCGAAAAAGTGTAGATGTTGGCTACATTTTAATGTTCCTGCTTTTAATCATTCGCGACAATGTAAGATGTAAGTATCATGTTCTCTTGTTCATGTTGTCTTTAAGTATTCTTAATCACTTATTACTGTTATGCTGGAATGTGCTTACAAGATATTTGAACATCAACCGATATAAGTTTATTTACCTGTACTAATTTATATTTATTTATATACTTACGAACCAATATGTTGATTCAAAATTAATTCGTGAACTAGGCATGAACATACAAAATCTTTTTTAATTAATTTTTTTATAATATAGCTGCTTACATTTTTCAAAGGACAAAGCGATATAGATAATATCATGTTAGTAAATAGGGTTTTTCAAAAAAATGTTACCATTTTCAGTAAACACGTTGATGACAGCTGGATGTCTGAACTTCAATCAGTAACCAATCGGTAACATATTGAAAAAACATAAAAAAGAAAATTTGTCTTGGCTAGTAATTTAAACCGCTTACATGCCAATTTTTGATTGTCATCATTGTAGTACGTAATAATAAATAATTCATAATCATACGTTCGTAACATTTGAGTTGGAAGATTTCCAGTTGTTATTTTTAATTTCGAGAATACTCCTAATACCTACCCTTGTATTAGATAAAATTCACATAGGTGTACCATATATTAAATAACTTTTCATAATTCTTTAAAAAATTTGATACTAAATGTAAAAAGAAAATTGTTAAATTCGATAAATTAAATTAAAAACTAACAAAAAAAAACTATTTTTATGCATAAAAGAGGGTTGCGTTCAACTACGCATATTTACAGCGCAGAGTGATTTCTTTGCCAAAAACAAAAATATTATTTACTTATGCATCCGTGAGTTGAATACGTAATTATCAACTATGATATACTTAATCGCTGGTTGAAAAAATTGAAGCCGAATCGAATGGCACAGCTTTATGCGTAGGTAGTAGGTATTTACATAATTTGTATGAATAATCATGAGATATCGGTGTTCGGTTCTTATTTAAATTCTAAAAAAGTAAAAAATAAAACAAATTGCAACAGCCATGCCCCATTATTTCAGCTAAGTTCTTGATGGGGGCGTATTTAGACTTTTAGATACCTAAATTCTTTTTGTGCTCTTCGTCATTTGGTTCATACCGCGATACTTATAAAATTTAGGCTAGGTACATATTTGGCAATTTCAGGCTGTTTAAGTACCCCTTAAATTTTGTTCATCCTGGGCTTTTTTCATTTTACACTATTAGCTACACATCTTTATAAAAGCAACATTGAAAAACATAAGTTGCCGTCAATGTTCGATTATATGTATATTATTATTTTCAACTATAGCATAATCATACAGGATTCCATATTTATCAAATTTGAGACTCTCGAGTTTTTGCAAATCTTAAGCATTCATCATTCTGTATTCATTTTAAATCAAAATTCATGAGGCGATATTATGTGCGAATTTTTCAAGTGCATTTGGTTTGGAGATGTGAAAGTTTTAAGAAAAACTTAGACTCAAACTTTCTAAAAACTTGTGTTTTCTCCAACTCACCTAAAATTCATTTAAGAGCTGAAATTTGGATAGGAGTAGTATTTGATGCCCTTTACCTATAACCTCGAGCAAGGGAGGAAAATAATAGTACTGTATTACGTATACCTAAGTAATACTATAATGGATGTTGGTCAATCATTTACTATTTTACAAATGAAGGGTACAGGGAAAGAACCAAGTAAGTTACTTTTTTCACTTTTTAAGAAAAGTGAATTTTAAATTTTGATACTATATCTAAAAGTAATTACAAAGATTTTTCAAGGCATGTATCTAAGTACTAAAACAGTTGTGTACTACGTTTAAGAATAATACATATATGTATTATGAGATGAAAAAAAAGAAAATATTGAAAATTACCATATTTATAAAACTAAAACCAGAGTAAAGTCATAATGCATGGGGAAAGAACCAGGTAATTATGTAGCAAAAGGGAAAAAAGTTGGTGTGAAGTAGTTGAAAAACGAGATGGAAAAGGGAGATACACTGACAAAGTAGGGCCGCCCAAAATATACGACTTTTGGAGATGAAATGTAATACTTGAGGTGGTGCTTCAGAAAATAAGTAGGTAAATGCGGTAAAATTGATTTTAAAATGAATAAATGAAAAAATTGGAAAAATAAATGCTAAATCTGTTGAAACAAAGTCTCTAAAATAATATATCATGATTTTAAATCATTTAGTTGCGTTACTTTTGAGAAAAATACTGCCAATAAAAATAGGATATAATTTTCATTTGCAGTATTTTCCTCAAAAGTAACGCAACTAAATGATTTAAAATTATAATATATTATTTTAGAGACTTTGTTTCAACAGATTTAGCATTTATTGTTTCAATTTTTTCATTTCTTTATTAATAAAACAACTTTTTCGCATTTACCAACTTATTTTCCGAAGCACCGCCGTATGTTACGTAAAGCAAAACATAGCTCATCCTATTTTGGACGGACTATAAATTCGAATTTTTTCCTCTTAATATTCATGAAATATATTAATTTTTACACAAAATATTCGAGAATATTCGAAATCAATATAGGTGTCATTTTGCAGGTTTTAAAAAAATCTGTTGAAATGTGATATTGTAATGTTGAAACTGTTTAACTGTTAAGATCTTTTTCTTCATTAAATTTTTTGAATAATAAAAAAATACATTAGTCGTTTATTAACTCGATTTAATACGTAAAATCACTTCATTTTTCAACACAAAACACAAAAACACAATAGTCATCTCATAAATTTGTAATAACCACTAAATTAAAATACATAATATGAATCACTAATTCAAAACTTTTTGTTCTCTAGCATCTAGAATCGTTCAATGTGTAAGTAAAGAAGAAGTGTTGTAAAAAAAAAAAATCAAAAAAACTGAAAATTGAAAAATATCGCAAATTTTTTGAAATTTGAATGAATTTTTGTGAAAAACTGCAAGAAATGGTAAAATATTTAAATATTCATTCGAATATTTTGGACAGCTCTACTGATAAGTAATAACATAAAGTTATATTGGTCACATGATGGACTTGCCCGTTTTTTTCCCCAGTATTACGTAGATGACTTGCCTGTTTCTTTTCCTGCATAGCGAATCATTAAATATGATTATTCATGAAGCAGTATTGACAATTCTAAAAATCTGAATATGTCATGATATTTTATTTAAAATTGTCTACCTGAATACCTACATAATTTTGTCAATTTCGAAAAAAAGTGACTTACCTGCTTTTTTCTTTGCACCCTTCAAATGGTCTTAATTCTAAAATAATGAGAAGATATATGAATACCTTCACCCCACTCCTTTTTTTAAAAACACTTACTTTGTATTAGAGTCATTAGAGACAGTCTAATTTAAAAGTCTGCTACAGAAACTCGTATGAACTTGTACGTATGCATTGAATTGATTTGAGGTACCTCTATGTAAGAATACAAACGTTCTCGATTTTTTTCTATTTTCACGTTGCTTTTTACTTATGATTACAGGTACTGTTACTAAAAGATGAAGATGGCGATATATTAGCAAATACTAAAGTGCTTAACATATCGACTTGCAATTTCGTATCATTTCCGCCTAATGGTTACCCAAAATCTAAAAAATTGAGGTCGCTTCAAATAAAACAGATGAAATTATTTCACTTAAGTTCCGGTATATTTCCGTCTATCGTTAATCTGGCTATCGAAGATGTCGAAGAATTGATTGTCGATGGTTTTCAAGGCCAAACAAATCTCTCTCACATAGAAATTCGTAGCTCAGGTTTAAGCGATTTAGTCGAAAATTCGTTCAAAGATTTGAAAAGTTTAGAAAAACTTAATTTTTATGATGTGTCCATCGATAATATAGCTTCGAATTCACTCAGTTTACCATCTACTGTTATCAGACCTTCAATCAAGTTCGTTAACTGTCGAGTAAGTCAAATTACGAGCTGAATATTTCGAGATTAGTTTCGCAAGAAACTTAACGCTAACAATCGAATTACATTATTTTGCAGATCGATGTTATTCAATCAGATGCAATATCGTTGCAAGTATCTAAAATGGAAATCATCAATACCAGTGTTAATGTAATAAATTCTAATGGTTTATACATCACGGCAAATGACAGTATTGACATTATAAGGAGTACAATTGGTCTTTCTATCTCACAAGACAGTTTCAAATTTAAATCGAATAAGATAAATATTGTAGATAATGAATTTAAATTTTTACCTTCGAATTTACTAAGAGATGTAGAAGTGTCAAATGATAAAAAAATTAACTTTATGGGAAATTTAATTCATGATATAGACTTGGGCGGATTTATATTAAATTCTAGATTAGATAAATTAAATTTTGTAAAGAATAAAATTATGTGCGATTGCACCCCTCGAAAAACTAGTATTTTAAAATTGAAGGAAATTTTTCCTGGTTTGTTAACCAACGAAACCAATTTTGATATAATAATTGAAAATAATTCTTGTAAAAATTATAACGGGATTTCGTTGAGTGAATTTAAGAGAAAATTCTTAGCTCGTACATTATGCAATGACACAGAAACGAAATTAGATTCTTATGAATACTCGACTGAAGAAATAAAAGAATTTTCAGATTTTGCACAAAGTAGCACCCAGCGTATAGAAAGTAGAAGTAATTCTCAAGTGCTGAAAATAAGTTATTCTTTAATTTTTGCTTTTATATCTGTAAATGTATTTTTGAATGTTTGATTACCTTTTTTGTTAGCATACAATTCTCTTCGAGTTTTTATTTTTGTATTTTTATAATTAAAACTTGACGATGAATAAGCGTTATTTCCATTTTTTTTTTTTAAATAAAATTCATGCATGATAAAATAACGAATATGCTATTCGAAATATAAGGTAAAAAAAGGAGATAAAATACAAAACTGAGAGAGATAATTTTTTATTGAAATTAGAATCGACAAATAGGACTGTCATGAACAATTTGTAGATTAATTTTGGGTCCAACCATATCTCGAATATTATTAATACCGTATTTGATCATTGTTGGTCTTTCCAATGAAAGACCCCATGCAATGACATTGACATTTTTTGGCAGACCCATAGGAAGTAACATTTCTGGTCTGAACATGCCCGAGTTTCCTACTTCGATCCATTTCTTCAATCCTTTATGATAACAAAATATCTCCATGCTGGGTTCGGTATATGGATTATAAGCTGGCTTAAATTTTAATTCTTCAATTCCCAATTTTTTGAAAAATTCGTGTAATACAGCTATCAAATTTCCTAGAGTCAAATTGTGATCGGCAACAACACCTTCTACTTGGAAAAATTCGGCCAAATGAGTAGCATCTAGGGTTTCATTTCGGAATACGCGATCAATACTGAAATATTTCACAGGTTTGAACTCTTTGTTTTGCACGAGTTTGTATAACATACGCGCACTCACAGCTGTTGTGTGAGTTCTTAATAAATTTTTTTTGGCTTCGTCAATTGACCAGTTATATTTATAACCCTGCGAACCATAACCACCTTCACTATGTACAGCTTTCACTTTCTCCAAATATTCTGTCGGCATATCATCGGAAAGCATTGGGTCTTTCAAGAAAAATGTATCATGAGCATCTCTAGCTGGATGTTGTTGAGGTTGAAATAATGCATCGAAATTCCAAAACGAATTTTCAACGTAATTGTTTGTTGGCATTTCGGTAAATCCCATTTCTAAAAATATTTGACGAAATTCAGCTCGTACTTTCAATAACGGATGAAGATTACCACCTTGAGATATCTGTCCATAAGCATCAAAATTATAAGGTTTGAATTTGATATTTTTCCACGATCCGTTAGCAATCATTTCAGGAGTTAGTTCGGTTTCTAATTTTTCAATTGAAGTACTGAATTTCGGACCTTTTTTCAGTAAAAAACTTTTAGTTATAACTTCTTGAATTAGTTTTCTTTTTTTATAATCCTGCTTACTATTAAGAGGAACATTGTCTTCGCCAATCGATATTTGTTGCAAATGCTGTTGTACTTCATCGACGATCGATTCAACTTTACGAGTAACTTTGTTGGAACTTTTATCGAAATTTATCCATCCTTTGGACATAGCTTTGCTAAAACCTATTTTAGAATTAGGAACATTTTTCATCAATTCATTTTGCGCTATACCATCGGCAGGAACAGCGTTATAAATTAGAGCTTCGTAGCTTCCATTTTTAGAAACTTCAATTCCTTCACCAGTGAGTTCCCATTTCTTGTGAGTTAGCTGTTCAACTAAAATTAGATCATCAATTACTTGTAAACTTTTCACAGCGCCAACCACTTTCTGATGATCTTCCTTCAAGAGTGACGAAATATGAAGGGTATCAATTCCTTCATTTTCATTTATGATTTTCAGTACCGTTTCCGGTAGATTATTCATGATTTCCTTTTTGAAACACGACAGCACAGACACAAGAAATACTGCAAAATAAGACGATAAAATTCAATAAGAGCTTCAAATAGCAACATGAAATTTCACTAGTTTAAGGCTGTGATTACTTACTTGTTTCTGATTCATTCTTACATCATCACATATTCGAAATAACGAATTTACATTTTATTCCAGTCTGGAATTATTCGTGTATACACGTGTGATTACTGATTACTGTTTCAGCGGTTGATAAAAATAATAAAAGTCGAAGCCTAGTCCATGGTGTACAGTGCAGCTATCCGCTACACAGAAAAGTATAGTATGCAGCAAGTGGTGAAAGTTTGAACTGTTATATTATAGTATGTTTGTAAGTTGTAATTTACCTGGCCGTTCTGTTGCTTAGCTAAGCTGTGATGAAACACTCTTTAGAAAAATGATAAGTAGCTCGTCACTTATCACATTATTCGTTGCAGAGAAAAGTGACGTAGAATTGCAAGAAATTATCGTCAATAGTAATTAGTAATAGTAATGGGATAACCTACTTCTTGATAATTAATCAACGTTTTTGTAATCTATATTATTGCATTATTTCAATTAATTTTTTAATCTTCCATTTAAACGATACGCACGCTCACCAACTGGGCTCGAGAATTCTGCGTAACATGAAGTGTGTAACGCTTGGAAATTCCGTACTTTTTATGAAATAATGATGTATAAGTATTTTGCACTCATTTCTGTTGTTTTTGTGTCAGCATTTACTAAGGTCGGCGATTCTGCGTTAACTTTTTCTCAACAACGGAGTTCAAAAGATATGATCGATAGAGGGCCATTATTTTTGGAAGGAATAGTATGTAAAGGATTCGGTCGAGGATCTAAAGAACTTGGTTGCCCTACAGGTAAACTAGAATCAAATTTTGGTTACAACCTTATATTGTGATTATTATTCGTTTAGATTTTAAAAGTTTGAAATGTCTTGTTTAAAGCCAACTTCGAAGATAAAGTAGAAAAACTTTTACCTAAAGAATTTCCTTCTGGTATCTATTTTGGTTGGGCTCAAGTAGATGATGGTGAAGTTTATAAAATGGTCATGAGTATTGGTTGGAATCCTTTTTTCAAGAATCAAAAGCGAACCATTGTAATGAAATATTCATTATATTGAGCTAATGTAATTTGTAAAAGTTGATAGATTACTTTATTATTTTTTTTCAGGAAACTCACATTCTCCATGAATTTGCCAACGATTTCTATGGTTCCCATTTAAAAGTAGCTGTCTTAGATTACATTCGTCCCGAGAAAAATTTCACCAGTAAAGGTGAATTATACTGTACTTGATAGGTTGTTGAAATGAAAATGTTTAGAGGAAAAAATTCATTTTATCATTTTGTTTCAGACGAATTGGTGGATGCAATTAAAAACGACATTGCAGTCGCTAATGACAAATTAAATTTGCCTGTTTATTCCAAATATAAAGATCACGAATTTTTCTACGCCAACTTGACCTTATCAACAAATAAAAACTCGACAATAGGATCTGTAAATGGTAATTCAGTTTAGGTGAAAATGGAAAATATATGACGGAAGTAACAACTTGAGTAAATCTCTTAAATTTCAAGAAAGATTATCTTGTCCAGAACACTTTAATTTCACCTGCTAAAAGATTAGCCAAGAAGAGATGTGAAGAAATATTTTTGTTCCTGATAGATTTGTACTTAATTTTATCACATTTTGTTGTTTAGTGTATTCGTGTATTACCAATCCTGTTTTGTGTACCTACCACATGTAATTGTTATATGTAATGAGTATTTATTTTGTTGTTGCCGTTTTTATTTCATAAAATGATTCCTTTGAATTTGATTAGTTTTCATTTTCTATTGCTTGAAGTATAATGACCGTCTCTCAGTGCAACAAAACGTATCGCTGATTTGCTTCAATTAAATACCCACCTTTTACTTACGCATGTACTTAATTATGATCGTAAGAATTTTAATATTAATTACAATTCAGCTACACGAGCGGGGTATGGAATAATATTTTGCATGAAGCAGAAAGTAGAAAGCCATTTTTTGTAAATTTTTTAATTTCATAAATTTAAATAATTTTTTGATAAATGAAGATGTCAGCTCAATATTGCATAATCCGAAAATGAGACCGTTCTTTTATTTATTTACATTTTACATAATATTGTTTCGTTCCTTTCAATGACTGAATTTTCATATTTGATTTATATTGGAATCTCTCTTCATCCTTCACCCTTCTGTTTCATATTTCGAATTACGCCATGTGGAATTTAGAATTTAGTTGTGGAACAAACTAAATTCTGAGCGTTCTAAAAAACGAGCGTCACTGACTCTCAGCTCTGACTCTGAGTTGGAGTAATTAGTAATTACTTATTAATTATGTAATCATAATCACAATAGCAATGCATGATGACTAATGAGAAATACGTCATAGTGTCCCATAGCGAATCAGGTAAGATAATGATAAGAAGAATTTGGCGCCAATTTGACCATTTTGTAGGAGAGAGGGAATACCAATGCGTATGTATGTGTGCTGTGTTTATATGTAATATGAACGTGAAATCGTGTACGTGTGTGTTGGCAACATGTGAACAAGTCAATTCTAGTGAACGTACATTAGTAGTTTCCAAGTTGTTTGAAAACTCTCAGTCTGAAATACTAAAATGTCTGTTCAACAGTTACCTCAAGGAGTTATTAAATTGATAAGTAGTACTCAAGTAATCAATTCCATATCTTCCGTAGTTAAGGAATTATTGGAGAATTCACTCGATGCTGGCGCGACAGTGGTTGATATAAAATTAGTGAGTACTCGATCTGTCATTGCGTTTAATATGCATTCACCTGTTTTTGTTAATACCAATAAATCATACATATTTACTTTTGCATCTTTCATTAGGAAAGATACGGCTTAGATAGACTAGAAATACGAGATAATGGTTGCGGAATCAGTAAATCCGATATCAATAATGTGTGCTTACCTCATTATACTTCCAAAATACATGATTTCGACGATTTGGGTATAGGATCACCATTGTACATATTCCATCGATTTTAAGTTATTTTTTAATTTAATTATCTTGTAAACACGTGCTTTTAGAACATTTACAAAGTTACGGATTTCGAGGAGAAGCTTTACATAGCTTAAGTGCTGTTTCTCAAGTCTCAATCACTACCAAAACCAAGAATGATGAAGTAGCATCAACATACATTTACGATCATAATGGAACCGTTCGCGATGTAAAACCATCACATCACATGAATGGTAAAGTTTCTCATTTTTTGTGAAGTTAAATCATCTTAGGTTGAAATATCAAATTAATGTTTCATCGCAACTGAATAACGTTTTCAGGTACTGTAGTAACAGTGACAAATTTATTTAGAAATGTGCCGGTAAGGAAGCAGTTTTACGAAAACAGTCGTAAAGGTACTGAAGAATTGAAGAAAATCGAGAAAGTCGTTAAACAGCTCTCAATTATTCATCCCAAATTACGTGTAACTCTCGCTCATAACAAGTGTTTAATATGGCATAAAACATCTGTATTTTCTTTGAGACAATCGTTGTTGCAAGTTTATGCACACGCAATATTGAAAAACTTGGATGATGTTTCTTATACTTGTCCAGCTGTATGTTTGTATTCGATTTAATTTATATCGTACCTTTTTTATTACCTGATTTTTCTACAGTCTCTTGTACATCTGTTACAGATGTCTTTAGAAATGCTGGTAGCTAAAAGGGAAGGTAATTTACCAGTTTTATGTCAGCCAATTAGTGAAGCGATTTTACTATACGTTAATCAGCGTCCAGTCAAGGATAAGAAAATAGAAAAAGTAATATAATTGTATTAAAAGGAAACTTTATTCAGCTTTTTGAGCTTCCTAATCAGTTTGAACTCTTCTCTAGGTAGTGCATGAAGAAATGAATCATGTATATGCATCTATGTTACCCACCAACAAATGTCCGTTAACAGTGATATCCTTAAAGTTATCTCCTGAATGTTTAGATGTAAACTTAGAACCAAATAAAACGAAAGTTTTCATAAAAGATCATGTAAGATGGCTTGACTGATTCAAATACTTCACTTTATTCAACTATGTGCTTTATTATCGACAATTTTGTTTTAGGATGCAGTATTGAAACAAATCAGGGAAAGAATTATGGTACATTTTTATCAACAGTCTAGCCCCGATGATATGAAAGCCTTATTATTGGATAGCGATGAGTTACAAAACCCTTCCAAAAAAAGGAAAATAGAAAACGACGAAATTTCACCGACTAATATTGAAAATAATTCTAAAAATATGGATGTTTCAGTGATGCGGAATATGATAATAGAGAATGCAAATGTGAATGTTGAGAAAGCATTAAGTGAACTAGCGGATATAAATTTTTCAGCATTTGAAGAAAATATGTATATTCCATCAAGTAGTGTTGAAGAAAAAATTACGCATGAAAATAACCTTAAAAACGTCGATATGAATGTGAATCATGATAGTTCAACTCCTATCCGTTCTGTATCTCATATTGAAGATAATGATGCGATTGATTTGGACGAAATCTCGTGTGTAGATTTATTTGAAGATCCTTCATCACAGTCAGACAGTGCTAAACATCTTGAAACATCGGTGCATCCTTTTACTTTGTCAAATACTTCAGCTATTAATGTCGATGAAAATAGATCAAAGGAAAACTGTGGAGAAAGTTTATTAAATCGCAGTCATGAACATGATTCAGAAAACTTATCCAGCGCAAATGAATGTATCAGTGAAGGGAAAAATGTGAACAAAGACATATCTTTATCGCAGTGGAGTAGAGGAAATGTAATTGTGGATGAGAAACCAGTTGAAGTTAGTTTATTTCTTTGATGATGTATGTGCCAATGCATAATTGAAAATTTTATCGTATTTATCATTTTCTACTTATCATTTTTTTTTCTCAGGGACCAGCAGTTCTATTCAGTAATCAAAGTAAAGAATCAAATATTAATGTAAAAGAAGATGAACCGCAAAAAAAGAAAAAATCTAAAACATCTACTAATATTGGTAGGAAGGTGTGATAAAAAGGCCATGTATGGCTTTCACGTCACAATGTAACAATATAATTACCAACGTTTTGAACATTTTCAGAAATTTCTCAGCCTGTCGATGCGAATCGTAGTGTAAGTAGTCAGATGGGTCGTAAGGATATGGCTGGATTCACGAATTTTGCTCGCCAAATCAGATCTGAAAGTTCGTCCTGTACCTTTTTATTCATTTTGTTTTTGATACAAATATCCATTATTGTATATTTTCTTTTTAGTAATAAAAGAAACTCCCGGAATAACGTTCACTAAGGTAGCTGGAGAATTAGCCAATCGTTGGCGTAACTTGCGTGAAGAGCAGAAGAATGCATTTAAAGAAACTGCGAAACTGAAACAGAAATCCATTGATGTGGATGTGAAACCAATGTTCAAGAAAAAGACAGTCTCTGTGGATGTTTCCATCAATAAAATTTTAGAAGGACTTAAAATGCCAGGAAGTTTATGGTGAGATTTGAAGTGCATTAATGAGTATCACTTGTAGTAATTTTATGCAAACAGTTTTTTCTCTTTTACACGTTTGTGTATTCAAACCTATTTGTTAGCGAATAGCGATACATTTTCAATTATTCTATTTTGTTCTGTAGTCGTCGTTACCACGAAAGTAAGATCCATTTGATTGGGCCTTTGGAAACAAATTCAGAATGGCTGTTCAAAATTGATAACGAAATTAGAGTTGTGAATGTACCTCACCTACAAGAGAACGTATTATTTCATCGTTACATATGTAATTCAAGCATTCCGCTTAAAAGATTAGACGAACCTATTAAAATCTCTCCTGAGTAATAATTTTTTTACTTACTTTTGAAGTAAATAAAGACTAGATAATAATTCTAATCTCTATTATTTAGAATTCTGGGTGACGATTTGCTCAATTTGCTGTTTTCATTGGAACAAAATTGTGTTGAAGATAACACATGTTCAGCTGTCATTTCTGATAGCAGGATAACTAAAAACGGCTTCAAAGTAATCATAAATTCAAGTGAGTTATTGCACTTCTCTCTAAAAAAACATGAAGATTGGTTCGAAAATGTCGTTTTTGAAATTTGTAAAAAATTCAGTTAAAAGGAAAACGAAAAAATACATTTATCTTAAAGAGTTTTTTTCAGAACATATAAAAAAAATCTGAATCATTGGATTTTTATATCGTGTTTTTGTTCATTTTATATAGGTGTCTAAGGGTAGCATTTATAGTCATTTTTTAGGGGGAAAAAGTAAAGCGTTATTTTTATAAAATATTCCTATATATATTAATATTTGTCTGAGAATTGAAATTTTCAGTTACATAATCTTCCCTACAATCCGAGGTGTTTCATTGTAACTAAATGAAACACAAGTAATCGTAAACCGTTTTTATAACCTAATAATCTTTCAGACATCGGATATTCTCTTTTCTGATTTTTCGAAATAGAAATATCTATCAACATTACTATGATTTTAAGTTTTATTAACGTTTAATTTTTTTCTTGCTTAAATTCCTCATGAGACGAATATATTTCATAAAGTAAAGCATACTTTCATTTCAAAGCAACTAAAAATGAGGTTTCATGCTTTACTCTTTTGCGAGTGCTAAATAAGTACTTGCGTAGAAAATGAGGCTGACTATAAATGTCAAAAAAAGTCTTTGAAGAGCTAGCCTTCCTTGACTTACTTCAGCAAAATTATGAAAGCTTCTATTTGATTTTTTAATTTTCAGGCGATAACAATCAAAAAGAAATTCTTATTGTTGAAATTGCCAAAGAAGATGACTTTAATATTATTGATAATTTTCTGGAAACTTTGAAGTTGACTATTCAGCATAAAGAATTGGAGTATTGCCGAAATAGTTCAATTAAAAAAATTCTTTTGGTAAGTCCAAATCGCTATACAGATTTATAATTTAACCTAATTAAACTATTACGTACTCATGACGTTGATGCTGTAACGAAGATAAGGCGATGGTTATTACGTATCATCAATTCTTCGTGCGGTCGTTGAGTCGTAGAGGATCTCGCTCTCTCACGATGCAGAAATTGATCAAACTCGTTTTATACGCGATGTGGAAATTAAATAAATCCGTTCAAGGCGCGAACATATTTATTATTTTCAGAAAATATAAACAACGAACATCTTAAAAAGGACACAATCTAATCTATTACTGCGTCTAAAACCATCACGTGAATTGCCACCATGCGAACCATTGCCGCGTGCAAAATCATCACAGTAATCATATTTATTTCTAAAATGACTCGCATCAACCACCTGTACCGCGCGTTCAACAAAAATAGCATACTTCGTGAGACGTACGTAACGTACATATATTCGCCAGTAAGAAGTGCATATTTGTAGCACAATTTTCCTTCAATTCATCATTCCGCGATACCATTCATTATCAGCAGGTATAATGTTCTTCGATCCAATCATTTCTTTCATGTTATTACGCGTTCGCAAATCATACCATATTCTGCCAAGTCATGATGTTGAAAATTTCCTATCAAAAATTTTCGTTGACGTTCCCCACCAAAATTATGCAACTAAGATGAGGCGATGGTTATTGCGTGTCATCAATACTCCGTGTGGTCATAGAGTCGTAGAGGATCTCGTTCTCCCACGATGTGGAAATTAACCGAACTCGTTGAAGGTGCGAACATAATTTATTATTTTCAGAAAATATAAACAACGAACATCTTAAAAAGAACACAATCGCGATGGCTGCCACGTTTTCCCCCTATGGGAGTATGAACCGAAGAAAAACGTATTAAGCGCGCATAAATGACAGGAAAAACTATAACTCTATATCATCGTGGTGAACAGTATACACTAGCTCTGTCTAGATTTCAGTGTGTTACAGCCAACAAATGGTACGATGCTGGGAAACCCAACATCGTCCGAACGTTTCCATTCCTATAGACTATACACGTTACATTGTAACAAATAAAATGAAATAAAATAAATTCTTATTATTTTTAAAAACATAAAAAATTTATTTTTGAAAAATTGTGTTTGTTGATTTTTTTTTCAACAAAACAATACATTTTAGTCCATTGTTATTTATCATTGTTGCATTTTATGATTGTAGAGCAAAGTGATGGAGGTTTGTGAACAGAAATCAGTTCCTAATGAAGTCACCGAAATAAGAATGCTGTTACAATACTGGATTCAATGCATGTCACAGAAAAAACTATGCAATCATGATATTCCCATTTCTATTAATTTACACACTTTGTGATGAATGAAGTAAGTTAGATGTGATTATCTATGTTGCATCCATTGTGTTACATGCATGCATTTATCGAAGCTAAAAACTTGAATATTCTATTCAAACAATTATGGCAAGCTTCATCTATAATCTAACTCTACTCATATGTGTGGTAAAAATGGTTGATCTTGCTGCATTCTTGATTGAACTACTATTTTTCGCACTTATTTGCTTTTTATTGTGATTTTCTCCAAAAATTACGATTTGTTAATTCATAAAATTTAATAATTTTTATAGTTTCGTCCGATAAAACCGATTTTATTTAACTTGTGGGAAAAATGAGTTGAAATATGAAGTGTTTTGTGGTCTTACTTTAAATTTGTTTATCTACTTGACCTCGATTTCCATATTTCTGTTCTCCACGATGAAAATAATATGTGTAGAGTGAAGTGCATTCAAACTTGACAGACCTTGTTTCCTCCGAGTTGTTTAATGATGTAAAAACGCTATTTGTGAATTTTTTTTTTTTGAAATCATGCAATTTCTTGAAATTAGTCTTTGAAAGATTCATGACTACCAAAAAACTTTACCGTTGAAAAGTTCTAAGAAACAAGGCAGGATTTTAACATCTCTATATTGCTAAAAATTTGGGTATTTTATCTTGGTTAAATGAAACGTTGTAATTTTAAGCGATTTATAGAATATTCCTTACAATAGAACTTCTAGTCCTCGACAAAGCATCCAAGACGTCTATTTTTTAATTTAATAAAAAAAGAATATAATTTATACTTCTATATCATGTATATCATGATTTTTAAATTAGACGGCACAGTACCGTAGTATAAGGTGATTCAAAATTTTTAAATTGTATTTTTAGATCATTCAACAACTTTTGGCCCCTTAGTGTTCGTAATTTAAAAAAAAAATTTAGATTTGCTTTGCTACCTAAAATATCGATGGCCTCGTGCACATTTATCATGAGCGTAAAAAAGCAAATTTTACAGGAGAGAGTTTTTAATTTTTTAATTTTTTCTTTCGTATTTTGTGAAATAATTATGATAATTTTAATGAAATGAATTATTTTGTTATACCAATTTTAAGCTTTTATAAAATTCGAAATGATTTTTCATAAAAGTTATGAGGTAATTGATAAAATGGAAAAGGGGAATGAAATCTGCAAACTGTCAGGAACACATCCGTAAAAAAAAAAAAAAAAGAAAATCCTGTAAATAATTTGTAAGTTATAGCTATTTATGTTTAGACTGTCCACACTCATCGCATTTGGCACGAAACAAATTGCGTTTCGTTAAGTGCTTTGAGTATTAATATAGTAATAGGAGAGATAAAAGCCATACTCTTAGCATTACGCATTAAGGGACCTGATAGAGGGCGCTATATCAGATGCGAATTGTACACTTGATGTGCACCAACAAGGCACCAACGTCCCTTTACTAGAGGTCGAACGAAAACGGAAAGTGCTGATTGGTATTCATTCAACACTCCTCTTTCCCCGCTAATCTCTGACGTCACGCAGCAAACCTGAAAACCCGTCGCAATGTACAATCTTACACGGTACTGGCCAGTAAGTGCGCACCAAGTGCACAATTCATAGTTGACGCTGCGCTATCTATCAAAACCCTGATGGAACTACACTTTCATCTCTCCATATTACTATATTAATACTCACGTCAAAGGTTAAGTGGCATTCACACATGTCTTACACACAAACAGACAAAAGTGCTTAGAAAATGAAACTCGTTCATGTTCAAATAAATAATTTATTGGTTACATAATGACAAAAAATCACAGTTAATAAATATTAAAACATCAGTTAATTTTTTTTCCAACGAAAGAAAACAAATCACACATTCTTCGAAAGTGAGTAAAAAGTAATAGAATAACGATTAAAAGAATTGATCTATTTTTTTTTTCAATATATATACCTACCTATATTAAAAAAATATATGTATATTAATTTTTTTAAATCGTTTCTTATATTACTTTTTCTGCTTACTTTCGAAGAATGTGTGTTTTGTTTTGTTTGCCGTTGTGTAACCAATAAATTATTTATTTGAATATGAAAGAGCTTTATTTTTCAAGCACTCCCGTCTGTTAATGTGTAAACGCCATTTAACAAAACGCAATTTATTTCCTGCCAAATGTTGTGATAAGTGCGGACTTTTTAAAAATGTAGCAAGTTGCTTATCAGATTTAGGCCAGAACGATTTTGGATTCGCGCACTCACGATATTTGTGTTACCGCTCTCTAGTGGGTCTAAATGTAAAAATACTGTTTTCAAATTCTCAATTCCATTTGAAGTAGTCTTCAAAGCCACCAATGTTTTTTTATCTTCGTGTCATGTAATAAAGTGAGATGAAAATACTAATATCTTCGAATTTCGTCGTAGTATGTAAATGTGGAGGGAAGTTAGAACAAAGGACAGCTTTTGAGGAAGTTTGAGTTATGAGCATTCTTAAATTTTCCATATCATCTTGCGAAGCGTGTCTAAAATGCTCAAACGACCCACAATGCCTTATTCAATCACGGCATCATATTATAGAATGAGCTTGAATCACCAACATGTAAAAATTCCAGCTCGTTGAATAAATTTAGTATTGAATCGAAGTGAAAACATGTTTTTGAAGGAAAATAAATGGCTCGTGAAATTTGTTCTATTGCCCATATATTCTTATCAAACCGATCCAAAAAGCTTAGTGGGTGGTCAACATTTGAGAAAAACTTGCAGAGCCTTATCTGCTCGTATTTGCTTATATTTTATAATTGTGAACTCTTATTGTTACTGGAGTCGAGACCAGGGCTAGTAGTAACCCTAAATTCAGGAATTACCTGAGTTTTGCAGGAAAAAACCAAAGACTAGAAATCTCCCTTTATATGCTTTTGTAAATAAATGAAAATTCTTTCGAAAATTAAGAAAAAATACTAATTTTTGTTTTTACCTTGGCATGTGTAATTAATGAGTGAAATAAGCAAATGAGCGAAGCAGACTAATAAAAATATATGTAACAATTTATTATTCCCGCTTCATACATATCCGAGCCCCGAGCAATGCGATTCTATAAAAACTTCTAGATGAGAATTTTCGAATTATTTTTTAATCGTTGATGTAAAGAGATATTAATATTGTAAATCGAAAAAAAAATATGCATCTTATTCGAAGTTGATTTTTTTTTAATTTTTCGAAAAAAACTGGCTCAAGAATAGGAACAGAAAAATCCGTGGGGTTTGACGCAAAACTAAAGGTTTCAAAAAACAGTAAACTAATGTATTTTTTTGAAAATTGCCAGCATTGGCCAGGACTTATAGCATATTTCAAATCCAACTTCTCAAATTAAGTATAAAGGGCATAAATAGGCGTTTTCAGCTTCAGTATTGGGTGTGGGTGTAAAGAGATTATCAGAATTATCTAGAAATTTAATATGCCTCCATTTAAAATTCAATTTTAATAATACGGCATGTCTTCTTACAATTTAACTTTTAATTGCAAAACTCAAATTATTAGATGATGACCGAAAAGGCTGGAATAATTTGATTTTACATTTTTTCTCGTCTAAAAATGGACAGCCTATCGTTGCAAAAATGATACAAGTGTTCTGAACCTGTTGAATTATCGTATTATCGTGTTGATATGATTTATAAGTACTTAATATTATGTATCAAACAAATTATAGGTGTTCGGAAGTATACTACTAAGAGAAAACGCCCTTATTACGAAATCTGTAAGTGCTGCTAAATACATAGTTTTTAAAATATGTACATATGAAATGTAAATCCATTGATCTTTTTTTTCGTGCAAGTGAATTGACTGGCTGTAAATATGGAGAAATGAAATTATTATTTTAAATAAAGCTACAATAGCACACTTGTGACAATTATTTCACAAGCAGTGCCTTCAAATATTTTGCCCAACATTTTCCATATTGACGATTATGAAGGGGCATCTATCACGATTCTATCATGTACATCTTCAATTCTTATAATTTTAATTTTCCCTTGTTCGATAATTGCATTAAATTTTTGAATACGTTTTAGATTGAATTTATCGGACAAATTTTTGATTTTTTGTAGTATCTTTATGAATAGAGGTACACTTAATTTTAATTTTTTCAGATTTAAAATTTGAATCCTTATAAATACTTCTTAACATGATTTATTTTACTTTTTACTTTAATCAAAGTGAAAGGATAGAAAAGGAAATAATATCGTGGAGACTTATAATGTTGTAGGGTTCAAAACGAAAATTCAACTGGCTACTTTTGATTCTTTAATGAAGTTATACCTCGCATTAGACTGTAATGGTGTTTGATCTTACACTATTCATGTAATAGAACTAAATTAATTGTGCGATTTAAATTACTTTTCAACCGCCCATATGTTACGTATTCTATACTTTCTCGAATTCGAGAAGGAAAAAATGCCACTGTACGCATTTGAGAATTGGAAACGAAGTACGATAAAGGTAAAAAGTTTGTCATAACTTTTGACGTGGGTCGCTGACATTACAATCGCTTATTCACAGGTGTATTGAAACCAGTTCGCCTTGATTGAAGAAGAGAAACAAAAAAAAAGAAAGAAAAAGAAAACAAATAAAAAAAAAAAAGAAAGAAAGACGGGCAGTCTCGCTTTAAAGTTCATTAATAATAGTAATTTTTTCGCGGCGCATGTTCAAACCGGAGAGGCGGATTGGATAATAGGTGAGTCACACAACGATGCCACTACAAATCTGCCGTGTATGTGTAAACACGAACGCAATTGAGAATCAGTGTGTCGGCGTATTTCGAACAGACGTTACGCGTTGCATCGGGTCTTCGTTCGGCATTTTCAAAAGTACGTCAAACCGGCGTAATTTTCGTAATTACATAAGTTTCCTCCTTTTATTCTTCGTACTTAAATTTTATACGAATTAGAAAAAAATTTCTCGGTTGTTAATTTTCGTCTTGGCGTATCGATTCGTTCACGTTAAATTTCCTCCTCCAAATTGACGTACATTTTACCTGTTATTTTTTAATTATGTTTTTTCGAGTTTGAGATGAAGTTTATATTTTTTGGTTTAATTTTTGGTTGATTTTATATTCAGTTCGTTTGTCGCGTACTCTTATTTGTTCGAGATGTATTCGATGGTCGTGCCTATGCTTTTGGTGAGTTGTTCATTTTTTCGACGAATTTACGCGTATCTTGTTAGGTACAGATTTTATGCTACTTCGTGCACCGTTATATTTCACGAAAAAAATGACCCTTGGGCCAATATATATATTTTTCCTCGGCCATTATGCTGATTTATTAAATCGAGTAGATACATTTTTAATATTTATCCGCTGCTGTAGTAGCCGCAGGCTCGAATGAAATTACAATCTCGCTTCAGTCCTGGGAACCCAATTGTCAAAAATATTTCCGCATCGTCGAATCTTCGTGTCGGTATTTTTGTTGTTTTTAATTTTCATATGAGGTGAAAAAAACTCTTGAAAAAAGAAAATGGGTTAATCGACCGCACGTGTTTTCGCAATTGGGAATTTACCTACATCTGTTCATGTACACGCATTATAGCTCATGATTTAAAATCATTATTATATCCATAAGGTGTCTGGTGTTTCTAAATTTAAACTTTTACATTTCCAATGAGCGAAGTACAATAGGAAGTACAGGTACCTACGACTCAGTGATGGTGGTTACACGCGAAAATTTCATCCATGTGCTCAGCACGTATAATAGGTTTTGTAAAGCTCGTATAAAGAGCGTCTATCAGCGAAAGCAGAATAATGTTGTCGTTTGTTTCCTTAATTAGTTGACGCGTTTAAGCGTGTGCAAAATTCATAGGTAAATTAAAGACCTTCACAAGTCGCGTGTGTATTTGGTGACACGGTATTATGGCGTTTACAGATGAATGAATTAGTCGCGGTGTCCACTCTCCAGCCACCGTTGTCAAGGTAGTCGCTAGCTGAGGTGAAAAAAATTACGAAAATTGAAGGCTACATATTTTCTCGTAATATTATACGAGTTCCAGTCTCGAATAATTAACATTTTTTGATTCGTAATCTTTTTAATTGAAATATTGTTTATTGTAGAGCGAATAATGGCTATAACTAATCTGATGGAAAAATTTCGAGCCCCGTCTAATCACAACATAAAATAGTATGAAATGTGTCCAAGTGATTTTATTATACTCAAGTACCTAATTTTCCGCATGAAGAAAAAATTTCCTATTTTATCTCTTTCGCTATCTTTTCGGGGAAGAAGACAACTATAATGTCATCTTATTGTTTTTCAATTATTTTCATCTTTACTTGCCATTGCTTTTTCTACTTTCCCCTTTTTCAGCAAATTATTTGAGGAAATTTAGGCACAATGATTTGTAATTACATACATCTATTTAAATAAATTGATAATTATAAACAAAAGAATAAAAATACAAAACAAGCTTTTTAAATAAGAAATGATATTTCTAATTACTCAGTATCAAATCATTAACGTTATTTTTGAGTACAGTTCAGGAAATTTAGTACGTAAGCATTAATTTATATACTTGTTTTCGATGGTTTTTAAACTTTCGACGTGATCAAAACAACGAGGGATTAGGAACATCTGTAGAAAATTAATTTAAACAGGCCATAAACAGACGTCAAACATGGGAATTTTATTTTTGAAATATTTCATCTCCAATGAAAATTGACAAAATGTCAGCGATTTAAGCCTGCCGTATTATGATGACAAAACTGACTCAAATTTTATCAGAAAGAAAATTAAGGAAATGGTACAGATTAATATTTCATCACTTGCATCATCGACAAGGAAATGAAATGCACATATTATTTGTCAAACATCATCAAATTAATTTTTTATTTTTTGATGAATTTTAGGGGCTGCGATAATGAGTTGTCCTCCAAAATAACCAAAAATTCGCATTTTCCACCCGCTCACTAAATTTCATACACTTTTTCAACGAAGAAATCCCATATGTTTCTGAT
Organism: Phenacoccus solenopsis; assembly: GCA_009761765.1. Classification (NCBI taxonomy): domain Eukaryota; kingdom Metazoa; phylum Arthropoda; class Insecta; order Hemiptera; family Pseudococcidae; genus Phenacoccus; species Phenacoccus solenopsis. Next base: position 53,186,643 of record CM019752.1, on the reverse strand, counting down.
CTCGTAGTAAACAAACAAAAAAAAAAAAAAAAATGAAGAAAAGAACTTCAGAAAAAGAATTTAATAACTGATAAGTGAGAAGGTCATGAAAAAGGAAAAGATGAAGAACGTTTGAAAAACAGAAATAAAGTATTGTGCCAAAAAAATGGGAAAATATTAATTATTACACGTAATGAGTAGACTTTACTACCTGTTTCTGAAAACTTGAACTCTCGTAATTAATCTTTTCATAAAGGTCTTTAAATCACGTGTGATCACGTCACCTTACGTTCAATCAACTCTAAAAAGCTAATCATTTCTGAAAGTTTTCCTATCCTATTTATCTACAAAATTTTCGAGTCTGTTAGTGAAAATTTATGTTATTCATGTACTCTAAGGAAAAAACGTCATCTCAGGTTAAATTACACTTCCTCGCCTACTCATTCTACCACTCTTCAAAATTTCGTGTCGATCCGTCAAGTTTTACTCGAATCATAGCGATACAACGAACATTTATAAAAAAGGCGACCTCACGTTGAATCACACTGCCTCAAATTGAAAAACTAATCACCGGTGAAAGTCTAAATACCCTACAGATTTGGATTTGATAGGTTAGAATTTATCCTATTATGCGATTTGAGGCAAAAACGTGACCTCAATTAAATCGTGCTTCCTGAAATTCCATTAAATGATGAATTTTAGCTCAGCTTATCCAAATCAGTTTGCAGTGTTTAATAAAATTCTTATCATCGTTGGGCGAATGTCCCAGTGCGTTACGTTTTACTCTCAAAACTCATTAAAGTTCTAAAACTCCTGTATTTTAATACTCTTTGTATTTTAAATGGTTTTATCTGCTTCTATTGAAAATAATACAGTTCAGAAAAAGTATCAATGCATTTGGTTGGAAATAAGATTGATTTATTTTAATTTTTTTTAAATCGAGTTTTTTACCTGATTGAAGTGATGTTAATTCGAATGAAGAAGGTTGTAAAAATTTTTCATCATCCAGTCATATTTTATCGTCCAAAGATTGAAAAAAAAATTGAACTGATAATGTTTTTGAATTTTGTTTAAATAACTTCAATTTTTGTTACATTTTTCAACAAAAGAGTCGTTTTCATGGTATGAGCTTAATTTAGACCTTTCAAGACTCGAGAGGCAAAATATGCTCGATTTTTGTTCCACAGGGGTTTCTAAAGTGCGAGCTTTTTGATGCTAAACCATCTATACGAAGCTATTTTAAAGCACGAATGTGATGTTTTGTGAAACTTTTGTGAGGTAAAAATCGAATATATTTTTCCTTTTGAGTCTGAAATAGCCTAAATTAAGGCGATTTTGTGCACATTATCAATAAATTACTCATTTATCGTTCATTTTAGAAAATACCAAAATTGTTGCTTTTTGGAAAAAATTTCAGGGTGTTCTCGCTGAGTATGAAAAATTTTAAATTTATCCCAATTAATGAAAGCTTAAACAGTTCTCAAACAGTTTTCAAGGGGAACTGAAATCACAAAGAAATAAGAAAAAAGGCACGAGAAGGTACAGAAAAATCTTAATATTTAGTGGACATGAGAACGGTTTAGACCTCCTAGATTAAAATGAAAAAGAATAGCGTTCAAATTTTTTTCAGTCTTTGCACGACAAAATGTGACTTTGAAAGGTGAACAAATTTTATGAGAAGTCAGAATTCATCCACGACGCTCACTTGAAAAAGGAAATGTTTGGTATTGTTTATTGTGTAGAAGGTATGGAGTCACCTTTTTGGTTTCAATTAAATTTTGTATCAGTGGAATGTATTTATGAAGTGTGTATAATGTACATATGTATATGATATTTATATACAATATACGTATACTACACGGTACGATACTTATGTATAAAACTTAATCAAGTAACGAAAGACTTACGTTCGCTGCTAATGTGCAAAGAACCATTTGTAAGTTTAATATGAACCACTAATCGCCTTTATACGTAATTCTAGTGGGCTTATACTTATACGAGTCGGGTGTAGGGTGTGTTGGCGCGCTAAGTTTCATCTTACCACCTATTAAAATTATAAGTTTGAAGTTTCACCGAAACACTCGAAAACTTGTGAAACCATCTCAAAGTACGTACATCCTGGTTTAACTCTATTCAACACTGTATAGGCTTACAAAGCTTTAATCGGTAAATGAATACGAGTGAAAATATCGACAGTTTTTATCTGTATGAAAAATCTTGCTAAAATAGTCTTCGAAAGCGAATTCAGTTTCCTACTAGTAATTACCCCTAATACTACTTTCCCAGCTGCAGAAATTCGTAAATGCCAGGTTAAAAAAAAAAAAACTCTGTCGAATAAGGTTTGAATATCTCAGAAAACATTCGTATATTTTATTAGTCTCCGGTTAAGATTTAGGATTCGCTCTTCATCATCGTTGAAGTACGAGTACAAAACATACGTATAAACGGTTGCGTGATTTGTGATAAATGTTGACGCAATTTTGGCGGCGGTAGCGCCGAGTAAAATGATGACGAATTTTTTTATAAATATGTCGAGATATTTATATTCGAAAGATGGAGAACAGCTCTGACACGTGATGTTAATTTTATTGGAAACGTGCTATAGAAGTTGAGAAATGTTTATCAAAAAGTATTAACATCGCGTGTAAATTTCTTCTTTAAATTTGAATGTTTAATTGCTTTAAATTGAAGAATAGCTTGACTTATTTCACAAACGATAAGTTAAATAAATTTTGTTTATTTATAAATTTTTTCGATTCAACTAGGAGAATGTTCAACGTGACAGTTTCATTGTTAGGTGCCTATGAAAATTATGGTTAAAAAATTATTTTCATTTTCATTATTTGAAAATCAAAATAATTTCAAATTTTTATTCAAAAAACAAAGATCTTATCGTGGATAAGTATTTAAAGAAGTTCCATCACATAATTTGTTTTTAATTTTAATTTTGTTTATAAGGAGACTTTCTCCTCGTTATAACATTCGTAATAATCAGTGAAATCGAAATTCTATTTTCAAATTAAATGAATGCTGATAAATATTCAGAAGAGAGAGTAAATATGTTTCTGTTGATAAATTTCATAAAATAAACTGAAAGAAACCATGAATAAAATCAAAATTTTAAAAATAATTTTTAAATAAAATGGTAACTGTTAGACGGGAAAGAAGAATACGATGTGTGCGATAGGTGTTGTTGCAAGTAGAGCAGATAGGGGTTGGAAATTTAGTTAAGAGAAAAGAGTACGTGAGGCTTGTGTGGCCGATTAGCAATAGCGAAGAGAAGTGGCCCAAAGGTCTGTAGCTGGTTTAACCCCTTTCACTTTGTTGGTCGTAGGTTGAATCGAGCATTGTTGGGCGAGCAGATAGTGATATCTAGACACTTTGGGTGGGGAACATTGTGGACGTTTTTTGGTACATTCTTAACTAATTCCTTGCCTTTAAGTCGTTTCCAGCCAGGCATCAATACAAGTTCAACTTTGAATATTGAAAGTGCGCCATAATCAAGTTTAGATTTTATTATAAATACGAATTAAAGATATTCTATCTGCTCCATACCAATATTATTGGTATTTTTTAGAAAGTTTCAAGCCATTTTTTTTTCTTTTTCTAGAGGTATGGTACAATTTTGCAGTTTCGGATCTATTAAGCGGTGAAATTAGTTCCTTCTGAAAAAATGGACGGCTTTGGTTTTTAGTTGGCGAGGATTAAAGCAGTTACCCAATGTCCAATCCTCAAGGCGAGTGATACACTTCTGTTGTATGACCTGATCTTGAATAGCATCATTGCTGACAACAAAAATTGTGAAATCGTTTGCGAATGAAGTTGATGTTATTGGTAGTTGAACTGGAAAAATGGTTTTATAGATAGCGATGTTCAACAGAATAGGACTCAAAACTGACCCCTGTGGGACTTTGTTCAGAAGAAAGCAACTAGTTTAAAGTTAATGATTTAATTTTAAGGTCAAATAGTTAAAAATTACTTCTAGAAGATGACCACTGATTGCCCATTTGTATAGTCTATTATGAAAGGTTGAACGCTGTAGATCTATCAGAAAATACTTATTGTTAGAGGATGTCTTTGAGTATTAAGTATAGTAATATGGAGAGATAAAAGTGTAGTTCCATCAGGGTTTTGATAGATAGCGCAGGGTCAACTATGAATTGTGCACTTGGTGCGCACTTACTGGCCAGTACCGTGTAAGATTGTACATTGCGACGGGTTTTCAGGTTTGCTGCGTGACGTCAGAGATTAGCGGGGAAAGAGGAGTGTTGAATGAATACCAATCAGCACTTTCCGTTTTCGTTCGACCTCTAGTAAAGGGACGTTGGTGCCTTGTTGGTGCACATCAAGTGTACAATTCGCATCTGATATAGCGCCCTCTATCAGGTCCCTTGATGTGTAATGCTAAGAGTATGGCTTTTATCTCTCCATATTACTATATTAATACTCAAAGGAGGATGTTGTCAACGCTTAAGGCATTCTATGATAATGTTTAAAAGTGGAGCTGTTGGTTAGTGATTCAGTGAGTTGATCAGAAACCTCACTACGCATTACATAGTACTTTGCGAGTTTCAATTTCCTTCATTAATCTAGTATTTATATATATTTTTTTGAAAACCATATTGACGTTAAATAGGGGTTTTCAATGATAATGTATTAAAAGAAGTTATTGTTCTTTGTAGCTAGCTATATACTAGCAATAATTGATATAAAAATTGTACGTATGTGAGAAAAATAAAGGTATCGGAGTTTCATTCTAAAAACTCGAAAGCACTATGTTTCAAATTTTTCACAAGCTCGAAAGAACGTTAGAAAATTTTCACTAATGCTTCTAATGAGCCAACGTCTCAGAAAACTTTTTGCTGTTTCATTAGACGTTCAAATGACGTTTTTCTTCGTAATTATAGCATAATAAAACTTATGGAAGGGTTTTTTTTTCACTCAAACTACGACTACATTGTTAGCAAGGAAATATTCATCAGGATATTTTTGTGTAAATTTCTGGTCCTGAATTGCCGTTTGGTTTCCATTACAAATTGCAATGATGTTATCAGTGTATATAATTATTTTGATGAAGTTTTTCGTTGTTTTAATTATGTGAATGATTTTGGCGGTAGTCGATTTCATTTACGCTGATTTTTTTATCATTGATTATGCGCTTTAGCATTTCATATTTTAATATCGTCAATGTCAATCTATTATGCTTGTAACATTTATCATGAAATTCAAAAGGAAGAAAAAAAAACCGTAAAGGTCATTAATTAAAATTTTGTTGGCTTTTATTATAAAATAAACGTTTACAGGCTTTAACAAAACATTGGAAAAAAATAATCGTAGCCGAGCTTTACACAAAGAGCTGAACTAACTTTTTGGAGATTGAGCTTACATCTCTGCTGTGAAAATGTTTCCTTTATTTTACTCATATCGGATGGATTATGAAGAACTGAAGTTGAATGTTCGAAAATTTTGAAAGCTTCAGCGTAGATTTGCGTTTCACCACAAATGCAGGCTATCTACCTATATGCTTACCTCTTTACTGTAATACTGTCTATACTCTGTAGGTACTACATAGCTAATACGAGTATGTATACCCCAAGTAACAGGTATGACGGTGGGGTGTTATTTTTACGAATGGTAGTGGATTATTTCGAGCAGCGTGATTTGAATATTGAAATTGTATTTCAACCATCGAAAGTGTACTATATACGTAACAGTTAGTTAATTTGTTTCAATTCCACTTGCTACAGTATTCAGGACTAATTGAGAATCCCCATCTTGGATTGGTTGGTGTAGATGCTGAGCGTAAGACCTGTACTTAGCCCACAAACACTTTTAATCCTATTTTGATGGAAAACGGTGGAATTGTTGAAAACCGCGTAACTAGTCTAAACCCTAGGCAGTGCGTCATTTTGTATTCGTTCGATATTGCGAATACAAATTGCGTTGACGAAATAACGTGTTGCATGGTAGACATCTAGCTGGGTATTCTTTCAAACTTCGCAATTTAAACGAATCAGGTAGTCTGTAATAGCTATCGTTTTCAATTTAAAACTCGGCTAAAAATACAATAGTATTTACACTTTAGTGTTAGAACTACTTACAGTGTCCTAACTCCACCGGTACCGGGACGTCCGTCACATAATTTGAAATGAAGATTAAGGATTTATAACATTTCATTTCTTGCTCAGTATAGAAGCTTAATGCTACAAAATATTAGTAAATGAGTAAATGTCAATTTCGTTGAGAAGTGGAATTATTTTATTACTGTAGCAGTTGGCCGTATTATTTCATGGTTTTTTTGGATTCATGAGCGTTAAAGCATTATTCTTGCGATTTTTTTTCCCCCCCAAAAAAGTAAATAAATTAATAATAATAATCAATCAATCAATCAATCAATCAATGTATTTTGCAATTAATATTATAACATTTTTTAACATACGGTTATTTGACGATCCCCCCTATGCTATGGAGCGAGTATAATAATAATAATAATGAAAACGGAAATGTCTCTGAAAATACGTAACAAGCTTCAAATCGAAATGTTAATAATGGGGTAGAATAAAACATAAAATTACTCATCGAAAACAAAAGGCTCCAACTAATTTCAATAATTAGAGGGAGACTGGAGATTTACAAATTTTGAAAGTATTGCTTTTCTTATAGTTTTTCTAAGCGAAGTAAAGATTAAATTTGATGTAAACCTTCATGTAAAAGAAAGTTTTTGATTTATTTGTAAATTTTTTTCGATCGACCTGATTCGCATGAAATAACAGCTTCTAGAAATCGTGGATTCCATTTTATTTACTTGAAAATCACTCCTCTGGGAATCCAATTTTCATTTTTTATGGAATGTGTAATGTTCAAAATTAAAGGACTCTTTTTTAAGATTCTTTTATTTTGGTCCTAGTTGGGTGGTTTCCACTTACGATTTTAATAAACATATGAACCGATAAGCCAATTATTATCAAGTATTTTATTTATTTAAAAATAATACCACGTAGGTATTGTTATGCGTAAAAGCGAGTCGATTGTAGCATAACCTTCATCTGCACTCGAGATGTGAACAAAAATTAATCGACACCTTCATACAGAGCAATGATAAAAAATATATTCAGTATAACGAAAAGGAACTACTGACAAAGTAACATAATAGTTGATACAAAATCGATTATCACATACCTGTATCCCGTATACAATTAAGTTATCTGAAGTTAATTAACAAACCATTTGATTTCGATTTTTGATGCGTGCTCGCAGTCCCACTCAGAAAGCGCTTTTCTCCGTGACTGCCCTCGAGTACGTCAATCAAACATTCGTCTCGTGATTAACAAGTTAAATATGAAAAAGTAAAAAATAAAAATGAATAATATTAATTGAAAAACACAATTATATCATAGAATGCAAAAGTAGCAAAATCAAATAAAAAATGAATCGATTAAAGTTTTTATGGAAAACCTCCCATCTAATTAAACGTCTAAATGACGCAAATATTTTTTTTTAATTAACAAAATAAAACAGAAAAAAAAACAAAAAAATATAAATACGATGATTCTACTACTTTAATACGCCACTGCATAGTGAGGGATATCCCAGTGGTGACGACGAAACCGACTTGAGCCAATGGAAATTATTGACTTCCAGATATAAATTCCAAATCTCTTTTTTGTAGCGGAAGTGGATTCTCAATAATGAAAACTTGACAACTTGATGAAAAAATTTACATCCAGAACCGTTGTTCTTTTTTTTTTTCCTTTACCGAGAGTTAGCGTGAACTCGTCATAAAACTTCGACTAGCCCAAAATTGTAAATATCGCACTTAAAGTTGTGACAAAATTCAATCACATATAAAACGCAATAACATTGATAGTAAAGAACATATTTATGAACATTAATGCAAAAAAAAATTTTATAATGACATCTATTGCAAAATTAGATATAAGGAAAGCAAGTTTCTAGTAAGAAGCGAAAAATAAGAATAAAACGGTATCTTATTATTGTCCATCAACCTATCTGGGGATCCCTCACTCTATCTAAACTTTTATCACAAAATCTAAAAATGGCGGATTGTAACAATCTATTTGCATAGACTGCCAGTATCGTGAAAAAACTCTACCTGCCTAATCGTGTCGATTTTACGCATAACAGTATAACTGAAACATACACAAAATAAGATTTTTTTACATGTTTTTAGATACTTTTAGAAATCCTGAATATTGAAGAAAAAAATCAGTACGTGTTCAGAAATCAGAAGACAAAACATAATCCTTCATACCAAAAATTTTTTTAAGTTATCCCAAAATATAATTATATTATTAATGATTCCCGAACATTTTCCCGAAGTGAGTTTCCCGAATATGATTTTCCCGAAATTATAAATCTCGAAAGCCAAATTTCCGAACGTAATTTACCAAACTCTAAAATCTTGAAGATTGTTTTCCCAAAGTGTCAAGTTATCATTTCCATGGCATTATAATTTTGTAAGGTACATCTTTCAATAGTAGCGTCGAATTTGTTAAAACTTTCGAAATGGCTCGAGTGTTGAGTGATGAATTACATGTTGACGGTTACGTCTACCTTAAATCAAAAAATCTAAAGGAAAGATCTACTGGGATTGCAGAAAGCTTCGATCTGGTGAATATAAGGCAAAAGCGATAACGAATGACTCTCTGGCCCATGAACTTCTTGTCGTCATGAAGGGTCCAAAGGAGTTCTCTCTTATGCATCCCATAATGTTAGAATGCTAATAGTGTATGAGTACAATCTGTGATAATATGCCGTTGTACCGTTATTAAAAGTCTTAAGGCGTATAGTGGGCTTATTCCGTGTTAGCAAGAGAGTTGTAAATGCTCTATATGCCCTTACTCATCAAAACAAAATGCCTGATGCTTGATACGTATGTACATTGTACGTCTACGTATCACCTCACGCATCATAGTCGAATACTTATGTTTTTGTTTGGTATTCATTGCACCATCTATTCGATTCCGATAATAGCAACGCACGTGTGTAGATATGATAGAAGAGTAAATTACGCGATAAATTGTGAACCGTGTTATCATGTACCTAACAGAGAACTAAGTATATAGATTAACGATTGAGAAGTATGTTAAGTATGTTTCATAAATTTGGATTGCTACTCGTGGTTTGGTATGGTCACGATCTTTCGTCTTTTTTAGCTCCTGCAAATCGATAAGTATTGAGGAAAACGTGACATTTCGGTAGTTTCTTATAGCGTTGGCGCTTCGGTATCAGCCAAAATCATAGTAATTGTTTGATTTGTTTCTGTAATTCAAGTATGAGCAATTTTACGCCCTTAAAATGCGAGTTAATGTCTCCGATTTCAAAACAAAATCTTCCCACTCATCCACGAACAACGTATTATTGGCTTATTGACAACTGGTATATAAATAATATTAATGGAATACGCGAGGTATACGTTCGAAATTTTAATTACTTTTTACTCATTTAAGCCGCGTATAGTGATTTATCACTAGTTGAAACGTTTTAGCGGCGAAGAAAATGAAAAAACTGGGCTGTTTTAGCTCTTATTACGAGTGAAACGTAGCTCCGTATTCTCAGTAAAAAAAAAAAATTAGCGTTGAAGGTCAAGGCTAAATGGCGCGTGGGTGCTTTTAATGATTTCTTGACTATTTTTATTGTATTATTATTATTATTATTATTATTATTATTTTATTTTTTACATCAATCGAGATATTTTTATTGTATATAAGATTTCAATTTGCTCATTAACCATTCTATTTATTCATATCGGTTCGAGTTCACTCATGTAAATATTTTCAAATCGACCAAAAATCATCGTTATAAGATAGCTCATAGTTTAGGACACCGATACGCTATTATTTTAGTGGTACGTTTAATACCTACTTCGGTACGCTTATTAGCATTTGAGATCAGCTTTTCGTATAAATATAATCGAATAACGTTGGCGAAAGGCTCAGTCCCGGGTGATGAATTTATATAATACCTCGTTTGTTGTGCTCAAAAGCCTTGTTTAATATAGAATTACAACCTAACGCGCCGCGCCGTTTTCTTTCGACCGCGCCTGAAACCGCAAAAATGAAACATCGGTACTTTCCCTCTCGAAAGTAGTACCATGCCGCTGCTACGTCAAATAAACCAGTTTCGATGATGCCAAATTAAATCGACGACTTGACCGCGTTATCGATTTTATCTATACAATACGCGAGTAAAATTTGAGAATTGAGCAAGTAACAAGTATTGGGGTACCTATTCTCGTAAGGCGCGATTGCTCCGGCCTTCTTTGGTGCTACAGCGTCTTTCATTTTTTAAACTAAATCATTCTCAAAAAAGTGCATGCAACATCGAGGAAAGGAAAAATTTCAAAAGCTTTTTCTCGAATTAACATCGGAGCATGTTTAATATAAAGCTTCGTTAAAAAAGTGCACGAGATATTTTGGTGGTCATGACGCCCGTGTGTGCCGTTGGAGGAAAGTGACACACCATAACAGTGAAATGGCATCATATAATTGATAACTTCGACATCATTTTGAAGACTCTAAAAATCAAGTTGAAGAGCTGAAATTTGTATGATGTTCTATTGAGCCCATTCAGCAACTATGCCAACTCCGTCGTATTTATTTTTGAAGGAGATCCGAAATTCAACCATTCCTGTTATGCTACAACTGTCCGTTGTAGTTTCTCCAAGTTTCTATTTTTTTGTATGATTTAAAAGTTATTTCTGCCCGTGTTATAGAGCATCAGCTCGTGTGCTAGGCTCGTCGCGATGTCGATATTTTCAATCTGAAATGATCTTCGGGTTTTCACGCTATGTATATACATGCTGCTTTTGACTCTGTCGACTTTTTTTTTGGCTAGTCATGGCATAGTTGCTTCGGCTGTAGGAATTATGTAGAAATTTGCAGTTATTACATAATAAGTACGGCAGCGGCACTACTAAACTGTTCTTTCCATGTATGCTAAGTTGTTAACAATGATTTAATAATGGCCGAATTTTAAAGTGATTTTCACGCACTCGATGGAATTAATTTTTTACACGTTTTTATTTTTCCTCATTCGTTGACGTCACAAGTAATCAAGACTAAGAATGAATCGCGTTCGCGCAGTATTACCTTGACCGCTGATTTTCCTTCATCACACGTGAAATGTAGTGGATAAAGCGAAACTTGTCTTGTCGATTCGAAGTCGTCACTCGTCATGCAGGTGTTTATTTATGGACAATTTTCGTACTTTTTATGGGGAAGTAAATACGTGTATATCCTATTGCAAAGTGCGAATGATAAGAAAGGTATTATCTTCGAACACCGGGTGTTGTAGTAGTGTGTTTGTACGTCTCTACACGTTCTGAATATTCGACTATTCCTGAATTTTTTCCTTCATATGCACTTTTCAGCAAAAAATACAATTTTTTTCAATTTCTCTAGTCATTTATGAAATACATACGTAAGATTATCATATAATTTCAAGTGTTATTTATGTGTGAAAAATTCTCTTTCGTTGAAGCATGAATTAATTCTATTCGATCCGCGTGAAACTTTTAGGATATTATTTTTTATGATATTGCACATTTTTAGAGGATCACTTGATGATTTTTGAAAAAAGCTGGGAACCATCGCGTAGTCAAAAGAAGGTGAAAATACTCGCGTAGAGAGATGGAATTCTGGCAGCACATTTTTATAAACATTTGATCAGGCGTTTTTTAGATTTTTTGGTGAGGCATAAACGAAAACGTGGAGTCGGAACCTGTGAAGGTTTATGAAACAACGTAAGGTCCAACAAAAACCATTCATTTCATTCGAAGAGGCTATAGCCTTGGCTAAAAATTGTGCGTACAACGATTCTCGTCTCAAAAGAATAGAAACTCAGCTCCAGCAAAGCTGCATGCCTGCTCACCCTATTTTTTTTCAAGGCTGTATTTTAATTTTTCATTAACTTCTAGCGAATGCCTATAAATGTTATTCGTGTCTGATAATCTGTGTTGTGCGCATAATTCTTTCGCAGCAGTAAAAATTTCTTATGAAATGTTTGCCTATACCAGTAATATTGTAAGAACTCTAAGGCCTAAGAATTGGAAATCCTCGTAAGTCTTTTGATATCGTAGGTATGCAAATTTTTCAACATATCCTTGTTGTTGAGGAATGTGTGCACGACACTTATTCGTAATATAATTATCAAAGAAAGGTACATCACTTGCATATGCTCATTTAAAATATAGGTAAATTAGGTACATGCAACGTGATATAAAATAATGTACCTTAGTCGTCACGCAGTTTTTCTACGTGCGAGTTGATTTATTACGGAAATAAAAATAATCTCGTTAAAAGATATGAAATACATGAAGTTAGGAGCCTACGTTCAAATTCACCTTTTTTTAAATATACCTCAATTCGACAGATTAAAAAGTTATTGTAGCGGAAAAAAGAAGTGATGAATGGATGAGCAAATGTTTTATTGATTTCATATTCTTTGATTGAAAATTGAAACACATGTTTATGCGATATCCATACGTTATTTAATCTTTATGTTGGCGTTACTTGCATTGAAAAGCGAATAATATAAAGCGTTCGATTACGAATGCGCATAAATGAATCACACCTATTTAACGATTGAGAAAAATCTTACCCAAGTATTGAGGAAATGATATTTGAAAATAATACATTACAGTATACTAGTACTCACCTTTGTTTATGTGTTACGTCGACTGAAATGAGGGTGGGTAGCTAGGTAGTGGGTATTAGGCAAGGCACCGGTTAGCTCACTTTGCGATAACTTTTAAATTTCAACTTTATTGTTCACCATGTTGTGACGTCAAGAGGTATTTGATAACTATCCTTATGTGGATTTAAAAAATTTCTGACATCGTCAGTAATATGATTGGTTAGTTGTGGCGTGCTCGCTGGTTAATTGCCAATCTATCAGTTTTTAAGAATTTTTCGGTACTAGGACAAAGTGAGCTAACCTGTAGCACATATATTATGTGTAGTATATTTCGCGGAACGTGGATATTAGGTGCTCGTGAGTGTATAAGTATTTTCAAAGATACCCTAGTCGACTCTCACGTTCTTTCACTTACCGAAATAAAAATGTGTAACTATGATAAAATTACAACCTTGACAAATTACGACGGTGGAACTATCAACTTTTACGCCTATTACCGTCTTAACGTGACTATGCTTTTGGGCGAATTTGAGTGCTTTGAACTTTTAATCATCTAACTAACGCTGAAAGTTTTCCTAGAAGTGCTTCATTTCATTTCACGAGTATGGACACGAAATTTGACTTTTTCGCTGTATATTGAGCTACTGGTTTTTTTTTTGTTTTTGGTTTCTGCCTACCTACACATCTAACAAAAAGGTAAGGGGAAATAAGCAAGAAGTTTTCCCAATGTAAAGATGAGCGAAAAGCACTGCTTTAACGTAGGGCCCTTATTTCACCACTTGAAGCATCGTGGAAGGATACCAGGTGAAAATGTAATAATGAAATGGCTTCGCTTTGATGTTGGAAAATTTTTCGAATTCCGAAAACTACTCATTAAGATAAGTGGCAGGTAGGAGTCTTTGAAGAAGTATGTCCTTTTAAGAAAAATACGCCGATTTAACGGATAAGCGAGGCGACGGCACGTTACCAAGATGATCCTGTGTACTACGGCGTGTTTACCTGGCGGTACTTTTCTTTATACCGGGGAGATATTAATATCGAATTCGCGACGTGACTTTCATTTCAACGCCACCACGTCGGTCATGTAGTCGCGGTAGGCTATTTTATTCAGTCATGAAATACGAAATGCGAAAGACGAAACTTCTTTTTATATATACGCATATTCGGTAATGTTTAACATTCATCATGAGTGAAATAAAAACTTCTCCTGTATAATATTTACGCAGAATTTTCAGTCCAGCCGTAAATTTCCAAATGGTGGCGTGTTAAAAATTTCACCGAGTAGTGAAAAGGATGTTGCCTACTTTGTAGGTACGTATTACGCGTAATAAAGATACGAGGTACGAAATACCTTCATATATTATTCAAATACGAATCTCTAGAAATTTATTACCGCTCGAGTCCAAGTTGAAATTTCAATTTACGTACTAAACTGAGCGCAGATTTTACTCGTATGCCTTTATGCTAGATGGTAGACGGTACACGTTTGGCTACGAGCTAGCAACGAAAAATTACATTTATACCTATGATTGCGAAAATATACGCTATTCATAACTGGTTAAAATGTTGGCAGATGACACAACTTCTAACCTTACTGTGCTAAGTATACGCATTTACGCGAGTATATTTTTTGCGTATATACGAATATAAAAGCTCATTTCGTCCTATAATGCTGTACGTGTACGTAAAACTTTACTCAATCTATTCAAACCATTATGGCGAATGAAACAATTTTTGGTATGCTGTGGAAAACAATAAGCACTTGAAAATTTAATGATAGTTAAATTTCGTAGATATTTTAAAATTGGAAAATTTCTTATCATTTGTTTTAATCGAACGTAATTTTGTAGTGTCATATCGAATATTTAACTCTTTTCAAAAGTTCAGCATTGTTCTGAAAATTTCATTTCATTTCAACGCCACTAATGTGGTCGCATAGTCGCTATGTGGAAAGCGTAACTTTTTAGCTTGTGTCTTGTTTTACATTTAATATCGTTTGAAAAGGTCAACTTATTTCCGAAGCCTGATTCTACGAACATGAAAACTGTGCAGTGCAATGATAAAATCACTCATTTTAACATTCTTTCTACATGTTTGTATTCGGGGGTTTAGAGGGTAGAGCCCTCAACATATTGTAAACTTAACTTTTTAGATTATTTTGAAAGGAATAGCAGGCCCGTAGCCAGGGGGGGGCAAGGGGAGGCGTTGCCCCCCTTAAAAAAATTACCCAAAAACCCCTTTTTTACTTTTTAATTTGGTCATTGACACAAAAATTAATAAATCCACATAAATGTGTTTCAAATCGATAGTCATATTGATAAATTAACATATTTTTGACCGTAGCTCGGCTACATGTGAAGCGTCTTTCAGCACAAGAAGTCGAATCTTAACTCCGTATCGTCAGTCAATGTTATTTGGACGATCTTGTAATTTGACAGTTATTCCGTTCGAAAAACACCACTTAAATAAAATTTGCGTTGAAAATTTTTTTTAAATATTTAATTCACGAAAAAATAGAAAATTGCAATTGTATTAATATTAAATTTTGGACTCGTATTTTAATTTGAAATGTACTTTTAAAAAAATAAAAAATTATATTCATAAGTGTATTTTGAATTTGAAATTTTTTTTGGTGTTGAAAAAAAAATCTGCCCCCCCCCCTCCCTTTGCCCCCTCTAGAAAAAATCCTGGCTACGGGCCTGAGGAATAGGTAGGGCGAGCTTCAGTACTGGGTGTTAGTGTAAAGATTAACAACCCTATCTGCGATTCATCAGAGCATGTTCCTTTTAAGAACTCAGTTTTAAAAATATGTATTCCGTTATTTTTCTGCTGTCAGAAAAAACGTACCGATAATCGGTTTTTGTTTTTAATTTTTCAATCTTGAAAAATTTTTTCAACAAGCTATACTTGGTAAACTTTTTTTTTAAATTTGTTTACTTTTGCATCAGCGTCAATAAAGCGGGTGAAATAATACACACATAGTGCAAGTTAGTTTATTTTGCGACAGCTAAATATCAACGTAATTGCTCGTCATGTTGCGACATCAAGATTGTAACGCCCTTGTATTTCTTATGGTAGATACATGGCCGGATTTAGGTTTCGTGGACCCCGGGGGTCCAGTAAATGTGGGGGCCCTTATTTGAACATTTTTTGCAGTGGGTTGGAAGCCACCCTCCTCTATGATATACAGACCTAAAAATTTGATTGTTTTCAAATCGATGATTATTTCTCACGAATTTGTCCAAAAAGCTGAAAATCATGATTATGATATTTATTTTATTTTCAAAATAATGAAACAAATTACAATATGGAAACTTTACGCGATTTTTTGAATGCGAAGTCCTTGATTATGTCTTCAAAATCAATTTTGCGTAATATGTCATTTTCAATACTCATTAGGGCCAAGTTGGCCAAACGAACTGTTGACATGCTTGTCCGTAATGAATTCTTTATAAATTTCATTTTTGAAAATGATCTCTCGCCAGAACTGTTTGTGACCATGATGCTGAGGTATATTCGCAGTAATACTTCACAATTCGGAAATGTACACTTCAGATTGAAACCATTTTCCTCAAACAATCTAATAATAGTGACCGAATTATAAATCGGAATGACGAACAAACACAAAACACAATTATTGATAAAAATTATAAACAGTACAAAAATTATAAATATAAACTTGACTTGTATGTTTGGTGGCCAGCAATTGGTCGTTTTTAATGAATAAAAGATGTTGCCTGTTATTTTCTGTATAGGGGTTTCCGGTTTATGAAGAGAAGGAAAATCATTGTAACGTACCTCTTGATTAAAAACTTTTTTACCTGTCATTTTAAGGGATACTTTTATGATTTTTTGATTGTGGGGGCCCCAAATTTGTGGGGGCGCGGGGCCCATGCCCCTTGGGCCCTGCCCTAAATCCGGCCCTGGGTAGATAAGGTAGATTTTTCGTGACACCTTCATGACATCATTCATGATTGGAAATTTTTTGGCCGTTAGAACGAAAACTATACTAATTGTAGTATTTTACCCGTGTTCACTTGCGTTTAGTTTTCGAAATCCGTCGGTGAATTTATTTGTTTCTGACATTCATGATATAAGATCAGTGTTACCATCGAAATATTTTTTGAAATTCTTGGAATCTGAAAAAGAGTTGACACTTGAGGTGTAAGTGGGTATGAATGACGTCTTGTATACTTGCTCATTTCTGAAGTTTTTGATTATTATGACTCGATTATGACCATATCATGGTGGAGTAATAAATGTTAATTATTTGAAAGTTCTCGAAAGGGCAACTCATACGTTGAAGTTTCTGCGAAGTTTGTCAAACCAAATTGTATAGCTGTCGTTGGACGCTTTATGCGTCGATCGTTTATATATCCATCACATCGCGTATTTCCCTGGGGTTTACTCTGTTTTAGCATAGTGATGCGATGAAGAGCAAATACATATATGTATATGTATTTTAAATACACGTTTATTCGACTACCTACGTCTTGTATTGCCCTTTACGCGACGATATACGTAGAATTCAACGTATTTAAATTTTGGGGTTATCGCGGACTTTCTTAGGTGACGAACTGCGGACGCGCGCGGCGTTTGGTTAGGTTAAACGAACTTTCATCAAATTTGTCCGTCTTATCTTAATATGAAAGCTAATTTCATTGGATGGCAAAGCATGAGTGTTAGCTTTAATGCTTGAAAATTTCGAGCTATAAGTACGCGTACAACAAGACCGCGAATATACACAGGCATTTTGACATTTTTTATTATCGAAATAAATTTCACAACTCTACTACCACGAAATACACCCTCACGGTAGGCTACGTGATGGTAATTTATTTAGGTAACCTTAAGAAATAAGCACGCCAGCAGACTGGCGTGAAATTACGGAGACTAGGGGGTATGACTGCGGTAAGGTGATTTAAATTTTTTATTCGATTTAACCGTCAATTCGCGTTTTACCGTTTTAAGCGTTCTAAAATTGCGTATACGTTTGCCAGTCTCGTTTACGTGAAGCGATGAAATGGATTTTTGAGTTTTCGTTCGGTTGGAAAAGTGGGCAAAAATATATGCGAATTCGCATGTCATAAACCCTGTATACGTATCTCGCGTCGTCGCAAATGAGCGAAAAATCTAAACATCAGTCAACCGTCGCCGTCGAAAAACCTACAACGACATATCGCTTATAAATTGGAAAAGGAAATCTGTTCGAAATTTAGTGAAGCGCTCGTCGATAATGACGATAATAATTCAGTGTCATCGGTCGCGCTAGAATATTGAGTGTACTGATCGCTGATACGTACATCTATATATGTACGGTCG
Organism: Phenacoccus solenopsis; assembly: GCA_009761765.1. Taxonomy (NCBI): domain Eukaryota; kingdom Metazoa; phylum Arthropoda; class Insecta; order Hemiptera; family Pseudococcidae; genus Phenacoccus; species Phenacoccus solenopsis. The sequence continues at coordinate 53,168,685 of CM019752.1, read as the reverse complement.
TATTTGCCTGCTTGTTAAAAGATATGCGAGTTTTATAATATGCCTGATTTGTAGCTAAATTTTTAATAAAAGCGATTCCTATTATAGTTTACCTTATTCGAGAAAGAAAGATCGGCAAAGGGTCTTAATATCAATGCGTTTCAGGCTATGGCATGTGTCCAAATTTATTTTGTAATACCTTGCACACGTGTATACTTGGAATACTTTTTTCACACTTCTTAGCATGAAGGTTTTTGCATGTGTGGGGATCTAGAGACGCTTTTTCAACATTTTTGATTTACTTTTGAATGACTGTTCACTCAAGTTTTAAGGTAGGATGGAGGGACCCACATAGCCTCAACATTTTCGATCTTAAGTGAGCATTTTTCACTTTCAATGCCTTAAGCCAATTTGGAAGGGAGTTAAAGCGAAAAAATGACTTTTTGAGTTATGAAATTTTTTGAATCTCTAGTAAATTATATTCTCGCCGAATTGACCTAGGAAGCCCAGACTTTGTATGTAGAGATAGTTAGGCACATAATATGGTCACTTGAATTTGGCACAAAAGGTATTCAAAATAGACTTTGGGAGCCTCAAATAGATGATATTCGATGGAAGGAGTGGGGTGGCGTTCTCATTCTCTTTGTTAGGTCCTATGAAGAAGTTTACAACATTATCTACAAATCTGGACAAGCCGTTATTATAAACTTAACTTCAGTTATGTAACATGACTCCTAAAGGTTTCAAAAAAAAAATCGAGTGAAAGAAGGGAACAAGTTTATTTATTTACATATACTATGATAAAATGTGTATTTTTTTCATGTTAAGGTACTTCTTGACAAACGGTGTAAAAAAGCCAACAAAAATAACGTCAACATGCATTAAAAAAAAAATTTTAAATCATACGTGTGACCAAGTAGATAAATATTATTGCCAAATAAATGATTATTGTGGTACTCGTATGTTAGCCGTTGCATCTCGTTCCAAAAGTTGTAGAAAAACGAGACAGAAGATAACTACCGTCTCCTAACTACAGATGCGAGTCGTACTACGATGAACACAAACAAGGCAAATCTTCGTGAAATAAATTGGCCTTACGTATACGACGAGTACGTACAAGCGTGCAAAAGTTGACTGTAAGAGGTGACCGAATGGTGCGGTGAAAATAAAGGCAAAATGCGCGACGCGTAAAACAGATCTATCTAAAACTTTGTTTCTCTCGCCGCGGCGAGAGAAAAACACTTTCGTTTTGACGAACTAACGCCCACCTTAAATTAGACGCTTCGTTTACGCAACATAAGTACTTACTTGATACTTATGGGTTGTACGTTTGGCTGTGTTGAAATGATGCGGATTCGTGCAAAATGATACTTGAACGTTTTCAGCGTTGTAATTAATAGCCTCGTCGGCGTCGAAAATTGCCGGCTAATTATAAGTTTTTCTTTCGCTTTCATCGAAATGTACGCTAATTGTTTAGCTTTCGTTGTGTACGAATATGTAAATATGAATTTGAATGGATTAAACGAAATCCTTTTTGGAAGAAGCGTAGTTCAAATGTGTCACTGTTGGTTCAGGTATAATTTCGTGCCTGCAACCGGACTCGCTGCATCTTGAAAACCATTAAATACGTCTCGAAGAACGAAAACTTACACATTTCCTTGATTCAGTTGAGTCATAAGTGACTAAATTATCTTCTTATAATTATTGTGTATTTTTGAGGCAAAAAAGTAACTTCGGTTTTTCAATTTTTATTCAGCTAGAATTACCATGAACAGCATTGTGGGGCTTCTAAAATGTTGCAAAAAGTGGAAGAGTGATAAATTTTAATTTTATAGAATTTTTAGACGCACTGAATTAGTTTTTCTCTTACGACTTTCATTCTACTACTTGTCATTTTCGTGATATTTTTATTTTTGAGAGACGGCAAGAAGACAACTAAATGAACTCAGTAATTTCATCTTGTTCAGTGTATGTCAGACCCAAACTAAATAAGAGTAGTACCAGATGTTAACAGCTAATCAAAAAGAATATTATATTCTAATTTTTGAAAACTTGAAGTATAGTTTGCGAATGGATACTTTTTCCGAGAGGACAGACTGTCATGGCAAAGTAATCACAAACATGAAAAAAATTGAATGTTTTATTCTAACCACAATTATATGTATGTACTATGTACCAGACTAAGTGCATTTTTATTTGGTGAATATTTTTCTCTAGGCCGGACTGGAATTGTGAAGGTAACAAATTTTTCAAATTTATTCTTTCAAAAACTAAGGACGAATAGCTCTTAAAATGGCTAAAAAATGCTAGACATATTTTCTGACAAAATATGTTCAAGTTTCGCTCGTTCGACTTGAAATTTTATGATTATTGAAGATTTGATCTGTTCGATAGAATGCAGTGCAGATAAATACGCTGAAGCCTTGAAATCTAAGCTCTATCAATGACTAATAGCTTTTTTTATTATGCGAAGGGCGAGTAGTAACAAGATACTTATGTGTAACTTGCAATAATTGAAAATATATAAGAATTAGACGTTATTGAGAGGGTATTTGAGGAAAACTGAGGAAAGGGATATTAATGATAAAGGGTTTCCATTACTGTGTCGAACAAATCATCGCATAATAGGCACGGACGTTAACTACGTATAATATTTTGGATATTTAGCTGCAAGGATCTCATGATCTTGCAATAACTGTGTATGTATAAAAATGATCTCGAATTATATGGTTTTTATGTATATACATTTTTTTCCCGCACGCGTAGCGCCGGCGAGTATTCATAAAATTCGCTCAAAATTTGGTGAGAGACTCTTCTTGAAAATGCGCAGGACAACCTTTTTTGTTTTTTCGATAAGTTTCAAAATGGCCGATTACTCAAATTTTGAGGAGGGCTGGAGAAAGGGCAAATAGCTCAAATTTTTTGTTTTTGATCTCATATGAAAGAGTGAGTTACGGACACCAACATATCTAAATTTCAGCTTCCTAAGTGCATATTGAAAGGAGTTACATCAAAAAACTGTTTTTGAGGAAATTTCGTTTTTTGTTTCACTCCCTTTGCGCAGGCGGGTGTGGATACAATTCGCTCAAATTTCGATGAGGAACTGTTCTTGAAAATGCGCAGAAGTGCTGATTTTGTTTTTTCGAAAAATTTCAAAATGGCGGATCGCTTAAATTTTGAGGAGAGCCGGAGGAAGGGTGAATACCTCAAATTTTTCGTTTTTGATCTCATATGAAAGAGTGTGTCACGGACACTAACATATCCAAATTTCAGCTTCCTAGGTGCATATTGAAAGGAGTTAGATCAAAAAACGGCTTTTTGAGGAAGTTTTGAGTCATGAAATTTCTTGAATCTTCTATATCTCCCCACTAAATCAAGTTAAAGAGGTCAAATTTTGTATGTTACGTTAGTTGGTGACCAGAATATGACCTCTTGAATTTGGATCAATATAGATCCAAAATGGCGGATTATCAAAATTTGAGTCGAGCTTGAGGAGCCTCAAGTTGGTAAAAATGTAATTAATATGATTTCATATGGTTATGGGGGATAAGATGTATACTATATCCCAATTCACTTCCATACATGATGTTGGAGGGGGGAAGGCGGGGTTATCAACCTAAAATAGTGGTGGGGGTACAGGAGAGTTCGAAAATAAAACTTCTATTGTTGAACTATAACCGAGCCAACATAACCATCCATAACGTTGTTGAATTTACTGAAATACTACTACAATTTTTAACAAAATACATATTATTATTATTATTTGTATAAAATGTTCTTTTTTCGCCATTGTCGAAGTACAATCAGCTGATCGTCATGCGTTGCGGTGATAGAGGCTTGTATTCCAATACAGTGTCGTTTCATTTGCACGCAGCCAAATATCCAGCTATGATATGTAGTTAACGTCCATGGAAATAGAAATTGAATCAACTATCATTTAGGACGAAAACATTTATACTCGTTTATGTATTATTGATGAATTTTATATTAACATCGTGATTTTTCCCATTGTAGGTTCTTTCCACATGATGCAGAAATCAGGCATGCAGTATATTGAATTTTGCCCTCTAAAAGGTTAGCGATGCTGTTTCAATTGGTTGTGATATTGTTAGAATGTTTTGATGTAGAATTTATCGGTTTATGTGGAGCGTAGTTTATCGTACTTTTGTTATTTTGAAAATTAAGGGAGATTTGCGATGATTCACACAATTACAAGCATGTGCGTATTGTATATATCTTCTAAAATTGGAAGGTATAACGCACCTCAGTCGTTCATATAATGAAGTCAGTACGGGTACATTCATACGTTTTTTCCCAGTACCGTGTGTCTAATGAATTTGGGCAAAAGAAAATCTCTACTAACGATTTAGCTTGTACGAATTTCATACATCTGCAAGTAGCCTCATTGTCGATGTAATAATCGGAAGTTTATTATTATAATATGCTTCCTCCATACTGCGTTAATGGTACAAATGTGCATTTAAGCGATATCTGTGATTGTCATACCTATTCAACTTGTTCAGTAGTTGGCGAATTAGTATTCAGAAGTCTCACGCCTACATGAAAATGTAACATTTATTTGTGAATTGTGCAGAAGGCAACATCGTTTTAAATGCAACTGGATAGGTGGGGGGGAGATTTTACAGCTATCTCTTGGAGGCCCGTACACATGATTTTCCTCGGACCGGTCCTGAAAGTTCTGCCAACCCTATATGCCAAACATATTATTTACTGTAAAACTAAATAATTATTATTTTTATAGCAAACAGAATTTTGATGAAAATAAAAACATTCGCAGCATGCAGTGTTGTGATTCTATCTTCTGTGTTTCGTTGCATATAGATATTACATGCTTGTATTAGAGAACACTGGAGATAGGATGAAAAAAAAAACACATTTTGAATGGTTAAAAGGCGCGAAGCGACAGTGTTGGGACAAAAGCGCGTTTTTCGCAGATTATTAAAACGTTAACAATGGCCATTTTTACTTCATAATGGTCATCTCTCGTACCGTGTTAAATGTAAGGTAAATTAACGGTGCCCGAACCGCTTATTAAACAGACCGCGATTATTTACAATGTATACGAGTAATAATAATCGGCATCGTTTATAGCCTACCAGTAAACCGCGAGCGACATTTAATTTAGCGAAACACTCGATGTCAATGTATTTTTGAATTTCGGCTGTACTATCGCGTCGGTAATTATCGTAATGGAATTCGCTAACACGTATGATGCAGAGTTACGACTACCTATGCGCAGAATACCTATACATAACATATGTCCTGCATTCGATAAAGGATAAACGTTTGTTGAAAACGTATCATTGTTCACGTTTCGTGCGTGTTGCGTATTCGCTGATACGTTCAAAACCTCAAAACGAAATTTAAATCATTTTAATCGACCTATACAAACGATAATGTTAGAATTAACCTGTATAATGACGGAAAATTAATGAAATCGCTTATTTTCATGGTCGCAGTCGAAGCGAACAAAAATTGCAAACTAGATTAGTCTCAGTCTGAAACCCTGTAGAATTAATTGTGTTCAAATTCCGCTACCGCATCGTTTTTCTATTAAATCGCCGAAATTTAATTCGGCTTTTCATCTTTTTACTATGCTTTTTCAAAGTGATTAATTTTCAGTCGAGGTTGTCACATTTTGACGACAAAGGCGCGTCGCCTAGAATTGCTTTTGTTTATTCGCCTACTACATTTCTCTCGCTCTCTCTCGCTCTTTCTCTCTTTTTTTTTTGTTTATTTATTTTCTTTTACTTTTACCTCATTAGGAGGAATTTTCCGCACTCGCTTAAAATTAGACAATTTTGTTCTTATCGAAGTAATTTTAATTCATCAGTTTTTGTCGTATCGATGAGTACGCTACAGTACATAATAAAGAATATCTGCATGTACTGGGTTCTTGGAGTGGACGAAATTTCGTTATTTTTCCGCAAATGTCAGAGAGTACCTTGCATAACGGAGGCCAAATGCCCTCTAAAGAACATAACAAAAGTTTCATTCCTAAACTTGCACTGTCTAGGTCCTTTTAAAACCTTTTTCGCCCCGCCGTCATCGATTCTCTGAAAAAAAAAAAAATAAATGAATAAAACAAAACAAAACTGATTCACCCTAGTAAGGAATTCATATTTAAAAATAATATTCACACTTTGCTATGATACATATTTACGCATATGTAGGGTGACTTTCTTGCTTGAGTGTGGTTGGTATTGACATTGGTGCGATGATGATAAAATAAAAACGCCAGCGCCATATAGGTTGAACAAATATGTTGCATTAAATCGGTTAAATCGTCAACAGAATAGTGTAACTCAAAAAACACGAAGCACCATGCTGCGGGTCCTTACCCTGTATGAGGGGGTAATCATAGTCACGTTTTAACCTACTCATCTTTACTTCCATTAAAGCGATCGAAAAATAAAATCACAACAAGCGTTAATGTGGTTATCATGCCGTTAGAATGAGTACTGCCGATATTATGTTTGCGTTGAGCCAGACAAAGCGACCAAGCACAATCCTAAGAATCTTAGGATCAGCCGTTCGCTTCGCCTGGCCCAACACACGTCAATTCATGCTACATACAGAGGTGCGTATTATGTGACTGCATCCTTTTTGACTTTCGATTTCTTTGTAAGAGCTTCTTTTAAGCATAAAAATAACATAATGTTGTTTACAGAGGTGACCCTATTTTTTTAGGAAATGCGAAGTCATCATTAGCTTACAAATATCTTGCTTACTATTGGTTGGGTGAATGAAGTTAGTGTCAAATGATGAAACAATTTCTCCGAAAATCATTAAGGCTTTATTAAAATTAAGTAAAGTTAGTTTTTTCCACTGCTGTACATTTTTTCAGCTATCGCTACTTTTTGGTAAAAAATATATCGGTAAAATTAAAGATCATCAAATTTACTATAAATTGGGCAGTCTCGTTGTTTGGTGAATTCATTGTTGCAAAATTCAGGGAGACGTTTAATTTTGATTTTTCTCCAATATCCCAATATCTTTCAAGTAGAAGCTGTTGAATTTACCATAAATTAGGTGAATTAATCTTTCGTATATGATCCACTGTTTATTGCGTTCTTGTCAAGATAATGAAAACCAAAATTTCGCGTGTAACCAGTGTAATACGATGTACATGACTCTCGCTACAATAATTCGAAAACTGTAAGTTGTATGGAAATAATGAATAGCGTCTAATTTCTTATAAATTAAATATACTTCATTTCGAAGCGAAGTTCGTTGACTCACGATCAGTAATGAAGGAGATATTTGCGATCCGAAAATGGTTTCTTCGCTTAACAAAATTTGACTTCAGCGAATGCGACACCATTTTTTATGCTTAAGGAAAGATTCTCTGTGACGTTTAAAGGTGGAAAAGAATCCAGCTTCAAATTTTTATGAAAATACTAGTTCCCAGACTATAGTAACATGGTATATACGATGCGGCGCATACATGCCAAGTATATGATATGGGTATCCGCTTTGTGTGATTTTCATTTTATAAATCTTTTCTACGCAAATACTGTTTACTACTAAATTATTCGAACAAATTGGTTCTTTGAAAAGGAATATGGCGTAGTTCAATCTTGCGCCCGAAACATTTTCCTTTTTTTTGCTCGTACGTAAAATGAAAATTTTGTAAACATATTTGTATCTACCTCGTCGTTTATTTATTTTTGCTTTGAAAATTTTGTTTCGGTTGTGAAAAAGCATCGTATACGTATAGTATTCGTATATGCTTAAGAATTTTCGAATTGGTACTTTATAATAAGCGAACCTTTTACACTATACGAACTCAGGTTAACTATATGAAGAAGCGACAAAAGGAGTGCTCAGCGAGGCTAAAATAAAGCAACGTTAAACAAGGTAAAATATCCACCTATAGCGATGTACGAGTATGTTAGTTAAGTTTGCCACCAGAAATATCGTATCCAATTAATCGTCGCGTCAGCTTTGATAGTTTTTTTATACACGACCGTTTTTAAAGTACTAAATCCAAAGCTGATTCAGTGAAAGTGCGAAATAGTACCTTTATAACAAAATATATCGTAGCTCCTGTTGCTTCATTTGTCGAGACTGTCGCGTTGCGTCGGCGTAATCTGCCGCATTCGAAAAATAAAAAATAAAGCGTGACAACTACGATAGCCATATTTTTCTTACATTTTTCATTCTTACGGCAAGTTACTTATAATGAGACCTTGCTGTACCCATTTAAAAAGAGCGAAGTTCCAATTACTTATCCATTTTGTTAAAGTTTCAAATCTAACTAAAAACTCAGTGTTAGTTTCTTTACCAGGTTTGAATTTTATCATTGCTAATCTCTTGAAATAAGGTTGGAATTTTTTTCATCTGGTAAAATTACGAGTTCTAATCATCGTTATATCTTTTTCTGCGCTCTACATCAGGCCCAAGATATTGATGCAATTAAAAAAAAACTATGTTTACGTAAGAGGTATTTTTTTTTTTGTAATTTTGAATACACTAGGAGAAATTTACTATTCAAGTTTAAGATGATTTTATATTTCGAAAATAATTATTATTAAATTATTACATTTTTCAAATTTTATAAAGTACTTAACCGCCTAATGCTTTGAGTTCTTGTAAGTATTTATATATGCTTTCTTCAATCCATATCCTATTAGGATATAATTTTGGACGTTTACAAAGTATACTGATTTTGAAAATTGAAATGGCGAGGAATACTCTTCCATTCTTCAAATTAATCTAACGTATAAAGTATGTCTCCTGTTGCTCGATGCTATAATCGTCGTTTATCAGTAATCATCAGATTATCGAGTCATTGTTGCGAAGAACTTTTCGGATTATTGAAGTGTTTATGTTGGTTTTAAATTCTTCGTTGAATTTAGAAGTTTGTCTTTAAACACGTTAGACAATGATATACTAAGTTGTACAATTATATTTTTTAATGAAAAAAAAAATGAAAATAAATATAATTAGTTCATTACTGTTTTATTGAATCCGAAACGTTCAGTTTTTTTCGGTTCCTTCCAGTTTGTTTACAGTGATCGAGAACGCGTTTATAGCCACGCTCTAGTGTGGCGAGGCGTGACCGACATTGCGCACCGCTCACACTGTAGTACGCTTGCATCTTTGCAGCGATGGCCTCCCATTGCTTTTGTTTAGATCGATACCGTTTTCCTCCAGTCTTATCCTCGATTAGGATCGTTAACAATAACTTCGTCTCATCTTCAGTCCAGTCGTGCCCTAAATACAAACATATCATTTAAAATACTAAACAACAAAGGCTATAAAACAAAAATCCAAAAATTAATAAGAAATACAATTACCATCCTTATTTTTTTCAACCTCCTCGTTTGGACCATCATCTACTTGCTCTACTTGTGGTGTTTCTATTTCACATTCCAAAGCGTTAACATGTTGCGTTTCCCCGACTATATTCGCGTAATACATATTACCAGCTAAAATTTGTAAATTAAACAAAAAATGAAATGTTTCTATGAAAGATAATTTTAAGTAGTAAATTGTACTCACATTCTTCCACTAATATTTGCCCGAGATCATTGTACATGTAATTCCCTTTTTCATCACTAACCAATTTGTACCCTTGCGTCTCACCTTCCATAATTCAATAATTTTTGAGAATTATTCAAGTAGATATTCAATTTCACCACACTTCAAAATCACTTGTTTGTTTCCAAGAAAATAAGCGCTTTTTTAGAATTATTAAAGTAAATTCAATCACCACACTTCAAATCACTCGTTTGTTCACAAGAAAATTACGCGCGTCATTATTTGTGTTTATTAAAACCACTTAAAACCTCCTCAAAACTGTTCGGACGCTAGCGCAACCATGTGTTGCTTCAACTTACTCATTTCTGTGTACCCTACTACCGTTGAGTAGTTTGAGTAGGTCGCCCGAACAAACTTAATATAAGTAGCAATACAATTTTGATTTCCCTCAGAAAAAGCTTTTGAACTATTCTTAATTAATGTTGTTTGTCCTTCATTTTTTTTTAATAATGTTTTATAAGTAAGATTATTTTACTTTAATCATCTATTCCCCCTTCATCACTCATTTCCACCTCCATCCGCCAAACTTTGTATATTTTCGAACCATATCAAAATTTAATGTAATTTTTTATATTTTTTTAGTTATACTTGACTTTAAAACAAATAATATCACTAATAGCTCATTAGAAAGAATGCAAAATTTCTAATATTTCCCTCGCTTACACTATATATCTAGGACTTATAGCTTTCGAGCTATGTTCGAAGCTGTGTGGCCATTGTTGTGGAGCTGATTGCGCAAATAGTATGGAGGTGAAAATGAGTGATGAAGAGGGAATAGATGATGCCGAACAGAGTTGAAACAAATATTTCAAAATATGTCTGTAATTTTTTTTGTTCTATAATGTAAATCTGGAGAAGGATTTCTAAAGGATGGAGGAGGAAGGGGAGGGGAAATCATCAGTAAAAATTATTTGTTCATCTTTATCACCTACATAGGTCACTTGATAATAGATATGAACACATATGAATAAATTTTTCCAAAATTAATGTATTTTGGGCCCTTTATGACTTTTTGCGAAAAGTTTTTCATATACCTTATAGAAAATTGAACGGAGAATATTTCTCAATATTAACAATTTTTGCGTAGGACGCACCGTATAAAAGATATAAACAAAGAATTGATTTTCGAAAGAGAATTCTAAAAATCGGTATATTTTGACCTCCCCATTTTGGGCTTACTAATGACGTTTTGAGAAAACTGTTCCACTCATTCTGTAGGAAATTTAATGGGGAACATTTTTTGATATAACTTATTTTGACGTATAACCCTTTTTTTCGAAGATATTAGCAAAAAACAATTGAAAAACTGGCAAAAAACAGTTGAAAAACTGTTTTTTTGCGGGGTTTTAGCCCCCTCCTGGGGTTAGCTCACCCCCTAGGGGTGACAACTTTTTATACCTTGTTACGGACACCATTCCGCACATATAATGTGAAATTCAGCTCACTACCATTTTTTTCCAGGTTTGGTCAAAAAATGAGCTTATTTCCATGTACTAAATGATAATGATGATGTTTATGTGACTTACTGTTTTTTTTTTGAATTTTAAATTTTGATGTAAAATTTATTCACTAAAATGAATATGATATTTATCATGAATTGTCCTTTTTCAAACGAGATGTGCTCATTGCATTTATGCGTGAGAACTAACTGATGACTGATGAGGTATACGCATATCGTAAAAACGTCGAACAAATCAAAAATAGTTTATCTGTATGTTGTAAATATTCACTGCGCGTACATAATTATCATGCGCTTCTTGGAAGTAAATGACTTGATCCCGCTGTCTGCTTGCACGCTTAACGTAGGTAATGTAAGATTTAAGAGATTAACTCGTAAAGGCGTTATATGGCAGGAATTGAAAAGCGCCGTGTACCCTCACTTACTGCGACGTGTCGCATGGTATCTTGAACGTTCAAGTTTAAATCATTTCTATTAACTGTTTATGGTTTATCGTTCGATGTGATTTGAAAAGGTTACGTAGATACCTAGATAGTAGGTACCAGATTTGTATTCAATGTATCACAAAAACTCTGTAATGAATTTTGTCCTATACATCTGTCGTAGCGTAAATATAGATAGCATGACTCATCTGTTTTGATTTTAATCACTTTCACCTATTCTTTTTTCTTATCACTAGGGGTGAACAGTGCAGCACGTAAAATCGCTATTTAGCGTGCGACATTTGAATTCGTATAGGGAATAAAAGTAAATATAATACAGCAACAACTTGACAAATAGATAAATAACAACACCAGAAAAAAATGTACTGTATGTTCTCACCTCAAGTTTGCTGCATAATGTGATTTTTTGATCAAAACTTTGATCTAGACAACGTTAATTATTAAGTAAATTTTTTCACACATACCTTTCTTAGTCAATAATATAAACGAGAAAATAAAACTTTAAAACTTCTATATAGACTACGATGATGGTTCTATCATTTACATAAATGCGAATTCTTCGGATATTCCACATTCTCTTGATATAAAGATATACATAAACACAAAAAAAAGAGCGTAAATAAAGGATTTAAAAATGCAAAAAAAAAACCTAAAAATATTCCAATTATGCAGAAAAAAATTTATAATATAATGCAAAAATCATGCATCGAAATTCATCATACATTTACAAATTATCAAGAAAATGCAAAAATGATTAATCTTATTATTTGGAAGCTCTCAAGCTATAGAATTTTAGTGAAAGCACGCTTAAAAACAAGATAAAAATAAAAATAAAAATAAAATGCAATTTACATAAAAGTGGCATTAAATTTTTCAAATGCATGCATGAGAAAGATCGACATAATTTTTCGATAAAGTACTTCTGAAATAGACTTATAAAAGTAAATAAGTTGATTGAGTGTTAAGCTACCTGCTTTGAAGCCACATCGTTTGTTACAGAAACGGATATTTCATTCAGAAATACTGTGAAGCCGAGAGTATAATTTTTTATATGATTCGTGCAAGACAAATGTGAGTGAGATGTCAGTAATTTTTCGTGTATTTATATGGTTGTAAATTTTTGATAAAACAAGGAACTATTCTTGCTTCAAATATAGTTTTCTATTCAAGAATGAATATGCTAAAAGTGTGAAATGGTCTTATGAAATAATGAGAATCGACAAATGCGTAATTTTGCGCGATAATCGCATTTTTGTCGAGCAAAAAAAGTTCCCCTCGAACATCAGAAATAGCAGCAGCTAAATATTATAAAAAATTAATTCATTATATTTACGTAATTAATGCGTTCTCGTCGAGCGAGCGAATATTAAATTTTATTCTCGTTTAGCTTTTATTCTAATAATGCCGTTTTTTACACCCGCTTTCTTATAATTTTACCAACTTCGCCCAATCCGCGGCATACTTGCCAGTCACGCCGATTAAAAACACCCAGAAGATTATTATCTTTAATTTTCGCATGTACGGTACAACGGCGACATTTCCCTAACAGCGTTTAATTTTCTTAAAATTTTGCACAGAACAATGATAAAAAATGTAAATACGCCCCGACGTCACCTCGCCACTTTTCCATTTCCGTCGTAAATGTATTAAATATATTTACATATTAAAATAACTAATTTTAATTTCCACTAGCGCTATTCGCGAAGCGTAGCACCTTGTTTAGCCCATGTTCGAGCCGTCTTAACAAGTTCTCCGTAACAAGATTAATGAAATTTTAATTGCGCGTATTTTGTTTTCTTTCTAATTAGCAGACGCATTGTCTTAGTATATTAAACAGCGACTATTACCTACGCGACGCGACGCTCGTGTATGTGTGAAAGACGACAATTTCGAGAGGCTCGCATGTAGCGCAATTTATGTAATATGTCTGAACTAACGCCTTGTTTCGGTAAAATTTCCTCCTAGCTTGTTTGCCGCACCAATATTATTATCACCATGATTTCGTAAAGTTTTCCATACCTATCATAGCGACAGCCTATTGAATCGAAAACCACTACCATTCTTTAGTTGTACATACAAATAACATTATAAGACGATAAGGCAATTAATGTAAATAACAATATCACTATACTAATTAAGTCAATCGTATGATCTTACGGTCAACGTGTTTAGAAAGTAAACCGCAACGAATCTGGTTGATTCACTTCGATAAATGAGTGTATAACCGTGCCTCATAGTATCACAACCGCTGTCTTCATCTTGAAAAAAAAAAAAAAATTCGAACAACTTATCAATGATTACTTAATACGTACCTTGGAAGTACTAGCTAGTACATGTTTTACGGTGGGTACGTTTAACGCGTCGTATGTATTATGCCGAAAACCGAAACGCGATGATTGAGCGAAAATTCGCGTTTATCGCGAACCTACGTATTTTATATTCAACTTATCGCGTTATTTAAAACTGTGAACCAAGAATATAAATCAAGAAAAATATGTATTAAAAAAAAGAAAAAAACGTATGGAGATGCGGGTAAGGAAGTTGTGAATGAACAAGGGGGAGAAAGGTTAAAAAACCCTTGCTAATGATATGTAATCTTTTTACGCAGGGAGTTTCCTTCTTGCATTTCCTACACTATCTAACTAGGAGTTGTTGTTTTCATCACTTAAAGGTGGCTAAGGTACCTATTTGTGCCCAACTTGCATCTTTCTTAAGGTATCCCTGAGATGGTGGATCAGCCTAACCCAGCTCCACAAAACTGGAAATTCAACTGAGCAATTCTTCTTTCTTTTGATATCTACCTACATCTCCTTGCTTAGTTTTAATTTAAATCTTCGACAATATCATTGCTCTTGTGGCCCCTTTTCTGCGTGATTTCAATGAAGAATTATTGAAAGGAATCATTGGAATAATTAAAGAGAAGGAAATACACACTTCGTTCATAAAAAGTTCTACTTCAGATACAAATATCTCCCTAACTGTTGAACCTTTTTGGAAAAACTGTTCGAGGATTTGAAAGTGAAATATTTTATGATTTTCGTGACGGACGATCAACTCTCAATCAACAGATCTTTGGCGATACTATTGATTATTTGTATCGCATGATGTTTGTTATTATTTGTTATTATACGTTTTAATATAAACAGCGAAATTAGGCAGTTAGTCCGGGCATTTTATGCAAAAGTTGGAAAAAATTTAGATCAGCAGTTTTTTTGCGGGAATGTGTTCAAAAGGGTCCCAGTAGTTACCCTATAAAACCCAAGAGCCCCAAGTAAGGAGGAAAATTTTTTTTGGGGGGGGGGTGAAACACTCCCCCAAAATGAGTTTTTTCGCATTATTTCGAAAAATATCAACTTCGAATAAAAAATAATAACAAATTTGGAATCTACGTCCAATTTCCGATCCGATGATACACAACATGAGCCCTTTCAAGTAAAACATGAGCCCTTAAGGGGGGTTCAAAATTTCGAATTTTCGAAAATCTCAGATAGTTCAGTTTTATGAGTTGAAATTTGTACTCAAATGATTCTTTATCGTACCACAAAAATTTTTTATCAGTATGTAAGGGATTGCAAAAGTATTTTTACTCAACGCACCCCCATCCAGTGGATGGGCTATTTTAATACTACCGAAGCGTTCACATCTATATACTATATACGTGTATTGCATCAAGCGAAAATGTTTATTCATAAATAAGAGATTACCGCAGAAGCAAGATATTTTCAGTTGTTCGGACTACCTTCGCGTTACATTTCTCTGTTCAATATTTCTTGTATTTTAATTTCAATAAGGTCAAGCAAAATGAGCTCAAAAATTTGTTCATTTTTTTTTTGAAGTATTGTATGAATTGAAAGTTGCATTATATGTGGCTATAAAGACATACCCAAATATTGAAGAAAAAAGTGAGAATAATTTTTTGAAGAATTTCGTGAAATGATGTTTATCATTGTCCAAGGTTCGACACTCAAAATATTTATTTTTCGATTTTTTTCTTCAGAATATGTATGGTCCATCCTCCAGATAATTGAGTCAGAATACTTTTACAATCCCTCAAATACTTGTAAACAACCGCTGGGGTACGATAAAGTATCATATTGATATTACCGAAATCACGAAAAATTTTGTACTTTTCATAAATTTAATATATTATAATAAAAAAGTAATAAGTTAAACATTAAAATTGAACGTCTTCAGCATCGCATTGGTCAGATGAGAGCATTAATGGTACACAATTTTTGCCTTCGCAATTTTGGCATTATTTGATTTTTCAACATATTCTGAAGAAAAAAATTGAAAAATAAATATTTTAAATGTCGAACCTTGGACAAACTACTGGGACCCTTTTGAACACATTCCCGCAAAAAAACTGCTGATCTAAATTTTTTCCACCTTTTGCATAAAATGCCCGGACTAAGTAGGTAAATAGTAATCATAATTATTATGATCATGGTTATATTATACATATATTTGGCTGGAAATACGTTACAGATTGATATGGGTTCCATCATCTCTTTGATTTCATAATTAGTGGTAGAGAAACGTATACTCGAAGCAGGTCTTCCTCCTGTGCTCTATGTGATTGCTTTTTCATCTGAAAACTTTACTTTAACGCACCTCTTCATATTTTTATATTCTGTTTTTAATGTTACTGCATCACGATAACACTCAATCGAATCTTTATTGAACTTTGTGGTTATAAGTTTCTAGGATTCCATTTTCTTCCTGACGACGAATAAAAATATTAACGAGTACACAGAAGCAGAATAGATAAAAAATGCTTGAAAAATTATTTTTTTGTTACTCATACATTGTTTCTAGAGAAGACATTTTTATAGTTCAGGAAACTAAAAGAGTCGATGTTACCGCTGACGCTCAAAAAAAAAAAAAAAAGGTGAAAATTGGATATTTAGAATCTTGCCGAAAATAACCAGCCAAATTGGACTGAAAACATGCAAGAAACAGTACCTTTAGGTTGTTACGGCGGTTAACTGTACCGAGAAATGTTTTAAAATGATTAACGAGTCAAGGTTCCGCGCGTATGTTTTTCATTAATTGGATACAAAAGAAACATTTTAGCAGCGTCCAAAAAATAATGCAACGCGCACCTGAAAACGAAAAACCTTAATTTTAAATTGTAAGTTATCGCAGCGCCAGTGTCTAAATTTTTCCCCGGCGTAATAAATTATTTTCGAGTTTGTATCTTAGTTCGCGAACATTACCTATGCTCGGAGCTGTCGTCGCCGATTTTACTTCCTGACTGAATATCCGTTCAATTGAACGATTTGCGGATTTTAAAAATTGCAAATTATATGCGAAAAGAAGACTGTTATTTGATTCGATCATTATCGTGTTTACAGAATATTATGTAATTGATTCTTCGCTTTTCCCGTCACTACGTGTTCATTTATCTTTTCAGCTGGATCAGTTAATCGAAAATTAAACCTTTCTAACGACCTAGACTTAATGAGTATATGCTTACAAAATTCTCAATTATGATAACTAAATTACAAGTACGTGAGGATAATTACATCTACAGATTACGCAGAGGAAATTTTACTATGACGCGAATGAAAATTTTCTCGCAAATAAAATTATTATCATTACGAAACTTGATGATGCGGAGGCGACATCTTTCAGCTATTCTGTTCGGATTCGACGAATTCGAGCAATATCTCGTCTCGCATCTGCGAAAAGAAATAATTGCATTAAGTTGCAACTTTCACGTCTTACCTAAAGTCAACGTTGTCGGAAGAGACTAAAAAAAAAAGCTTCACTACGACGTGTAAACTCATCGGGGAACCAAATGTTGAGCGAAAAAGTTGGCTGAATTTTCTGCTAAAAAATTCCAAACGTACCAGTTTAATTTCTTTCGTATTTGAATACGAGAAAAAGTTTTGTCAAATTTCGAAAATTATTAAATATTCCCTCAAGATACGGCAGCTTACATTTCGTTTTTAATGTTATTTTTACGCCTTGAAACTTTTTCTTTTATTATTTATTCGCATAGACACGGCATTTCCATAATGTTTGCATCCGAAATTAAAATCAATCAAAAGATTGTAAACGTAAACCGAGAGCATGACTGATGAACAGAGTATTTTCTAAATTCGAAGCATCGAATGGTTCTATCTGAGTGATTTTTATTTTCAAAAACCATTGTAAAGTTCTGATTTGAATCGAAAAAAATTCATTGATTATTGAATTCACCTATATCTTTTTTCGAATTTTGTTATTGAGCGTGTGAATGATTTTTGCTCCAGTCTGTAGATTCGTTATTATTTTTTTATATTTTTCTGCAATATACATTGTGTCTTACTCCCGGTACTTTATGATGTGCCGTCATCATTTATTATTTTGTTAACATACTGTGTTTTGGCGTCAGGTATAACCCCACCTATAGTTAACGTTCCAATATGAAGCGACGTCGTATATAACCCCACCTGGTACATTACGTTAATACTCCAATATAGTATTTTCAGGGTTAAAACGAGAAGGTCCTAATTGATTTTAACACCCCTAAGCGCAAAATTCCCTTTTATGAAAAAAATATTACCTATTTCGTTTTGTTTGACTTCGTTATGGCATAATGAATCATTAAGACTTCGGTAATTCAAATTCTATGATTTAAATAATTGTTTACTGGTTATTTGATTGATTTGAATTCATTTCTCCTAAAATCAGCGTTGCAAAATCAATTATAATGAAACGTTGAAAGTTTAAAAACATTCGTAATCTTGTAAATTATGAATTGAAATCATAGAGAAACAATTATTTATGTGTTAATTTTTAAAATCCCGTGAAAAGAAATCTTTTATCTGTAATTTTATTACTATCGCTTATGACGAAGATGAGGTCACAAAGTTTTTCATTGCATCGACACTTAATTTTAAACAGGTTTTGTAATTTCTGTTTTCTATAATTTTTTGAACTCTCTGAAATCCGAATACCCATTTCCCCTGCCAGTAAATTGTTAGCAATTCAGCATTTGCGGCTGGAATGATGTAAGTAAGTTATGTATTTATTATCAGGGAATATGCGTAAGTATACAAAAAGTGAAATAAATCTCGTTTAACTAAGCTTTGTGAATACCTGCATCTTACTTATATCATACAGGCCGCATCAACTAAAAGTCTTATGCTAATTAAATGAAGTTCATTTCGCACTTATACCATCATACCATATACGCCGAGTACTTAACCTAAAATAAGTGCTTCAATATACCCTATACAGTGTAATACTGGCATGGTGGAAAGGTATTTTGTTGTCTATTATAGCCTGCGTATATAGGTACATACTTTTACGATTTAATGAAGAGCATAGCCTAACATTATGTAAACTATGTAAGGTTTTTGGTGCGAAATATACGAACGATGATTGCGATGTAATGGGGAGAACTGTAACACTAAAATTGCTTCTTTTCGTATAATATGCCTATTCGGTGAGGGTGAATTAAGGTTAATTACTTGGAAAGTCGCTTTTGATTGAGAATGTAAGACCTTACTATTGAAAGCGCATATCGAAGGCCTCAAGTGATTTGCTTATTAGATATTGGTTGGGATTTTTTACGTAATTTTTGATGAAGCTTTATTTATTCAAAGAGTAGTGGATTCGTCCATTGTATCTGCAAATGATAGCGCATACGAAGTAGTTTTTGACAATTTTCAAATTCTATAATTATGTTTTAATTGGATCTGCTGTTGTACATCGTTTTTGACACGCGTATTTAATTTAAACACTAAACGTACTATGAGCCTATAAAGGTATATTTAAGTGAAGTTTACTGCTTATGAAACCTTTGGTATGGTTTACTCATATTTAGGAGAATATCTTTCAAGGGAACCCATTTAATAACCACGACGCGTTGGCTGCTTATAGGAGATAATATTCGTTGGAAGGAAAAAAAATTGACAGTTATGAAGTGTCTCGCAATTTTGAACAATACTATTTTGGGCGATGATAAATAACATTTCCGTAGTCGATATTAGAAATTCGAATGTTGCCGGCGCGGCGATAAGCTCTCAATCGCGTTACCATTACGCCTTTTTCTCGGCGCGCTAACGCGTCCAACTTTAATATTAAGTCGAATATAGACGGCTTAAAGCTATGGCATTCCATCACACATAAGTATACCAAAAAGCAGTTATTTATATAATCAAACATCTCGTCACTACCCGTAGCTTCCGTACATGACTGTAAGTGCCTGAACGTTCCCACAACGCTACCTTTAGCACACTTCTCACGTTCGTTTTTCCTTTTCTTTTACTACTTTTTTTTTTTTTTTTTGTTCTTTCTATTAAACCGACCTGGGAATGGCGTAATGTTCCCCAACTAGAGTAAATATACGGGTAAGGCGTAGATTAAAAAAATCATTAATTTAAACGAAACCCCGGTAAGCGATGTAATTCGAAAATTTTTTTGCGACAGTCACTCGCAAAAAGAATAACTCACTCCATAGGAGGTATTTTTCAAAATTGGATTCCTTTCCGGCGTGATACTTTATCGTGCTGGAGCGTGCGGTTCAGATTTCGAGGAACGTGTTACTAACGGTACGCGTAATTCTTTTCGAACCATCAGCTTTTGCTCACTTTTACCATAATTAAAACGTTATATCGGCGCGAAAATGTCGCTGAAAATTTTGCCCCTGAGTTTTAATAGGGTAAAAATAATAATTAACAGCGATATAGCTAGGCTCCAAAACCAATAAAACCACTATAAAATAATTCACTTTCTAAAGAATCCGAGGAAATTATTATCGCGCTAAGAGTTTGAAATTTGGGCAAAAAATCCATTACCGAGTTTAATAACCATGAAATTACAAAATCCCAATCGATTTTCAAATATTACTTAGTTACGAATTTTTACGACCATATTAACGACGGTAATCTGCAAACGACGAGCTTGAAACTTTTTTTTTCTTCGCTCGTCTTCTTCCGTCAGCAATTTTTTGCTACGCGAAATCACGGAACTCGATTCCGTAATTTGGTCGACACGAAAAGTCGAAAAAACTCGTATCACGTACGTATTCTTATTTTTGTAGAAAAATTAATCTCCAGTTGAAAAGTGAGCGAAAAATTAGTTCTTGACAAAATTGAAAAACATACGACTATTTGTATTGAAGAAAAAAATGATGATATGCATCAAGGCAGATACGTAATTGATTTTTGCAGGAACCTCTTTTCATGTACTCAACGAGTACAGTCTCTGTTTAAGGAGAATTTTTTTTTCATTTCCTTTTAGTCTTCCTCGCTCCTCTACGGCCGAGAATAGGTCATTTATCGAAGTGAAGTTTTTTTTATTAGTGGCCGACTGTGTATGTGAATCTGAAGTATTGTCTACTGCTTGAAAGACATCCTGTAATTTCTCAATGGTATATTTTATTCGTAATTTTTTGGACATTTTTATGGACGTTTTGTGTGCATGGTCTGTACAGAAAGAAGATTTTCTTTCAAAAGAAAGAAGTAAATATGAGTGCTTAATTCACTTATGGGCTCGATGAACAAAAATATGGTATAAAAAGGAAACATTGTTAAATTACATAATATCCACTCCGCCATTCCATTTTTAAAATGTAAGAAATACGTGTAGAAAATGAACATTGGGAATGAAGGCGAGTTACTTTTCGACCATTGTGGCAAATTTCTGATTGTGGATTTCACAATGAGAATAAATAAAATTCCAAATAATGATGGTGAAGTTAAAGTAGTACCTATAATAGTCCAGTCATATTACGATTATAATCGAGACTAATTTGATGCCGAAGTTTTTTTTCGCTGTATCTAGATTAGAATGCATGTTATTTGCGAAAAACTAGTTTTGGGGGCACAAATGTGGATTTCGGGGGAAAAGCAATGGCGCGATTTTGGGCGAAAGTTAGGTGTTGTTACGGACACTATTGACTACAAGTTTCCTCAGAAAAACTTCGGCATCAAATTAGTCTCGATTTTATCTCTATGGGACTCTCTCAGTTTTGATAGCGTGTTTCCAAATTTAGAAAAAAAAAAAAGCAAAACAAAAAAATAGCATAGACATGTGACATATCATTTCATAGGTATTAGGGAGCGTTAAATACGACGATTGACTTATTTTTCAACTTCAACCATTTTGAAGCCCTTACACTGCCACCCTAAGTTGATGCGTTCATTAAATCGCGTAATATGTGTTTAAGTTGATACGTATGAATCAACGTCGAGGAAAGCATACGAAGCTGAAGATTTATATTTACGCAGCAAAAGCTCAGAAGTTACTTGTATGTATGAAGTATTGATATTCGAATGTCATCGTTTTTGATTCTACGCGCGCTATTTAGTATTCGTAAACATATTTCAACACAACACGTACAAGTTTATACCATTAGTAAATTATCCTTTTTACTAGTACCATCGGTGAAAAATAATCATGCGACGGTACGTTGTTTCTAACGACAGCGAAAAGCGAAAAACCCTTCTTTTCTCCCAAAGTGCTCTGTATTTTAATTGACTGTGCGTGAAAAATTTCGTTATTACGTCATCGTAAATTTTAACTGGTAATAAGCAAGGTCAGATGAGAACCCTTCTCCCCAGACTGTTAATGAACATTAAAAATATAACGATGATAGGTATGCATCTATAAGTATATGTCGCGAATTGGTGGACTATTCGCTTACACAGAACGACTTTGGGATGCGAAGACGCGACTAGTCCCGTCTATATGCTGAAAACGTGATTGTGTAGCCGAAGAAAATTATATACGAACATTTTTTCTAAATGAACTACCGAAAGATTGTTTGAGTTGAATTCGAAGCAAGTCTTCTTACGAGCTGACTCGTCGACTAAAACTAACGTGCTTTTGTAAATGTGTATCGTTAAGTTCGGAAATGTATTTACTTCGATTACCAACGTAAGTCATCGTGAGTTGGAAAAGTATTCTCTTCATGTTGTAAGCCAACGCCGCTCGCTCGGTAATATTTTTTCTACGTCCGATAAGTTTTGAACGATTCGACAGTTCATATAAATCTTTTGCGTGAAATGATTCCAAATCTTTAAAAATGAAAATAACGCTATAGTTTCGGTATTAACAACGCGACTGTAAAAATTTCTGCTTCGCTGTTATTGTTTTCATCGCTGAAATAAAAGGTCCCTCGGTTCTTTGGTGTCATTCTAAAAGTGCCGCTTCGAGTTGTCGCTTCAAGTTTATTAAGCTTTGTTTTAAGGAGCGATACATTTTTTTCTTCCAGTTGGGGCAGTATCAAAAATTCGTTTTAACTGAATTAACTTGAAAAAAATTATCTCTTGTCCATCTGGTAAACGGTTAGATTAATTTTTTTTTCTGAAAAATGTTATACGAGTGATTTTGAATCGCTGCTGTAAGTGAGGGCAAGTCATCACCCATCGATGCTGCTCACTTCTGCGACATTTGAATTTACAAAGAGGGTTGACGCTATCGCCATTAATTTATAAAAGGCCCTCTTAATAGGTTTTGCTGTAGGAATTGATCAGGGAACTCCATAAAAATTAGAAATTAAAAAGAAAACACCAAGAAGTAAAAACATATCATTCTCTTACATCTTCATTGTAAATTATTCTAATTAAGATTTTGAACTCGATTTCATTTTGAGTGATGATAACCATCGTGCTAAGTGCCTTATTTAATATTATGACAATTATAGAAATGAAAACGGAAAAAAAAACAATAAATGGTTGATAGTGTGATAGTCATAAAGGAAAAGAAAATTTTTAAGCGAAAGCTGTAAGATAAATTTTTTTGGGGGAAAAATAAAATAACGCGAAGATGGTAAAAGGGTGGCAAACAAGAATGAAGCTGAAGTGAGCAATTTGATCTCACATGTTGGTGAAGTTGAACTCTAAGCTTATTGCTTTATGGGTTTATGGGTTTATAATTCTCATATATTCTTCCGATGATTAGAAAAATAAAACAGACATAAGCATTAAATGTTGAATTAGATCCATACTTGCTTAGCGAAATATTTGCATATATAATTATTAATTACGTATATCAAATATGGCCGCAATGTATTCAAACTATCTTTGTCATGATTATGATCTTCATGCCATGTTTATAATCTTATATTACTGCGATTAAAAACATTTTTATGTATATTTACAGACTTTGCTATTTGATAGCACTTGCGAGTTCATAACACTGAACCAAACACAATCATTGCTGACTTAGAAGCATTTGGCAGCTTATATAAGAATACGTGTAAATGTAATATCAATGATATCACAGAAATCGAAATTATAACAAAAAACTCACAAACAACTTTTTTTCGTTAGCATAAGTACTTATTGATTATAATATCATAAACTTGTGGAAAATTTTCCCTTTCCTCCTGCTCCTCCACTGGTATTATGAAGAAGCTAATTGAGAAAAATTAATCTCCTATTTGACTTATTCCCTCACTCCTAAGGAAAATTTGAATAAATTCTTACATTCTTTAGTAGAAAAAATATTTCTTTTCTTAATGAAAATGCAAAGAAATTTCCCACATTATCGAGGCATGTCTTAAATGCATTAACTAGAACAAAATCAGCACGCTAATTATTTTTTCTTTTTATGTCTTCTTATATTCAAGACTAAGAAAAGATCTAAAGATCTAACTTGTCGATTTCCTAGATGTACTCGTATGTACATCTAGAGAAATGGATGTAAGCCGACATATTTTAAAAATACAATTAAGAACGTTCGTCTATAGACTTGAAAAAAAACCAGAGAATGGTTTTGAACGTATGACCTCATCGTTGAACGGAAAGTTTCCATATATCACCGAAAAACTAATTCGTTTTTGTTTTACGTTGAAAACGACTCGAAATTTACAAAACAATAGAATTCTATATCACGCAAATTATGAAAACAGTTTAATCGCTACGCATGAACGAACTAACACATTATTATAATAGTTATAACTTTATTTTATTGTACGTATTCAAACATAATAGCCAATGGGAAATCATCACCACATAAGCAACTTGAAAAAACTAATTCAGTTCAAATTCATTCCAGCTCAAAATTATAGCATATGAGAAAATTTACCAAAAATTACACACTTAAGAATACTTAACTATGCTTTAGTATGCGATGAAACGAATGTTTGAAGTAGGCCTGTGTAGGTTGACACTATATGATTTTTCTCTCACTTACCTGTATTTCCATGTCACACTATTTTCTTTATATATTAATTTTTTCATTTTTTTTTCAACTTTTCGAAGTCGTCCTCCCCCCAATTTACCTCCTCTGTCCCTTATATATAGTTTTTGACAACTGAAATTTTTGTGTTGAGTTACTCTCGATTCCAAAAATACGTCTTTGATAATTATGATCACGTTCTACAAATAAAAAACGATAATTATGTTCGTGTTTTTTCAGTATAATTTTTACGTTATTTTATTAGTTATTTTGTATATCTCTCTACATCGTTGATTTTTTTTTTATATTTCCCTTTCGTAATGTTGCCACGGCTTTACCTTTTTGTAATGGAGCTTCAACAAAGGATTGAAATGAAAAAAAAAATAAATGTAAGAAAATTATTTAAAAAATTAGAAATTATGAAAGTAAACTTTTTTAATTTTTGATATCCTATGAGTTTGATCCTACCAATTGGAATTCATTAATTATTGTACAGAAATATATCTTCAAACAGCGACGAATAAGGAATGAACATAATAGTCGAGCTTCGAAAATGAACAATACGTACTTCTGTTATAGGCTACCTTCAAATAATCAGATAGCTTATATTGCGAGTAAGGTTACATTATTCGTTTTGAAATGATAGCGCTGCTATTCAATTTCGAGTTGCATTACATTCATTTCCATTTCTATCGGTCTCATTTACTTCATTTGCAAAGAATCGATTGATCGATTGATTGTCGTCGGTGCTAAGTATATCGTTTTAGTAGCTATACAATACCATCATACATTGGTGGTAATAGACAAATTTAACGAATATATGGTACCAGAGATTCAGCAAGTATAGAAATAGGTAGCTCCTGATCTCTAGTGAACAAGAGAGCTTGGAAGTAGAACAGAGAGCTTTCGTAAGTATCATCGGCCCCAGCTCCAAATTTCGCAGTTTCCCTCATCACTTTAAGTTCCTTACGGAACGACGTCCGCAAAGAATTTATCTTATTTTTTATTACGTTTTTGTCCGGATTGGATGTAGTTTATATGTTTTAACCAAAGATTCGTACGCCGCGTTTTTCTTGTTGCGATCATACTAATCTTTGGAACAAACCTTCCATAAACATTCATATTTACGATATTCTTCGATAAATTCCAACGTGAGTCTTCTTCTTGTTTCATCCCGCCGTCTCTGTTTTCATTTTCTTCTTCTTTGAACAACGAAAACATCACAAATTATGAAATTAACGAAAAAAAACACATTTGATTCACATTTTTTTTATCAACAAAAACGGAGGGAACTGAGTTCGCGCATGTGCAATATCGCTGTTTGAAGGTTTGGCTTGTGGAAATTTCAAACTCGTTTGAAAATGCTCAAGCCAAATTGATTAGCTATTAAGCCTGACATTTGAGCGGTAATTAAAATTCTTAGCTATTTACATGATACAATAATTTGCACAAACTGCCTGTTTGCGCAAATTTTCTCATCGCATATAATCGCAAAATACGCATTTCTCTAATATTATATTTAATTAAATTTCATGATTTAAAAAATCGTCGAGTATTTTTCTCTATTCACTTCTAAGCTACCCTTCCAAAACAAACTTTCTTTTCCCACCATCACCCTTCTTTAGACTGGGATTGGCTGTTTGAATTTTGAATTTTTTTTTTCAAACCTCCCCCTGAACCGGATTGGTGCGCAGAGTACGCATTATTGTTGCAGCCAGTTTCTAGTCCAAGTCACCTCTCGGCGGAACTCGGTAAAAGGCAACAAAGGACAATAAAGCATTTTTTCCCACAAAGTCTTTCTTTGAACATGTGCGTTCAGCCTTAAACTATCGTCAGCGCGAAATTCTGTCGTCGAAACTATTTTAAATTTTGTAAGCCAAAAGAAAATGTTGTTTTTGGGCCATCAGCTCGCGGCGGCGCTCCTTTTCTTTCTGCCGCCTAAGAGCCTTGCGACCTCGCATCTTGGGACTGTCGTCTTCAGATGCATTCCCGGGCAACCCTCCAGCTACCCTTACATCCCGGACAGTCTTCGGTGTGGAGGTGGTAGGAGGACGACCACCAGACTCCCGCCGGAACTGAAATGGGGGCATCTCCCCTGTTGGCTTCTGGTAGTCGCTACTGCTGATCTCAGCAAGTATCCTCCTGAGGGCCACAATCTCCCGGCTTATCGCCTTAGACTGTCCCCTGGTTTCATTCGGGATGCTGAATGCCTCTATACCTCCAGGGATGTTGAACTCGAGCTCCTCAATGGCTCCTTTTAGCGAGCTCTCCCTCCAATCCCTGGATCAGGAGCAGTCTGCATCTCCGCGTCCATCTTTTTCCTCCGGGGTGTCTCCGACACCACCCTAGGCTCCGCCACCACCACTGCCAGTAGGTCCTCAGCTGCACCAAGGACCTTTGAGCGCTGGCGTGCATACTCCTCCAGCCTAGCCACTGCTCTGTCCACTGCCTGTTTTATGTGGACCTTGGTGTTTGGCACCGCGTCGTTCTCCACTTTCGTCTGCTGCACAGCTTCCTCTAGTTTCCAGTAGCGCACCAATTCTTCGCAGAGGGCTTCCTTGAGCCTCTTGGCTCTTCCTTCTTTCCCTGCGCATTGTTTCACCTGAGCACTGGTACCTACTGCCACCATCACTGCCTTCTTCGTTCTCGGGAGGTGAACCCTAGGGCTCAATCGTTCATCCGTTGCCATGTGTCCGTTATCCGGGCCAATAGGACCAGGGTGCGCCGGATTCGCACTACTGGAACTCCTGGGGACGAAACCCCCGGACCGCCACTACCGCTGACCTTTGGTGCAGTGAGAAGCCCGTTGCTGCTGTTAGAAGCCCCGGCGGCCGTCTTTCTTCCAATTTCGGACATTCTCATCGAGGTTTTTGGTTTGTTGTCGATGTGTCCTTCACTGGCAGTCGCCCGCTCAAGTCCTCAGTTCAGGTTGTGTGCCTTGTTCTTGTAGTTCCCGTTATGCTATGTAGTTCATGTCATTCCTGTAGAGTGAGAAGATGGACACCACCTAACCACTCATTACACTCAAGTGGATCCAGGGTCAGACCAAAGTGAGAATGTGGGAGTAGAGAGGGTTAAGAGTATAGGAGAACAGTGAAGGAGTACACAACAGCCGGGGGACTTTCAGGTGCCACCTGCTACATCTGATAACTGGTCAGCGTGCTGCCAGGGTAACACCTTCCGCCTCGTGAAGGCTGTGGCTGGGTGTTGGGTGACGATAGCTAGTGCGGGCAACGTGTATGCACGAGGTAGACCGCATGTAGCGCTAAAAAAAAATACAAAAATGTGCTTTGCCTCCGTCACCCCATTGGAAGGCTCGTTTTTTTTTTTTTTTTTTTTTTTTTTTTTTTATAACCGTTTAATGAAAAATAACCGCCGCAAGATGAAATGTTATTAAAAGTGTACAGCAGATCATTTTTTCTCGTTCCACAACAAAGATTAGAGTTTTGAAAATTGGAAATAGCGTAGAAAAAAAATACCCACCGTACGCCCATCTACCTCTTCGTCTACGTTATTCTAATATGTAATATAGCGAAAAGCTTAGTTCTTATGTATAATGCAGCTAAATACAGACGAATAAATATTTTAACGCTGAACGACCTCGTTTTAGGTTTCTGCTGTAAAGTTCTGCTCCTACTTCCAACAAATGATTAACAAAAATAACAACGACAAAATGGATTTACAAAGTTGTACGAAAAAGAATAGAAAATCATGACTGTGAAATTTCTTCTAAGCTTATTATGATTTCTCGACGATACATCGATTTTTCATTGTCTTTCATAGCTATTATAGCTTCATTTATACTTTTGAATATAACTCGGACCGTTCCACGTTGGACATTATTCATTTGTACTTCATCTACTTCGATGTCAAAGAAGAACTTCCGAATATCTTCCTCGGTAGCTTGAAAAGGAATATTCCTTAAATGAAGTGCACGAATATCAGCAAAGATCTTTTCTTCCTCCGATTGAGAAAGCATAGAAAGCTCAGTAGCGGCAGCAAAACCTTTCGTTATTATCATCAGTACTTGTTGTACGTCTTTATCAACGATTCCTAATTTTTTGAATACAAAGTGTTTAACTGTTTATCCTCGTCCGTTAATTCATCACTGGTAATATTATGAACGGTCCCAGAACCGAGGGCATTTATAATTTTGATCGTGATGGCCGAAAAAAGGTCATAACACCCTAACGTGGTTGATTTAATTCGTACATGGTTGGTAGAGTTTACGAGCTCAAAGTCGAATGTCGTTTTATAAGATTGGTCAGCGATTTGGTTGAGTTTTTAAATTGTATTTTGTTGGAAATGTTCATTAATTCCTCGGGGTATTCCTTTTCTATTATTTTTGGTCACAATTATTGAGCTTGATTGTTTGTAAAGTAAAAAAAAAGTCGCCAAGCATAGATGCGAACTAGGGATATTGTCGAGAGAGAAAAAAAATACGACAATTTTCTCTAGCAGGAATACCAACGTGTACTGAAGAATAGTAGTGGAAAATGAAAAAAAGGAGCTACGAACTACGATTTTTTTTTGAGACCATAATATATCTTATGCCTATTGGCGAATAGTTTGGTTTTAACGTGATATTTAGTAAACTAATAATTCAGTGATTGTTTATGTTTTTCTTTTTCGACTTTTTGATTGAGCCATTATTTAGGATTAAAAAAACGAAACATTTTATAAGTAGGTACTTTGGAACGGATGTAGTACATTTTATTCCTGTCGTAAATGTAACACGTATCCCGAATCGTCGCATACGTATACCAAAGAGGAAAAGAAAAGATTTTATTGCACAACTTCTTTCGCGGTACCTAAACCTATACATTTATTTTATTGTATTTCGTTTACAACCAGTCAAGAATTGCCAAGTACGTACTATTTTTTCGAAAAATTATTATTCAATATTGTAAGATAAATTGGAGATTGCGTATCAGTTTTGTTTGAATATGCTGTATGGTGGGTACTTGGGTACGATAAGTGATGTAACTCTTCAAACACGGTGGCTGACTGGCGGTTATTATTTTGCGATTTCTATTAAACAAAGCGCGTATTCACGCGAGCGACCGGAATTGAACGAAATGAACGTTTCCGTTATATGGGAATTGAAGGCGACACGGCGCGGTGCGCTACCACTTGGTAGGCTGGCAAAATAAACGATAAAACTGAGAAGAAACCAATTAAATAAAGTTCACGAAGTTTCACTCGTATTGTGTATAATTTACATAAGAATGAACTCATCTAAAAGCGAAATGAGAAACGCCGGTGTCTGATGAAAGAAAACGAATAGTAGAAGTATAGACCTTTTAGACCTACACAAGTTTTTGCGAGACTTATGAAAATTTAAGCTTTTAGATTACTGTTCTTTATTTAAAATAATTAAAATTCAAAATTTGTTGCTTGTGTTATAATTTCGTTTCATTTTGCGCGCCTTCGCCTTGTCGGTCCGGATGAAGGAACGTTTTTAGCTTTGAGCTTTAGCTTCGAGCTCGTGCACGTGCACTCAACGAAACCACGTTTTTGAATGTCGCGCCTTAAACCATGTCTATTTAATATTGCTTCGGTATATTTATTCGAGTTCGGAAACACTATGATAATACCGATGAAAGCGGTTGTTCACTTCTTTTGTCGTATCGTTTTATATTCGTTTCACTTTTTCATATTTCTTTACTGGTTCGAAGGGAAAAAGGAGGAGACAAATTGCAATCGTTAGTTTAGTCTTTGACTCCATTCGAGAGGTGAATAGAAAATAGATTCTATTTGATGATTAGTTGATGTTTACTGTTTCGCCAATTTCATCACGCTGTAACTCGCAGTTGGCGTTATACGATGTTGTACAACGTGTACATGGTGCATTCTATTAAACAGTACCTGAAATAATACGTTAAATGTCTCGACTTCTTACGTAATGTTTTTTCGTGATGTTTTTTTCATTCTGTCCTTTAATTCTATTATACGATACTTTGTTTTACGACTTGTTACGGCACCCTCCATTGATGTAGCGATTTATCAATACGAGTTTACGCGCATCTCTTTATTACTGAATACAGATTTTCAAATATGTGGCATACCTGTTCAAAAGCGCCTCATATTTATCGAATTTTGTGACACTGCGTATACTGGTTGTATCTTGTAGTACTAAAATTTTTTTTTTACTATATTTTTTTATAATTTGCCCTCTCCACCTTGGATAAATTGGAATACAAAAATTTGGTCACTATGAAAAAATGTTTATTGAATAATTTTCATTTAAATCCTCATTAGAATGTACTACAAGTATACTTGGTACTCATACAGTCTACAACTATGTATAAGTAATGATAGACCCACTCGTACTGTGGTGTGCTCGCTGAGACTCTTGTATAAAAAATTAAAACGTTTCTGATTCACGAGCTTTATTCACAAACCTCGCCATACTTTGCAACTCTTAGACTGGCGCCACAAAATTTAAATAAATTCTCGGTATTACGATTCATATTTCGAAATACATTGAAAGTGATCTGGTAAATTTAACTATTCGATCGCGCCATCTTTGAAACGCAATCTTACACAATTTGCAGCAATGCATCGGGTATAAAACAAACTTCAAAATTAGGGAAGGGATCAGTATTTAGAATTTCATACAAGAGTCTAACGAAAACGTGCTAATCGTGCCTTAGTAAATATTTGTGAGTTTGTGAATAAAGCTTGTGAATCAGAAACGTTTTAATTTTTTATACAAGAGTCTCAGCGAGCACACCATAATTGAGTTTTATTTCCCTTCGCTCTATAGGTGATAAATTATATGAACGAGACACCACCGGAGTATGATCGTGCACTTTTAAAGAGTATTCATTGACATTTGCTTGCGAGACATGTAATGAATCCATTGTAAATAAATGTTTATATTTGTCAATTAATTGAACCGCTTTACACCGTTGTTCTTCGTTTAAATGTGGTGAAATATGGATAGCGTTGCCTTCGCTGTCGCGCACTTCAAGTAACGCCGATTTCTTTTGCACTTTTATATTATTTACGATTACGTTACATTTATTGGTTACTAAGTTCGTTTGCGATCCGATGATATTTCCCAGAACCTCATGTTTATAGATGAATTGGGGGACTTGGGTATAATTTTTCATTATGATACACATCAATTTAGTCGTTGAGTCGTAAGTTGCGTAAATATGTGTACCAGATCGACTTCTAAAATGGTCTGTTGGAAGAATAGTAATATTATTACTGAGATTGTGATGTTCATAATCGTTTGCACATTGCTCAAAGGTATAAGAGGTATTACTTGGAATTATCATATCTACGTTATCTAAGAGTATATTATGAACGATATTAATATTATTTTTATCAACTAAATTTAACCAGTCTTCCCTCATCGGGATTGATAGATTATTTGTTCCATATTTGAAAGTAATCACTTTTTTCTTGAAATTCAGGACTGCATAGTTTTCGAGTAAAAAATTAACTCCTAAAATAAAATCTGCCGAAATATTTTTTGTTATTGTAGCAATTGTTGAAAATGGTAAATTATGTGTAGTAAATTGAATCATAGCTTCTCCTAGAGTTTCTATAATAGATGAGTTAGCACTTTTAAGCGTCAATTTATTATGTGACAATTCAGTTGTTGTATCAAAAAACGTATTTTTCAATAACGATAAATTGCTACCTGAGTCTAAAACTGCTTTTAATTTTTGGTTATTATATTCAATTGGGATCTCTAAATTTGGAACATGAATTTTAGTTAATTTTTTCATCAATTTATAAGAGCTAGAATCGTCGTTTATTCTATAAATATGATTGATTTCCTCGATTTCTTCTTTTTCTAAATATTTGTGATGTGTAAATTTGTTGAAGTCAAAAGTTGTTGTATACCTGTCTGTATATCGTCCATTATGAAGGTAAAAATGAGTAGGTTTTTCATCACTAGAGTTATCGTCAGAGGATATGTCAGCATAAGGAGAATTGATATCGGACATACATTGTAATTCATTATTGAGACGGGTTGATTCCCCCCATTTTATAAGTTTTTTGATTTTCTACAATTTGTTGTATTGTGTCCGTGTTTTCTACATGTTGAGCAATAGTTGTCGTCAGATTGTTCATATCCTTGTGCATTATAAGGGTTTGCCTTGGCGGAGTAAAAATTCCTTTGCCTGAACTGCTGATTATTTTGGTTTTGAGGACTATTATATGATTGTCCAAAAATGAATGGTCTTGGCTGATTTCTTTGATAAAATGGAGCCATGCGAGGTTGCCATATTTTTTGAGGAAGGTTAAAGGGGTATCCACCACGTGAACCCATGTATCTCTTCATACCTCTAGATTCGCCACTGTCATATGGATATCGCATTCTAAAATTATAGAATGGTTGTCTTTGAAATGTGTTAAAATTCACGTTTGAGTCTGTATTTGATTTTTCTCCATTTTCGTGTTTTATTTTCAGGAGATTTACTTCTTGTTCTAGTAAAAGAAGTTTTTCATCTTTATCTAATTTTTTTCGATTCTCTATAAGTTGGGCGTTGTATTCAAATTTTCTTCTGTATGGTCGATCATACGTTGGAATTGTCCTGTTATGGTAGTAAATGAACTGGATGGTTACTGTTAGCACACGCAAACTCGGTGTGGGCGAACCTCCCGGTTCAGTCTTAAGACATAAAATTATATCGCAGTGTTGGCTTGAGAGGATTATAACAGAAAGACAATATATCGTAAAAAAGAAAATTAGGAGGTCCTAGGGGGCTACAACTGGGGGACCTTGTTACATAATTTCCCGGTAGACTTTTTAGGGCCATTTGCTCATTCCGTACCTTGCCAAGATGGTAGTTGGTGAGTAATTTTTTGTACATCAACACTGTTTAGATCACCAAATACTATTGTTGAATAACTTCTGGAAATTAAAAAAAAAAATTTATTTTAAAAATTCCTTTATAGTAATATTTTTGCATTTTATTCCATACCGTTCGATGCGAATGAAATTCTTTAACTTATCGTTGATGGATTAATAATAGCTTTTGCAATCGTTTATTTCGCTTTTTTCAATTTTAGAGTTAGCAAAGTAGGTAGAGGTACCATTCCTTAATGTCTAATAAATGACCCACCTGTAATATAAAGGAGGTTACATCGAGTTTGAACACCCTATATATATAACATTTTGAATAATACCTTTATAAAAAAATAATAATGATGAAAAAAAAAGTGTATAAATATAAGATGTAGTTAAATAATATTCGAACTGTCGTACTTCGAATTTTAAAAATCTTTTTTACTACCGTGCGCGCAATTGATTTGTTACTCATCAGCGTAACAACTTCTAAAAATTAATTCATATAATTCTGAAATAAGGTTATAACTTGAAACTGTGGGTTCATTTATACTTCTAATCAGTTTTATAATATTATTTGATCAGAAATTGGGATAAAAGACACTTCTACGTATGAACTTTTGATATCGATTTCAGAATTATGTAAAACGATTTTTAGCAAATTTTTGCGTTGATGTGTAAGGAATCAATTGCGCGTACAGTATGTAATTTCTTGCTTGTTTTTTTGTTTGTTATTTTCATTCCTTTTAATGGAATCTTTGTTCTTATTCTTTTGTTGGAATGATAATGCGTGCTCTTTATTAACGCACGGTCTATCGCAAAATTAACTATACGCATATTATTAAAGATTGTTATTAATTTTTCTATTGTTAATATTGTTATATTGAATGTTGACAAAAAATAAATAAATGAATCAAAAAAGTTGATATTATTACTTTGATAATTTCATGACAGTTTAACAATTAAATTTCCTACCGGGTTTTCAAAGTTTTAGTGATTTTATCTCTCATTAACTTGACTTAATTTATTTGATTTTAATTAATTATGTAAATATATTTTTTCCTCACACGTAACGCTGACGATTATTGGTAAAAATCGCTCAAAATTTAGCGAGGTACTCCTCTTGAAAATACAGAAAAGATACTTTTTTGTTTATTCGATACATCTCAAAATGGCTGATCACTGAAATTTTAAGCAGGGCTTGAGACGAGGCAAACGATTCAAAATTTTTGTATTTGATCTCTTATGAAAGAGCGAGTCACTAGCACTAACATATTCAAATTTCATCCAACCAAGTGAATTTGGAGGAAAGTTAGAGCGAAAATGCCTTTGTAGGTAAATTTCTTCAGAAAATTTCACGAATCTTCCATATCTACTCGCCAAATCGACCTACAAAGGTCAAACATTGTATGTAGGATTTGTGAATCAGAATATTATGATCTCTTGAATTTGGATCGAAATGGATCCAAAATGGCGGATAGTCAAAATTTGAGAATAACTTGAAGAGCTTCAAATTGCTATATTTTGAAAAATACGAGCTCGCATGATTGTTGCATGGAAAGAAATACTACATTTATTCCACGAGTAAATTTAACCTCTCTAGGTGATTTTGGAAAGGTTAGGGTGCGCGTTTTCTGACTTCATACTCGGTGTGGCCTGTAGACATGAAGGGTTGAGCAACGTTATTTGTAACTTGAACAAGCCACAATTAAAAACAGCTCGAGTAATGCGGCATGGTTGCTTACCTTTTTTTTTTTTTTAACTAATGGGTGAGAATTATTAAAAATTTCAATGTTACATGATAAAGAAAATTTATCCATACGATTCAAAGTTGCTGATAAAAATGTATAATATTAAAAAAATCACTAATATGTTTGATAAATTTGATCAATTTACTGTGTACAGTGTACACTTTAATGAACCTTTTTTATTCGTTCATTTACCGAAAAAAAAAAAAAAAAAAAAAAGGCTCTCGTTGATTTGCATTATGAAAGTGTGTTGAGAATGTAAATTAGCGTCAAAATGTAATAAGCTCGGTCAGACATACGACTTCATTACAGCATAATCACTTGCTGTGCCGCACCGACTTACAAGTTGAAAAACATTTGTAACTACGTCGTTCGCTTTTAGCTGCTCGAAAACCTGAATACTCTCGTTGGTAAATGTCTAAAAATGACGACATTAAATTTTCATTAAAACGGAATTACATGTAAGTAAGTAGCACGTTGCTGGAAGCGAAATACGCGAAAACGGCGAGAAAAATTATTCCGAATTCCACGCACACTTTTCCGTGAGTTTTTTAAAACTGATTATTTCGGATGAAAAAAGCAACCAATGTTTCTCTGCACAATGCACATACGACCATACGTTTCCTCGTAATTTATTTTTACCAACAGAAGTACCGCAATTTAATTTACTCTCTGCGCCAAACAGTTTTAACCTAGGCCGCGCCGAGCTGAATTGCGGTGGTATTGCGAAAACAAAGTAAAATTGAATATTTTCAAACAAATTCTCTGTCGTCAGAATTAAATCTTTGGGCGATTTCACCATCTGCATCTCATCCGCTATAAGCCATATCTATATGCGCTTGAGAATATCGCCTTTTTTCGTCACAAATTTTTCATTTAAATTTTAATCCAGGCATCTCTTGTGTAGCGTACTAGCTACTTATGTATAAATGGATGATTGAAATTCTTCAGCAGAATTCGAGTTCTCTGTTACATTTACGTAAATTTGTCATTTTCCGTTTTGCTTAGGACGAAGCAAAAAGGTGTGCGTTTTTGGGAAAAAACTAACAATAAAAAATATTCAACTTCTTTTGTACCTTTCTGATTCGAATTCGTAACCTTTGCAAAAATAGCTTTTCAGAGGTTTCGTAAACTCGTATTAAACGCGACGATGGCGATAGAAAAACGACCGTTGAGCGAAATCTTTATGCTGCGCGTTTATCGAAATACTACCATATAAAATTCGTCGTAAAAATGAACTTCGAATAACAACGAACGAAACCGTTTGAAAAAAATCCCGATAAGTACTCTTTTTTCCTTCCTTTTTTTTTTTTTTTTTTTTTTTTTTGCAACGATTGAAATTTCATCAAAAATACCAGCGCAAAAGAGTAAATATGCACAATACGGTATACTTGGCTGGGTAGCCGATTCCTTTCTCCATTTATTTTTTCATTCAAATGCCGCTGACAGATGTTCGAAGAAGTAGTATTTGAAAATTTCATAGCTTTACGTTTCTATAGTGCGGTAACGCGATTGAAATGACTATCGTAATCATATCGTACGTCTACTATAATGCGTGTATTTTGGAAGCGGAGCTCCACGAATGGAATTTTAAGCTACGCAAAATCTTTAAAAATGAAAATTTTAAAGCCCGTATCGATAAAGCGTTTAGTACTCTTGTATTAATAAAGGCAATAATCGGTCTACTCTCAATATCCGCGTCTTTCTATTACGCGCTGATTTTTATTGCGGTATTAAACTTTCGTAGTATCTGTATAGTGTATACCTATGTAAAACGTTTAGATGGTTTGCATTTGTGTGGAGACGAGATCACCCAAAGATTTAAGTATATCTATAACTTTGGAAAATAATGTAAGATAGTTATGCCGGTTAAGCCAAACATTTCGAAAAGAGGAAGTATTGAATCATGGCCGTACCCAAGAGGGAGTTTCGAGATCAGAATCCTCTATGAGTTCATTTTCATAAATTTTTACACATCGATATCGTTAAATGGTATAATATTCTTGTAAAAAAACCGATGTCACTTGTATTTATGCTAAAATAGATTTCTTAAATTAAAAAAAAAAAAATCACGATTAGTTGTTATGAACCATTACAAAAAAAAAATCATCTTCTTCAGATATGTTCAGAAGTAGGTGCATTCATAAATTTCTTGTGCAATAAAGAAATCAACGTCGCTTAAAAATCTCTTTCTCCCATCACTCTTATTGTGGAACCAGCAAAACGTATATTCTGAAAATAATTTTTGAACCTCCCCCTCCCCTACCATTGATATAGTCTGACTATGGTCCTATGTTGAGTGTATAAAAACCTTAAAGCTTATAGATAATTTGCTATTCACTTTTTTCCAACGTTACCAAACGACCAGCACCTATGTATCGATTATTTTTCAATTATCGTTATTGTTATCGAGTTCAGTGTAACTTTCGTGATTCTTTTTCATCTCCCCATCATTTTATGGGGAACCCGGTATACAGATTCCAATGACAAATGAATCTAAGCCCTTTCAACTCGCAAACTTGGGCGAAAATCAGCTGCGAAAGAATGAAAAAGTTGAACGAAAAAATATTCTCGAGTACCGAGAGAAGTTCGATATCCTTAGTTTGAAAAATAACGATAATTTAGCCGAAGCACTTTTTATTTATGCTTCGTTAATCTGTTTTAATTTCGTTGGTGAAAACAAAAAACTTTCTTTTCAACGTTATTTAAAACTTAATCCGCGAATTAACATTATCTGCTACCGGGTGATTAGAAACTCGTTCCGGTTTTAAGTTTATCCTTAAAAGATTGTAGAGCGGTGACGCCAGATTTTGGCATAGATTTTTTATTTATTTCCTCGGGGGCTTAAATCGTCAAAATTAGAGGAGCTTAGAGCACCTTCTGTCAGTATTTTCGTGTAGCGTATCCGAACCGGTATTTTTAGCTTTTCGGGTCGTTGAGTCCGAATTTCGTTTTTGATTTTCGATTTATTCAAATCGAGACATTTTAATCCTCAAAACAGAAGAGTTGAAATTTTAATGAAAAATATTTTATTCGTAATAATTTGCATTCAAATTTTAGACCTTCGAAAGGTTTTTTATAATCATTCATTTTAACAAAATTATACGTTTAACCTAGAAAATTATCGAAGAAGAAAGTTCAAGCGATCTGCGCTGTAGGGCTTGGGAAAGTGATTTGAAAATCATGGTTCAGCTTATTAGTAGTTACTGATTTTCGATTCTGTTGATGGGAGGATTGTGTTGACTAAATTTCTGTATGGAGTAAGGCTAAATTATAGAGGTAAGCTTCGTTCAAAAAGTACTGTATTGTAGCTTCTTTCTCTGTTTATAGGTTGTGAAGGGATTTTGGTATGTTGAAATATGGTTTTTTTATACGTTGTGTGTATAATGTATGTATAATTGTATATATTTTTTTTGTGAATATTAAGCCCCTTTATAATTATTAGCTCATCGAACTGTGAAGGAGGTGCCCAAATAAATATTAATTTATTACATTAATTCAGTTATTTGTTTTTACAATTTTTCAAAGATTTAATGACTTAATTGATTTTAGTAATAAACTCATCACTGTAATTATGTAGTTTGGGTTCGAGTAGATGACCAATTTTTACGTGTTAAAAGTTGAAAAATTAAAAAGTTCACATTTCAAGTCGGAATTTCTTATCTTCGTGTCAATTTAAAATTTAGAAAAAATTTTCAAATACTTTCATTCAAAATGTTCTTACCATCGAAAAAGTTTTTTGTTCAGCTATATTATTAATTTGTCCTTGATTTCAGATAATTATGCAAAATGGACTTTAATAATTCAGTCGTTCTCGAAATTTTATTTAATGAAAAAATGGATTTCAAGAAATTTTGATTCAATGAAGACGTTTATAATTTTTAAACAATTAGAAAGTATTTTGTTTTTTTTTTTGAGGGGAGATGGAGGCAGCTTGAAATTCCCTACTCCCAAACTTTTCTCCGTATTTTACCAACATCATTTTTGTGAATTTTGTCGAGCTGGCTATCGTGCGCCATGTGAATACTTCGTTCAGAAAATATACCTAATCCTAGATCTACCCTTACAGGTGGTTTCATATGATAGAGTGAGCTAAAATTACTAACATACTAAAAAAACTTCAACTTTTTCAGTAAGGTTGGAGTTTGTTGGAGGGAAAATGTAGTCATGAACATGGAACTTCTTGAATCGTGCATATATCTATATTTCCTCACCTAATGTATCTACCTAAAAGGATGAAATTTCATATGTAAGGTCAGCTTAGGACTATAATGTGACTTTTTAGGTTTAAATCGAAGTGAGCCCAAAGTCAGATGGTCCAAGATTTGAGGAATACTTGATGGACTTCAAATAGCTCAAATTTGATAAATATAGGCCCATTATTGTGAGGAGGTGAGGAATGCAACGTATTCCGAATCAAACATCACAAGTGGTTTCATTGGAGATGAGTTGAGGTTTCTAACCTTTATTGTAGTGGTGAGGTAGAAGAGACTTTAATGTGTAAATTTAGACCTAACACATTACAAACGCTGCTTCAATAATGTGACGAGACCGCTTATTTCTTTATTTAAATTACATGGCTCAGCTGTCGAGACAACGCAAAACTGTGAATTCGTTTGATGAAAAAAAGAGGATTTCGAAGCTTTGGAAACGTAATGAAACAACAAGCGAAAATATTAATTAGGATTAATTATTTGAAACTCATCTGATCACGGACACAGATTATTAATTGAGAAAAACAGCGCGTCGTTAGCCTTGGAAAAATGTTTATGCGATCGGTATTATTATTTTTTTCAAGAAGTTCGAATCGAGATGCTTTCAAAAACGTGAAGAGTTTGAAGGAAATTAATTTACCGTTCTTCTCGGAGGCAACAAGTAGCTTTTTATTTTTTAATCGATTGGTTCGTGAGTTGTCGCAGTTCGCCATATCTCATATTGTATTCGCAGTAACTACCTGTAAGAGCGATATCACTGTCAAAGTAATCTGAAGTAAAAGAGGTATTTTGTTTACTTGGAAACTTCGTGGGTAGTGTGGTAGGTAGAATATTTACGACGTAAATTACTCTTAAATAAGTAATGACAAGATCATGCGAAAAAGTCGAAAAGGAGTAACATTATTTGGCGAATGTCTAGGCATATGTATTCCTGATTCGAATGCAACTGCGTACACCTAACGGAAAATTATTGTTCATTAACATTTGATCTATTTTTAAAATTGAAGTAATTTATTAATAATGCTTGAATAGGTTATACTTCAATTAGTGAATGAAGAAGTACGGTGAAACGTAATCTCGTATTTTTAAACGAGTGAAATGTAATAACAAAAAATAAATTTGTTGCTGACTTCTTAACTCCATGATAATAATGCTGCAATGGACTTAATCGTTTTTGCTGGTTCAGCTCTAGCATTTGCGTAGATACTGGATAGCTCATTCTTCCATTTTGGTTTTAAAATACTTTTCATTAAATGAACAAATATATGTACAATTTTTTTTCATTTGTTCAAGCAATTTTGAAAAAAATTTCTGTATTAGTAAATCAACTCGAAAGATTTGGGCATCCGAGTAGGTTGTTTTTGATACAAGAACAAAAGGAGAATTAATATCACTTTTAATTGACGACGAATTGCGTCATTTATAACGATTTTTATTATTCCGGTCGCGATTTACCGTCGTAATAAAAATTAATTTCTCATTTCGATTCTATCGTAATGAAAATGTTCTCTTTTTGGATTTTCTGTTTTATGGCAAACCGGTATCTCGGTTAATTATGACCATTATGGACTTATTTTGGGTTTTTTTGCGATCGAATTAAAAATATAAATCTGATTATTTTTTATAATTTTCTTCTACTTGCGACTTGTCGTGAATTTCAATTGAATTCCCCATTCGCATTTTCAACGTAACTTCTTAGTTACATTCCGAACACGAGCTTTGAAAAATCATTCTCAATTAAGGAATTTCTCAAAGTCATCACTTGTCGATTGTGTATCTCATAATGAATTCACTTCCTTGGAACACTACTACTAAATAGTATTTTTAAGAGCTTTCGCCTTCTTTTTTCAAGCATAACATTGATGGATCGATTTAAAAGAATATGAATTGTTCTTAAGTAGGCGGCAAATTTATTTTCATTCTAAATACCTACATTTGTAAATTTCACCTCACTAAGATTAATTTCACATCAAATTTCTTCCTAAAGAAATTCACAAAAAAAAGATTCCAAGTAACGCTTGAAATATGGATAGGTATTTAAACACGCAGTGTGGAAGTATTAATCTTCATTGGATTAAATGCGGTCGAGTGTAAACTTTCATATCATGGAATTGAAGCAAGCTTTGTTATCTTCGTAGCGTGGAATCACATCTGTCGAAAATCAGCGCCTACGGCCCGAAAAATTATCGCAACTGTTTATCAATGAGTCGTTATCGAAAGAATATTTTTAAAATTGTGCATTATGAATGAAATATTATGATTATTTCAAACTAAAATAAGGTTATGTCCGCTTTAATCTTCTGATGCGAATTTTTTTCTGCATTCCTAATATGGGGGGGGGGGCGAGGCTGTAAAAGTAAGAACAGGTTTCACCATTTGAGCTCGTGTTAAAAAAATCTGAATTGTGTTCGCCATCTTATGACTGCAAAAAGGAGACGTGTTATCAAATTCTTTGATTCCTTTACCCCTCTGCCCATTCATCACTCGCATATTTGGTAAATAAATGATAAAATGTGTTTGAAACCACTGGTTTTTGTTCCTAATTGAACACGTACATTGAAGTGTCTCCTTTTTGGCGTCATTAACAGCTGAATTATAGACAATGCTGTTGGGTACCATTAACTAATGAAAAACGTGAATTATATTTTGGTGGCCAGCGGGAAATGGTGTTACCTGTCTTCATAATAAGTGGCTAATCTGGGAGGGAGACATTCTTATTTTTAAGCGACAAAAATTAAATTCACAGAATGTTTCCTCTGTCGTTATTTAATATTTGCTGGTTCATCTAACTAGCTTGGAATCGTTGATTTTCATTCTTCGTGCTATGCTTGCGACTACGTTGCCTTCGATACTAAGATTATACAATTTCTTTTACGCGAAACGCTTTCTATTCGTTGAGTTGCTGTGCAGTGTGCAATGTGCATGGTGGCTAGCGATGAAAATTATTGTCGGCGAGCATTTTGCCAACAACGGTGCTCGCAAAGAAATGGAAAATGAACGAAATCAACACAATACAAAAATACGTTACAATGGTTCATTTTTATTAAAAACATTCATACCAGAGGTACTGATACCAAAATTCAGCAAGCTCTATGTCTTGTTTTTTAACATATAAAATCATTCATTCAACTTTTCAACTGCACGACCTATAAGCAGTATGCACTATGCATAAATCCTTGCAGATTTGTAATATATTTTTAGTACATTTTATTGAAACATGCTTGCATATGTTGGTACATAAAGTTGCATTAAAGGTACCTCAATCCTAAATAGCATTTTTCGTGTTTTATGTAAATGCATGAACTGACGTTCAGTAGTATTATTAACAAAGTGAAAAGTAGTGAGTATTTTGCGAGCATTATGCTGCTCATATGTCAGCTCTTATGTCGTATCATTCATTTCATTACGTGATTTTTGCAAATTTTTTAGTTTTTCATCAATGACTTGTACAGAGGCGTACCGAGGACCTTCTTCAGGGGGGGGGGGGAGAAAACCAAAAATTGCCAACTAATACCATGAAATTTTACCAACTTTTGACCTTTTTTTTG
Organism: Phenacoccus solenopsis; assembly: GCA_009761765.1. Classification (NCBI taxonomy): domain Eukaryota; kingdom Metazoa; phylum Arthropoda; class Insecta; order Hemiptera; family Pseudococcidae; genus Phenacoccus; species Phenacoccus solenopsis. Next base: position 53,125,793 of record CM019752.1, on the reverse strand, counting down.
TTTTTTTTTTTTTTTTTTTTCATTTTGCTCCACGAAAATAAGATGTTGAATAAATACGATGTCAATACGATGTCACAGTCTTCTTAGTCTTCAAAAAATTTAAAAATAGTAGTAATAATACTGCGCAAGTGGTCAAGTTTACCAACTTTACGCTTAAACTCCAAATTTACCAACTTTCCTAAAGCCAAGGGGGGAAGCTCCCTCCCTCCCCCCTTTCGGTACGTCCCTGGACTTGTGAAATTCCCTAATCGAGAACTTCATTGAAAATTTTTTATTAATGAGAAATGTGACTCCCTACAAATTATTGTAGACAGCGACTCTCCAGGTACACTTATATATATATGTGTATAAAATACTTATTTTATGATGTATATCAAGGGGCATTCACTCATCACTTGGAATTTTTTTTCGATGGCTTTAATTAGGCGAGTCGTTTTTTTTAAAAAAATAAAAATTAACGATTTTTCCTTACGTTTTGCGATTCTAATTTCCTCATATTTCCTTATCCAGGTCCATTACCTCCACCATTTTTTCATCAGCGAAACTTCATCGCATTTCTCATATATAGGCCCAATCACATATTTTCATTATGTTTAGTTCATAAGATTAAAGTTTTCAAATTTCATTATGGTCAAAAGTAAAAACTTTTACAAGTAGCCATATCTCGGCCCATAGCAGGCCATTACATGTGTGGGACTTGAATTGCTCTACTCACCATAAATGTAGGTGATACGTTGAAAACGCTAAAATATTATGCTGCGTAAGTAATAGTATTATAAGCTCGTTATGTTACTTATCGTATTTTTTTTTCGTTTTCAAATTTCACTTTTTTTATGTAGCTTGTGGTAATTCTTTATTTTATGGAACAAGCTTGTGTTTATTTTCAATATTGTTTCTTTTTCTCTGTCTTTTTTCCTGTCGCCAAGATCTTTACTGAAAAAAAAAAAAAAAAAATGCCTTCAGGTGGTATTTCATTAGGGTTTATTTTCTTTCGAGTTTTCGAGTGGTTTGCGTGGAAATTGTTGTTTTTGTGAGTATGTGGATAGATTGGTACGTTTTGCTAGAAAATTGCTACATTATAGAACGTTTTCGTTGGCGAGGAAAGAATGGCATGGCGATGGCTGGCGTATCCGAGGAAGCGACGCGGCAGTTAGTTACCGCAGATTAACTTTTAATTCTTTTCTCACGAAAGTAGAATTTGAGGTGGCACCTTTTTTGAATAATTTATCGAAAAGTAATTTATAAAAGCCCAAACTAAATGAAAGGTATTTACTCTTTTTGGCAAAATACGTGACGCGATGCGAAAATATACACTATGACGTAATTTTGAATAGCTCCGTTTAGTCTGTGCGAAGGGTAGTTTGGTGGTAGCTTCCAGCCAAGTTGGCGCGAATCGTGTATTTTGAATTTTGATTTCTTTTTCCGCCTTTATTCTTTCACTCTTGGTTTTAATTTCAACGCGAATATTTTATTTTCAGATAATATGAAGAACGCGCCATGATCGAATGAACGAAGCGAACGGGCCTTACGGCGAATGTGGTAACATGACGTCGTGTGACGGCGAAGATGCGAAGAAATTTCCAATTTCAAAAGTCATCTTATCCTGTATATTGGCTAGTTCAGTGCGAAAATGTAGACTTTTAATATCGGATATTTTCTACGGCAATAAGCCGCGTTTGAGAAATGTTAATTTGGTGTTGATATTTTTCGTATGCGCGTTAATCGGATCGTGTAGCGGTGCGCGCAAGAAAGTTCGCCTCACGGTTATCGCTCCCGAAAAAGCTAGTCAAGACGAGGAAACCCTCGGTGCCATATTACCAGCCGTTGATCTCGCCATTAAGGCCGTTCGCAATCCAATATACGGCCGGTTACCCGGCTACGATATTGAACATCGGTATCGCAATTCAAATTGTTCGCCTACGTACGGACCTTTGGCTGCCATCGAATTGCATAATATATCAGGTAAGCTTTAAACGTAACCAGGTATTTGAGAAGTATTCTCAAATTATCATCGTCATCGTCATCGTTATTGTGTCCGACCATTTAATGCCCAGTAGTATATATATGTAATTTCTGATCGTAAAATGATACTTCGTTGTTGAAGGAGCATGGCACATGGCAAAAGTTTTCAAGGACCCACCTCATTTTCATTCACATAGTATTTTGGATGCTGAAATATCATAAAGTCTTTTTTGCTAATGTTTTATACCTTTTTTTTTTTTTTTTTTTTGGGAAAAGACTGCATAAAAATGTGCATTTGTCGCCAAAATTTTGATTCTTTAAAAACATAAGTAGTGTCAGTGAAGATAATAGATGGGGATAAAAAATAATACAAAAATGTAAAAAATAGTGCCTCGTCGCCCCTTCGGGGCTCGAAATTAAAATTAAATGAAGAAAAAAAAGTTACTTCATCACACAAGTGCTGCTACATTCCAAACCGCACAAGCCAATTTATTCTTATTTGTTGACCCCACTAAGAGTTCTTCCTTGCAGGATGGGCTCGCCTCTTTATACCTTTGTATACCTGCCATTTTAAACAATTTTACAACTTTACCCTTACTCTTGCCTATGTACATAGCTTTTATTGAAAATCACATTTTTTTCCTTTTGTATACCTGCTACTCAAAACTATTTTATGACTTACCCTTGTGCATGTACAAGGCTTTTATTAAAATTTACAACCTTTTTTTCCAAAACATGAATTCGCGCGCATCTCAAAACCGATTTCATTTTGATTTTAATACATGGAGAGATAACAGGGAAATTACTTATTTTCATATTTTTTTGCAAATAACATTGAAAAGAACTCTATCATTTTCACGACAAATCTGTCATACTCACCATATATTTTCAGTGGATTTTTTCTAGACAACTTTGAATATATTTGTACGTAATACATATAATTACGTATATGAAAAATGATTGAACAAAAATGTTTTTTTTAGTCTTTGGAGCTGTTTAGAAGATATCTATCTAAAATATGTGATGTAGAATGAAGTGAAGGTCCATAATTAACATAGGGTCAATGGAGCATTTTTCAAAATAATCTATAGAGAAATTAAAAAAAATATGATCCAATTTTTCCTATTACTTTTTACTTTTTTTTGCCGATGTTCTCCATTTCCTCCTTCACTGTTTCCAATTTTTTGCAAGTAATGCGTATTTTTTGACTTTGGCGTTGAGATAAAAAGTTTTGAAATAGATATTAATAGTAAAAGAAAAAATATTTTTCGAATCTTCGTTCTTTTGCCTTTCCAGCAATGAGAGTAGGCAAGCTATTATACACGTGTGTATATGTGTACTAGTGAAACAAAAATATTTTGTTATACGTACTAAAAGGAAATGTTTTCTTGTCCAAATTATCATCAATTTATCAGTTCTCAAGTTTGAGTTAATTTTCCTAGATAATGATGAATGTGGATGGTATTGACAATAAGATGGATATTTTAGGTTATAAGTACTTATTACATTTGTACACTGTTCTTTTTTCAGTATAACGGAACTTTGCAGGCATCGTATGTGATTCTTACGGGAGGCGAAATTTAAAGCGATTTGACAAAATTTCGATTTTTTTTTTTTAAGGAAATATTTATTTAATCAAAATGATCTTACGTATGATTTTTCAAATATTGATTGATAGTGCTGTTTATTTTAAATTTCAAAGGAAACGAAATTTTTGTTTGCCCGGTAACATAATATGTGTAAAATCGTACGCGAATTTGAAAAACGACGTTATATTTTGACATGTACAATTGTACATATTTAACCAATGTTAGGCTATACAGTATACAAACCTTAAACATTGAAAGGCTTTTAAATTTATGCTTAGTCGTGAACTAAAATTCGGCTTTATAACCAGCGTAAGCACGACTGAAGTACCCACAATACCATATTATTGTACCTACGTTAAATGGGAAAGCCAAAATTATATTTTGTAAAAAAGCTTTTTAATGTTACACAAATTTAATAATGGCGCTCTGCAGTTTCCTTTGTAGGTACTCGAATTGTATAGCATCGTAAAAGTACAATAATACAATTAATGTCAGCGTTCGAAGTTCACTTGCGAAAATATCATTCATGCTAGAAAAAAATTGCCAAATGTAAGATATCGCGTATAGTGGTAGAAAAACTACGTTTCGTCCGAGTACATCGTTGTTCGTCGTCGAGCTGAAGAATTTTTATACGGTATTCGTTGCGCGTCATCTCGTACATATGTGGATTATGAAACTCTCGGGTCGATTTGATTTCCTCTGTTCGTTTCCAGGCGACTCGAATTGTATAGCGTCGTAAAAGTACAATAATACAATTAATGTCAGCGTTCGAAGTTCACTTGCGAAAATATCATTCATGCTAGAAAAAAATTGCCAAATGTAAGATATCGCGTATAGTGGTAGAAAAACTACGTTTCGTCCGAGTACATCGTTGTTCGTCGTCGAGCTGAAGAATTTTTATACGGTATTCGTTGCGCGTCATCTCGTACATATGTGGATTATGAAACTCTCGGGTCGATTTGATTTCCTCTGTTCGTTTCCAGGCGACGAAAAATTTCATTCGAATAGTTTCTCGTTTTCAAATAAGCTAAATATACTCCAGCGTCGCGTCGTTAACTTGAGCGTAATAAGTAACGAAAAACGCGTGTATCAGTTAATGTTTGATTTCTGTTTTTCCATACGAAATGAGTGCATTTTCGATGACGATATTTCGATAAATATCATATACCTATCTCTTAAACTCAACTATCCGAGATTAGGTGGTAGGTACGCGGTAGATGTCTCTACGTTCGTAATGTCGTTTCATTAACTTCCTTATTGTTAGCAGAAGCACAATACGTACATCCATATGCTGTATATCGTATATTGCAGGTAAACTAAAGCGACGTTTTAAAAAGGAAAACCAACACACACATTACGTAAGAGTATTATATGCTTTTTAAACAAACAAACAAACAAAACCAACGCTATCCCTCTCGAGTATTAATTCGTGATTGAAAAAGTTAAAACGGTTTTTGTGTCGGAGAAAAAAATTAACCTTTTTATCGAGTCGGAAAAATAGAGGAAAACACACGGCGCGGCGCGAACCTGCCCGCGTCGCGTCGCCATATAACCGAGTGATCTTAACCTTTTTCGTAACACACGTGTGCGACTTGTGAAAATAGGTTTTCAAACAATAAACGCGTTGTTTAGAACCCGCTGAGGTGGGAAGATGGTCGTTTAAGATGGCGGCGGCGCGGCGTGGCGTGACGGAGGTTGCGAAATAAATGAACTTGGCGGATTTCTCGAATTTTCTCAACCACACGAGCTAAGAGTCAAGAGGTCTTTATTCGAAGACCGATGCGATGTTACGATATGCGAAATAAGGGGCGAGTCTTCCAATATCTATCAAATGCGAAACCATTGCCTTTGTAGTATCTGATCAGAACAAATGGCACCGCCAAATCTCTACTCACTTAGTTGTTTGTGTGTACTATGCGTGCTATACGTATTATGTGTTGTATCGAAGAGTTCTTTTTCACATTCTCATTTTTGAATCGAATAAAATATTCAATGAGTTGCATTAATTATTCGCTGTTACGTGAAATAATGCAACGTAAAAGGTAGACACAAACGTGTATAAATAGTGTGTTCTGTATATTAAAGGAAGACAACAACATTACGAGAGACTAACGCCTTTTTTTATTTAATATTTTATTAAAACATGAGCTTATTAAGCTTGACAAGTATTAATTTTAAAACTTCATTTAAAAAGTTCACGTCGCATTATTACCAATGCGGGTAAGTTCTTTCGAAAAATACGTATTTTGTTTTGGGTTTTTTTTTCTCCGCTCTTTCTTCTACGTATAATACGAATCCGTTGTAAAGATTTACAAATGTATTATGTTGCGATATACTTATGTACTTACCTAGTTATTACGTGTCAAGGGTGTTTTGATAGCATTATCGATCTTGTTAATATTAAAAATTAAATTATATAGTCGAAAGGTTTAGGAAATAGCTGTATACTCGTATAATGATTTTGTATAAAAAATGAGATGTTACAGTGTGCCCTGTGCCCCATGTAGGTATAGCAAAGAGAAAATAATGCGGCATTAGCTTACGTATAATAAGTTAACGGAAGTCGGTTATTATTTATGTGCATTAAGAATAACGCGTTCATATACTCGTACGTAGACGTACCAATGAGGGTAAATATTAGGATTTTCTCGCATCAAGTTCAAGCCTCTCACGCATAACCGCCGTGCCGCGCTACGTCGCCGAGGTGAACTTCTTGAATATTTCATCGCCAACCAACGCAGTAGCCTTTCGGAAATAGCGAAGTACGACGAAATTTTTAATAGCAATCGTGCGTTATATTTTTAAACAACTTTTAAAAAGTAGGTACGTATTTTCCATTATGAAAATTGAAACTACTGGAAGAAGTGTGGTGTTGCAAGGATGGTTTTAGACTTTAATGGTTGATTATATATACGGCCAAGCGTTGCAAACTTCTTTTAGCCGCCTTCTGCCCCGTAATATCCGCGTATTTTGGTAAATCGTGCTGCCCTCGCTCCGCAAATTTTGAGGTCTCTGAACGTAAAAATTAAATTTGAATTTATCCGTAATTAGGAACGATGAATACCTTCATTTGTTAGATGCCTAAAATAGCAGCAATATGATGTGTTTATGGGTGTAGATGAAATTCTTTACGAAGCATTGAATGGTAAAAATTGCGTAGTGTTTGTCTTTCGAGTCTCAGAAAGTATGGTGAGGAGACCGGCCTGAGTGACCCGATCTCTTATACTCATTCACTGGAATAGCTTGTTTGCACAAAAAATCCTAATATGCCTCTGATTGATTTAGAGGTTATTCCTTTTAAATTCACTCTTGGGCAAGAATGACATTATTCGTCGAAAATGTATTTTTCAAATGATCAGTTTTTTATTGCGCCTTTTTATGTCTATGTTACCGGTCATACCCGAATTTCGGTAGAACCCAAATTTCCTAGGTCAAACACGAACGTCTTATGGGCCTCAGGACATTCTGATACTACCTTGACCAAACTGGTATTTCCAAAGAGTTGCTGGACAATCTAATTTAGACTAGACAAAACTAAAATGCCCTACCAGCCTCAGAACGTTTTAGTTTTGCCGATAAAGAACATAGGAAAAACTAGTTCATCCGGCGACGATTGGTCCAAACTACTTTAGACAACAAATATTGTTAGGAAAAACTAGCAGTGTATGTACGGTGTGAAATCGGACATTCTAGTTGGATCGATTTAGAGTGATACGGGAGAAACTATAGATCAGCCTTTCATGAAAAATAGAGCGTTGCATGCTAGAATTAAAATATCTCCGTATAAAGCAATGTTCGGAGTTTAGCCTAGAGTTAGTTTATCTGCAGAAAACATTGATACTATGGAAGAAGAAGAAATTATTGAAGGTGATTACAATATCCACTTTTTTTTGTAGATGTTACCGGTCATACCCGAATTTCGATAGAACCCAAATTTCCTAGGCTAAACCCGAACGTCTTATGGGCCTCAGGACATTCTGGTATTACCTAGGCCAAACTAGTATTTCTAAAGAGCTGCTGATTTAGACTAAGCAAAACTAAAATGTCTGACGAGCCTCAGGACGTTTTAGTTTTGCTGGAAGTACTTCAAGAAAAACTGGGATATCCTAAGACTGTTAGGTCAAACCAGTTCTTACAATCAAAGTAATGTAACATGTAAGTGAAGAAGTTATCCGAAAATATTGTTCAGAGTAATGGTAATGAGGAGCTCGAAAATATTTCCCAGAATGGTGGTAATGCGGAACCTGTACCTAATTTTAACGAAATTCGGGCATACGCTCATTCATCCCTTAAAAAGCAAGCTAAAAAAATGAAACAAATCAGCGACCATACTTACCTCACCTACCCGCTCCCCGCTGCTGTTGGAGATAACCTCACTGTGCCCATTTCTGATGTAGATAGAGCAAGAGGCACTTAGAGAAACATCACTGCTGTAGTTTTGAGCATCAGTGATGATAACCTGATTTTACAATATTTTATATTGAAATTCAGTTGTTATTTCCTTCTTTAAAAAAAAAAAAATTTCATTCTTCTATTACAATAGTCAATTTGTTTTCTTGAAACGAATTTTTCAAACTTTTGGTTTTTGGAAGTTGTAAAAAATCTGAAAACTGGTTTCAAATTTAAATTCAGAAACTAAATAGCATACTTATAATTTCTATGTGAGTGAAAAATTTGTTTATTTGAAGTTAAAATTTCGAAATTTAGGGATTTTGGAGCTTCTTAATGGGGTAAATGCAAAATACTGATTCCAAACTCGAATTTAGCGACATTGAGGCATACTCGTATAATTCGATAAAAATAGTCTGTTTGTTCCCCTGAAACCTTGTTCTTTAAAATTCGAAGTTCATGATTTTTTGATAGGCTGAATGTAGAGACTTGTTTTCAAATTTGAATATAGCTGCGAAGGATAAAAAGTGTTACTTTTGTCCAGCAGTATTTATTGTGTAATGCAGGAAAAATTGGGATTTCTTCAAAAAAAATTTTCAACATTTGTAAAGTTTATTATATCAATCTACCGTGTGTCCAAGTGATTCGGGTACAATCAGCGAAAAAATGTCTTTTCAAATTATTTATAATTGATTTTTTCAAATGCAAAGAAGTTGTAATGCAGTTGAAATGAATTTATCAGCCTTAGAATTCATTATAGTAATAACTATGTTGGTTGCTCAATTACATGCGATAAAATAGAAGATACTCTTATCTCTTTACCGAGCTTTTACTCCATCTTATCGGCTGAACTTCACGCTATTAAACAAGCCGTCCTCCAGGCAAACAACCTTGAGAAAAAATCCGTGATCCTCACCGACTCCCTTAATGCCTTAAAATGCCTACAAAAATACCATGATCACAAGCAACACCCTATCGCCAAGGAAATTATTTCCGTTTTACTCATGACACCTCCCTCATATATAAACTTCGCGTGGCTTCCATCACATAGAGGCATCACTGGGAATGAAAAAGCGGACGAACTAGCAAAACAAGCTGCTACTCTTTTACCTACACCAAACCTATCTTCAACACCCACGGACCTAAAAACACATTATAATTCACTCTTATCCCAAAAATGGTTGAAAAACTGGGAAAGAGTTCCAAACTCAAACAAATTCCGAACAGTCAAGTCCACCACAGAATTTTGGTCCACAACGTGTCAGACGTCCCGCAGGGAAGAAGTAGCCTTATGCCGTCTACGAATAGGCCATGCACGGATTACCCATGCTCATCTCTTTACAAAATCCCCACCACCCCTCTGTCAAACCTGCTCCATCCCATTAACAGTTCACCACCTTCTCATAGACTGTCCAATTTATAAAAATCAACGCTTACAATTTAACCTTCCACCTACCATACAATCCCTACGTAGTAATAACCAAACCACAATTACAAATCTCTTAAATTTTCTAAAATCTAGCAAACTCCTTTCCGAAATCTAAAAATTATCCATCCGTGCCTCTGGCCTCAGTTGCAGTATAAGTCACGTAAATGGATAAAAGTAAAAAGTAAGTAAGTAATTTTAAAAATAATTTCTTATTTAGAAATTATAGTTTAACTCTTATTGTGTTATCAACAAGCTGAGATTTTCGCGCTGATTGTACCCGAATTTCTTGGACGCATGGTATACAAATGAAATGTTTTAAATTTTCTGTCGGCGTAGTTTTCGCAATCCAGAACCACTGATTCTCAAGGAAAAAAAATCTTCCGGTACCTATTGTTTACTATCAAAGAACGAAGCAATGCTCGTGTTGAACATCTTCTTTTCGATCTGCTATCGTAGCTGTAGAATAAACATCGTGGATTCGACGAAAATCTCAGTTCAAAGAGTGAACGAAACGATTTGACTCGCGAAACCTACGATCGAAGAGCGCGGTTGGCTCGCAGCAAGTTTCTCATATACGATATTTTCAATTCTTACAAACGTAACGTGACGTAACGTTGCTAAATGTTAGTCTTAACGCAACCGTATGAGCCAAGCTCCGAGGGTAAAATAAATATTTATACAGTATACTTTTGTAAAAACGCACTCCCATCGAAGTAATACAGTTTATACGAAAGAACTCGGGCAAGAATACGCAGAATCGCGTGTATCGATAAGAAAGAGATGATTTAGGAAAATCTGAAGAGCGTATATTCAACTTGTACACATAGGTACATGTACTCTAAAATTAAAGTATACTTGTAGCACATATGTAGTGATTAGATCATTAAGTATGGGAGTAAGACTTATGAAAGACAGACGCAGATAAATTCTAAGAACATAACCATTACGGGATGTTCCATTTTCATCAAATTTTAAACGAGGTAACTATCGTATGAATTAACGATTTGGTTTGTTCAATGGTGCGTCGTGAATAATACAGCAGAGCTTCACCGCCGCGCCAAGCCATTGAGATCTCGAATTAATTCGGTAATGGTGTTCTCGTCACGCGTCCCCAATATTGCGGCGATGGTGGTTGAAAACAAAATTACGCTAGCTTAATCAGTAGAAAGTAGCATTTTTCCTTGTTACAGTTCACCAAAGAGAAAGATGCCCGTGCTTACCCTCAAAATATTTCGTATCGACGAACGGCCGTTTCTCTGAAAGAAAAACACTGTTTATGTCGTATAAAATTCGGTTCCATTTTTGAACACACACCATATCCATATCCTTCATCGTTGAAGCTGTAATCGAATTATAAGAGCAGGCGGCGGAATTTTTCCAACTTCATTCGCCAGACTATCGACTCACGATTTGTATCATGCTGTATATAATTATAGGCAATTGGACAAACACGTAATTTGTTGTCCTGTTTATATCGTATTCGTGTGCATACCTAGACTTACCAATTTTGTACATTGTGCTGTAGTGGAATGAGTTCGTGTGGTAGGAAGCATTCTCGAACAATTTACGGATATTGTTCGTTTACATACGATCTATTTATTCCTTCATGTATCTTTTTTTTCAGTCCTTGCGTTTTCATTGGTAAAGCTACACATTATAGGATCCTTTGTGCTAATAAAAACTTTATATATTTTTTATCCATATAATTCGCTAGATGAAAATTTCAAAATGCAAATTCATCACTGCAACATGCTAGTGAAGAACACGTTTTTAAATTTATATACTTATATCTTGAACCCTTCAAATTCTTAATTGGGCAGATCATCGTGTATGTTAGTAATTTCAGTAGCTCTACTACATATAAGGGTAAGGGTACTGAATATGGACTAGTGCCGAATATGGACCACCGGCCGATCTCAGCCGATAGTGGCGCCAACTGTCTGAAAAAAATTGAACTAGTGTATTTTTTCACGAGAAACACAATGAGCATAAAATTACAACCCTAAAGCCAAAACTCGTGAAATTAAAAATAAAAACGAAATCGAAGACCCCAAAACTTTTTGTTGATGTTCTTTCGGACGTGATTTTGAAAACTTCAATTAATCGAAATAAGGTATGTGAATATTTTCTCATATTATGATTGTTCCAAAGTTTTTATTACAATGAACAGTTTTTCATTAAAGCGAAGGTAAGTTTTACTACCCTAAAGCCAAAACTCGTGAAATTAAAAATAAAAACGAAATCGAAGACCCCAAAATTTTTGTTGATGTTCTTTCGGACGTGATTTTGAAAACTTCAATTAATCGAAATAAGGTATGTGAATATTTTCTCATATTATGATTGTTCCAAAGTTTTTATTACAATGAACAGTTTTTCATTAAAGCGAAGGTAAGTTTTACTACGATTTTTCAAATGAAAACATCATGGTGTACCCTATTATGGGCCACATGGAAATCTGATAATGTTGACACTTTTTTGTGCATTCTTATCAGTAGATAATGTCGGATTCGAGCAAGGAAATCCATCATATACTCTAACTGGATGCCGCCAGGTAGTCGGATTTTTTGGGGAAGTTCAGCTTTTTGATTTTCATAGTAGACAGATGTAGGTACATTTTAAGCTATTCATCTCATTTTTATCTCCATTGTAGCGTCGTCGGCATTCAAAAACAAAAATGTGGTCCATATTAGGCGCCCTTACCCTTAAATACTAGTGATACGATTGAAATGAAACATCTTGTACGTACTTCATATACTAACGAAAACATCGCAGTATACGCAACGCATGCTACGATAAATGATTATTACTAGTATTATTTGAATGCGGAAACTCACTTCTGAGATGAAGGAAGAACGGAGAGCGTTGTAGACTTGCAGGCTATTGCCGGTTACCGTGTATACGATAAACGATTGATATACCTGCAACATAGAAGACTGTAAATACGAGTGTATGACATGTGCATTTAGGTGCTTAAAATAAATTGAAATTGAATTCAGTGTTGCGTAAATGTTGCCATTAGTAGAGTAATTTTATAGCTTTTCTCGTTGAAATATTCGCTATTTGCGATGCGATCGATTACGTTTTATGGAGTAAATGATTGAAAATTTTTTTAAAATGTCGACTAGGTTATTCAACTGTAAGCTTTTTGATTAAGTAGTCTGGTGAAAAACTTCACATCACCGCATCGACTTCCGCTTATTAATGGTTATGCGGTATACGCGTTGAAATAACGCAGTCAAATTTTTACTCAAATGTTTTGAGATTCCGTGGCATTGAAGGGCTGCTTCGTGTTTGCGACTACAGCTACTTGGAGTTGATATAATATTATGGTTTTATTGTTGTTGGTGATGATGAGAAACTGAAAATTCTGTAAACGCGAGCTTGTTATTTTTCATAATCGCCGAAGTGGAGGTGGACAGGACGAGGCAACGAGTTTCGGTGTTCCCGATAGATTAAAAATTCTCCTTTTAATCTAGCGTGTAGAGCGGCGACGACTCGCTTTTGGATACTGATTTCGGTGAAGATTTATATCTTTATTTGGCGATAAATTGCTCTTTCGTCGACTGTACGAGGTTGGTCGCTAGAGACTAGCCCTGTATAGGATATTTGAGCAACCTTCGCGCGTTCTTTCCATTTGTACGTGCAGTGTTCTAGCGCCGGACGTTTAAACACATCAATTCGAGTATTGGGAACGCTCTGTGCTAATCTTATTTACTTTCTTCAGTCGCAATTTAAATAAAGACGAATTTTTCCTGCGAGAATAGTTTATAAAACGTATATACCAGTTCAACTAGCGTAGTGTATCGAACTATCGACGATTCGATTTTAAAGCGTGATTATTTCCTTCCAGTTTCGAAGATATTTGCTAGTAATAGAAAAGTTTAACGACGGACTTGTAACAATTGCTGTGTTCTGGAATTGGTAAAATTCTTGAATTTGTTGGATCTTTTTGAGTTATCTCCATTTCAACTCCTAATTCAAATGTCGTCTTTGCTAGCCTTTTTTTTTATTATTCATCAGGATTTCTGGTGACAATTATGTTGGCCGAAGTAGCTTCCTTGTGCTCACAAGAGCTTTTAGGGAGAGGCATACACCGATATGGCCTAAATTTTACATTTCAATTTAATTATATAAATCTAAATTATAATCTAATCTAGGTTAAATTAAAGTGAGATTAGCAGTGTGGCATATTCTTCTCTTCCTCCCATAGTCTTTTCACGGTGTGGCGAGCGTAGTGAAAGTCAGCTGGAGTGAGAGGTGGAATAAAGGGAGTTCGCCCATTGGCGTATAAATCACATTCTAACAGGACGTGCTGTGCAGTAGTGGTGTGGATAACCGGTAGTTTCAACTACCGGAGGAACAAAATAATCGAAAAAACATAACCGGAGAATAACTCTCATTTTCAAAAACTACCGGAGGTACTACCGGTTAACCGTTCAAAAAAAATTTATGAAAGATGCGAGAGTTAGTTGTTATATAAGTACATTTCGATTGATTTTACTTCATGTCTTTAATGGTATTTCAAAGTTATAGCATTACTATATCATTAATAATATTGGAAAATATGTACCAAATAATAATATTCATAAAATAATTTTAGTCTCTTTAAACTTATTCTTCAAATCATTCGCATAAAATGCATAAATATGTACAACAGAAATTACCGATTATTTAATATAAAAACCATCAATTCTATATTTCAAGGTACAATTGGATGTGAATAAATATTTTAGAACACTTCACCTGTACACCGAAAACGTCACTCTTCAGGGTTTTTTACTTTTTTTGGGGGGATTTTAAAATAAAAATTACTATTTTTGCAGTTTTACTAAACAACCGGTAGGTTGTAAAAATCACCGGTAGTATCGCTAAATACACCGGTTAAAAAAACTACTGTCTGTCCAATATAGACTTTTTGACAGCGCAAAGTTAGGCAAAAAGCGCGACAATTTTCACGATTTCATTACTACCCAAAATGTGTTCAAATTGAGAATGCTGATCGAATCGTCGAAATAGTAAAGCACAAAAAAAATTCTGTGAATGTGTTTCCTGCTAACTTTGATGAGCTACTAGGTAATAACATATTTAAGCGTCAGTTATAATGGCACTGAATTTTTCACAGAAAAAGTTGAACCTGTGTTTTTTTATGGAACCGTTTATAATAGTCAGTGAATCAGACAATGAAAGATTCTCTGGGTTTCAGTGAAAAGTTGAAATATTTTAACTTTTCAGTGAATTTCTACGGTGTCAAACATTTGTTTGTTCATGTTACTCTGTTATCACTTCAAAGTAATGGGGATTTTTTGGATAGTTCTATCCATTCCATGAAAATTTCATTGACACAGTCAGTGCCATTATAACCGACGCTTTACTTACTTTGTAATACGATCCACACTTTGAGTAACCATGTATGAATTGTTGCCTAACTTTGCGCTGTCAAAAAGTCTCAAGCTATATTGGACAGACAGTACCGAAATGTCGGTTATTTTCACGAAAACTACCAGTTATTACCCTCCGGTTATTCTCCGCCCACACCACTACTGTGCAGTCTGGGGTGGAGAACCGCAAGGACAGGCTGGTCTCAACTCCATTAATACGCACCTCTAATCACTCGCAATAATCATTTCGATGGAGTTCGGTGTAAAAATAATAGATCTAATTCTAAAATTCAAAAATTCAATAAATCTAAAAAGATAGAAAGGCTAAATGAAAATAAATAAATCAAGGAAAGGGCAAATAGAAAAGATAAGAATAAAAACATGAATAAAATAAAAAATTCAAATTATAAACTAACTATTGGCACCCTAAATGTTCGTACACTCAGAGAAAATGATAAACTAAAGAAACTAGAGGAAGCACTAAAAAATTCAAGCATTGAAATAATGGGATTGGCTGAAGCAAGCAGAATGGCAGAAAATATAATAGAAACAAAAAAGGGAAATTTATTATGTTACACTGGAAATACACCAGGGCAAAAAGGAGTAGGTTTCTCAATAAAAGAGAAGTGGAAGAAAAAGATGATATACTATAAGGGAATAACTGAAAGAATAGCAGTAACAAAATTCGAAATAAATACAAATAACTCCATTATGATAATACAAACATATGCACCAACAAGTGCAGCAACAGACAAAGAAAGCGAAGAATTTCATAACAATCTCTCGCAATCCTTTGATGATATAAAAAATAAATAGAAAGCACCAAATATTAATCATGTGAGATTTTAACCCTCTGATGGCACACATAAAAGTAATTTAAATTAGAAAATAAAAATTGTGCCGAATCACTCAAGAAATTGAAATATAATATGTTATTATGCTCGCTGAAGCGCAGAATTTCATTACAAAAAAATTGCATAATATCAAAATTGAAGGGGCAGCATACATAGGATAGAATAGAACAATTATATTGAAGATAGGCAATTTGTTCTTCTATGTTTTTTTTTTCTTGCAAATCGTTCGAACTACAACATAGCATGGTTTTATTTTCAATTTTTGCGACCTGAAAAATGCAATGAATAATTTACATAAAAATTCAGAAGTAAATCTGCCCCTTCAAAAATTGATTTATGCAACTAACACAGATTCCCAAACTGAAGAAATTGTAGCAACGTTCAACTATGAAGGGTGCACAGGGATGAGTAGCCGGTTACTCCGGAGCGCAGTGAGTTTGTATTACCGATGGGTGAAATTCACCCATGTGTGCCAATTAAGGGTTAATGGTCACCTGAATATTGGCGAAAATATTGATGTGAATCTCGAAGATGTGTAAGATAGGTTTGCTAAGGAGAAATCTAGGTGTTTACAACTGATTGATTTGTAATTTTTCTTAATTTTTTATAAAAAAGTAGCTATGTAATAATTTGTACTTTTGTAAAAATTGAATAAAATCAGTCGCTCTAATCAAATAGTGTGAAATGAGCGCTAGCATATCCAAATTAAAGTTTTCTAAATGAATTTGATGCAGATTTTGGCCAAAAAAAAAAGGTTTTCGAGAAACGTATAAGATTCCGTGAATGTTTTGTGTCCCCTCCAAATCCACCTAGAAAGCTCAAAATTCTTACGCGGAAATTAGAATACAATTCCTTGGGTCTAAAGAGCCAATGTACGTATCTGTATATTATTACAATAGCGAATGGTGAAAATTTTGGTGGGCATCACAATAGAAGTTGGTTGTAAATTCATTTTTCAATAAAATATATCAAACTTTGTTACTATAACCACTGGAAGGGCGTGTATAATCACTACAAGAAAACTAGAAGTACAAATAAATTGATTTTCAAAGTTCAAATTGTAAAACGTATTTAAAGGCGCTTAGTTCGAAATGTAGAAACGAACAACGGAAAAAGCGAGTATCTTTTATTCCTTTGTCGGTTACGGCGAAACTGAATTTTTATAAACTGTTGAACGCGCGATAAATCACGACGATTACGCGCTGAAAATAAGGCGATGAAATTCGCCATAACGAGAACCGCTCTTTCTGCAGCTTTCACGCTAATAAATATTCATAAACGTTTACCGCCAAAACAAATTGAACAGTTTTTTCCTCATGTTCGACGCATCCATGAAGCATTACTATATTATTTGACTGCGAACGTCGGCGAATGTCGGAGGTGAAATATTAATTAAATTTCAAAGCGTCGAATGGTTTTGCAGGCTCCACTCCCCCACTCCTTGCCTCGCGTACTCAGTGCTGGATGAGTCTTCGATTTTCCTGTTATGTACATATTTACGATGAATTGATCGCTTCGACGTAATGAATAGCATATTTTTCTAATATAGATTAAAAATCCACGTTGTATTTTTTCCTACACCGATATAAAATGGTGAGTTTTTCGGCTTGTTTTTTTTTTTTTTTAAAGTTCGGTTCGTTTTAACCCTACACTTCGAAAACTCTAGACTTCAATTAAAGTTTTAATTACGTTTGAAAGTTGAAAGTTTTTAACGGTTGCTTTCTTATCGATGTTTCGGTGTGTACGGATCGGTGCTTGGCATTTCTCGGTTGAAGCGTTTATGTATTTTCTATTAACTTTTACGCTTTCGTTTAATTTTTTAAGTGGAAAACGTCGATTGGAATTAGTGCTTTAGAAGTGCTGCAGATGATATAATTTATATTTAATCGTATCTAATGCGAGTTTCAACAAAATTATTGGTCATCTTATCATCATCTGTTACTGGTTTACCATACGAGTGTAAAACATTAGTTTTTCTACTTTGCGTTGATAGCATAGTCGAATTACCACACCGTTCGTTCAGAATGTAAGAAGCAATTTGAGGACTGATTGTTCATCTAGAATGTATTTAAAAAAAAATAAGCTTGGGTGCCATTTTTTCTAGTCCCTTCCTTTCTGAGATGCAACAGAGATTAGAGATTGCTAATACGTATACGCGATATTTGCCTGTTCAGAGAACGAAAAACCGTTACAATTCGAGCATTTCTTGTAAAGAGGGAGAGTGAGGGGTGTACGCATTACAGTGAACTATTTAGATGTAAAATTTTATTCTGAGTACTTTTTGTAATTACACATTTGGCGCTATCTTTGATATTTCTTATAACAAATGAGAATAACTTGATTTTGAGTATTTCAAGTGAGTACACTTTTGAAATTTGCGGCGAAAGGGTTGCTCCAAATGGAATTTTTGTAATAACCAAAAAGGTAGAGAAACCCTAAATAAAAAATTTTTATTTCAAATTTTTTTTTGTACAATCAATAGGAGGGGAAACATGCATTTTTTAGAAAGGAAGTTGATCGTCGGAATAGGAGGGGTTGGAAAAAATGGAACCCAAGCCTACTTTTTTCCCGAATAATAAATACATTCTAGATTTCGAATCAGTTGTCAATTGCATTTTACATTTGGTGCGAGCGTAAGCCTTTTTTTTTTTGCTGTAATTCGACTATACTATGAATAATTGCGATCGCGTCTATCATTGGATTTGCTTATTTTTTATCAGTGCACATTTTATCTCCTTGAAACAATCGTATAAATTTTATATCCGCCGGGGAACGAAGAAAGTTAGGCGATCGCGTAAAGATACCTATAAGAAATATTTTATTACATTAATTTTCCACATTTTTTACTGCATTTCAAGTAGGAGAAAATCGAACGGAAAAAAGGAGACAACGAGAGAGAAAAAATGAAATGAAAAATATATAGGTATAATATAAACACTATAAGCCTATACATGGGTTGGAAAAGCGATGGCGACGAAGAGTAAAAATACTAGATATACGCGATTTTATAGCTTATAATAAAACGCAGAAAAATATGGGGCTTTAAGCGTTTTAACATCGTTCTGTTGGAAATTTTCGAGTTGTTTGATTTTTAGGAATCAGCGAATTCATTTAAGTTGTACTACGTGCGAACGCACAACGCAACACAGCCTATGCTTGCCGAATACATCGAATGATTCAGCGAAGCGATTGTAAATGTGCGTAAATATTTATCGCGTTGACGTTAGACCAAAAGGAAAGTCAACAAAGTCGACCATTAAAACAGAATTTGGTGCTTTTTAAAGCGTGTGTTAAGTCAAAGAGACTACCGCAGATATACATTTATACGTAGGTATCCGATGATGGCAGTTAATATTTTACGCTCGAATGATTTCGGAGTCGCAAAGTGCGTATAATTTGGTTCAGCATAGACCCAATATAGCTTATTACTGCATAATATGCCGATAAGGACGAATTTATATTCTTAATATTAATCATTTTCTTTTCTTTTCATTATTTTCTTTTTTTACCATTCCCTGTCAATAATTTGGTAATTTACCATGCATCAAACATCAGCCCATTATTGGGCAAACTTATCGCCTATTTTATGTGTGTAACGCCAAAGATCTTTTCGAACTTCTTCAACATGATGTTTATCATTTAATAAACTCGCTCAAGTTTAACGCGTTGAAATATTGTTAACGCTTTTCAAAAAACCATCTCCCATAAAAGAGTACTTAACGGACGAATGTCATGCTGTTGAACGTCTCGTAAAGATTGGCGTAACAGCGTACCTCTTTCGGAACGACACGACGATAAATTCTTAACGAAATTAGTCGTTGATGCCACGCCGCTTCGCGTCCTAATGAAGGTGATAAATGGTAACTTCGATGATGATGCGTATGATTACGTCTTACGCATTGCTATTCTAGGGATCATTAAATGCGTATGAAGGAAACTGTGCGTATACATATTCTGCCAATTTTCGTCCTTTAAAAATACCAATGTCCTTCCTTTATCAGGACGTAGCAGGAAAGAATTAGTCAAAGATTGAAACGAATAATAATTCGTTTATTTCGAAATGAGCATCATAATTCAAAATACACAGTTTAATTGATGAATGAAAGAAAAATGTGTTCTTTGATGAAGAATCTTTCAAAAAATATTCCACGCTACGAAGATAGATAATCTCCTTTATTTTAATTTAATACTCATTTCATAATCCAAATTCGGACTCGGCATCGAACGAGTTAGCCTTTCGATACGTGTGAGCAAGAAAAATATGAGCAGGCTCGAATCAAAACGATGTG
The DNA here is from genome assembly GCA_009761765.1 of Phenacoccus solenopsis. NCBI lineage: Eukaryota > Metazoa > Arthropoda > Insecta > Hemiptera > Pseudococcidae > Phenacoccus > Phenacoccus solenopsis. Next base: position 53,105,903 of record CM019752.1, on the reverse strand, counting down.
AGGCCGGGGGCTAGTATAGTAATTGAAAACCCGTTTCTTCATTAATACCTTCCCCACTCTTCAATTTTTTCTGATCCCTCTGTGGTCGCACCATTGATCACTTCGACCATAGATGAATCATAGTCGCGTATAGAAAATAAATCTCTCCATAGTCACCTCGACCATATATTTTTGTAAGGTTTCCTGTTAGTTCTAATTTTTGAATGGTTTTTCTCTCATAGACCATTCGTTAAAACAATTTACTGTCATTTTTTTAAAAATAAGATTTTTATTTATGAAAAAAAAAAAACTATATATATAGGTATGGTAAGGTAAAGTCAAGCCGATCTTGAAATGCTACTATCCTTCCGAGACCCGATCCAACAGGGGTCTCGCAACGTTTTGTGTGTATATTTGGCTTTATATAGCTTTAAGTTTTATACAAACGTTGGGAAGCCTTGGATATGGTGCTATCTTGGATGGTCACCTGGGCCTGACAAGGATAGTAGTAAATCTGAAGTTTATCTTATAAGAACCATTGCATATCATTTGTATTCGTGAATTTTGAATTTTTCTTACCCCTCTAAAGGTTCCTAATATGCTATGTTCAAGTGGTTTCGAAAAAGCTCACGCGAGCATCTTTAGCTCTTTAAATAAAGCTGGGTCTCGGAACGTCTGTTTGATATCTACGGTCCAGGGCCTGACAAGGATAGTAGCATATATAATATATATATATATATAGTGTAAAATAGTTTTTGCAACGAAATTTTTATTCTTTACTCTCTAACGATTACTATAACTGGAGGAAAAAGTGACAGTAATTAATTTTAGGAGCGATTAATTCTATATTGAGAGTTAGTTCCATTTTTTTGTTAAAAGCGTTCTCATATTCTGGAATTAATCGATAAAAAAAAAGAACTATTCCTCAATACTGAAGGAATGACCAGGGCGTAACGAGGACATTCTTCAGGGGGGGGGGGAGAAAACCAAAAATTGCCAACTAATACCGTGAAATTTTACCACCTGTTGACCTTTTTTTTTTTTTTTTTTTTGTCATCAAAAAATTTAAAAATAGCTGTAATAATACTGCGCAAGTCTTTACGCTAAAACTCCAAATTTACAAACTTTCCAAAAGCCCAAGGGCTGCGTCCCTAGTTGTGCTCTGTACATGATATAAGTTGGCATCACTTCGAATTTATTTGAGTTCTTATTTTTCCAAAAAAAATTCAAGTTCCCAATTTCAACGTTGAACAATTATAAATTTCCCAATTTTTCAAAACACCTGGAGGGAAGCTCCCCCATCCCCCCTCTTAGTTACGCCCCTGGGAATCACTCGCAAAATAAGTTATTGCCATTTTTTTTCTTCATTTACGATACTTATCTATCGTTGTAACTGTGGAAAAGGTTACCATAAAATTTCTCTCAGTGTTGCGTTATATCGATGACTTTGTCAATAAAGAGAACGCGAGAACCCTTAAGAAAAACGTAGAACAGCAGCGTTAATCCAGTGAAAAGCAGAAGATACCTGAGGTATGTTATAAGAAGCTCATCTGTAATCGTAAGAAAAAAAAGGCCATGTTGAATTGGATTAAAAGGACTTCTCAGCTTTGGTAATGGATGTGCTTGTGTAGGGATCAGCAGCATTAATATTGTAGATCTGAACTTGCACCATCAAAAATTCAGATCCAACAACGCTGCATAGCTGCTTACAGTTTTTATTTCCTTTTTGCGATCATTGTACGAAGATTAGGTTGAAATGAGCGATACTTATTGAGACCTTGGTTGCCTTTTTTTGAGTCCAAGTTGATAATGTGCTCGTGTGAATTCGTGATCAAGTTTGTTAAAATGTTTCATGAGGTATTTATCAGTGAACTGCGTATTTAAAAATTATGATGAAAATAGCAAATGGCAACGATTACGAAATACGACGATTGGTGCTTTTCAAGAATGCCATAAATGCGCAGCTGAATCGTACTTTTTCTTAATTCACGAAACTGTTAGGATTGTTGCGAAACTGGAAAACGAAAAATTAACCGAATAATTCCGGATGCGGCGAAGTTTAATGCTCTCGAGGAAAGTGTACCTGCTTTGCGATAAATTGAATTTATTAAAATTTACGATTTCTCGTTATAAGCGAATACTTTCCAACGCGAGGTCCGCGATCCCGCGAGGCTCGTCTTCTTCGTCACCATAATGTAATACCAACTTCGGACTATTTAATTTCGCCTTCGCGTTCCAAAGCTTCTAAATTTCAACGGTGTTGAGAAGTGCGTGGGCTGAAAGGATTTCCACAAATATTATAAAAGCTGATCGCAAACCATTGCCTACTCGATATCTTACGATTTTAAGAAATGCGAAGATACATTTCGTTAATTAACGAAGAAGAGAATTTTGCGAGTCGAGATCTAGACCCGTCACATCCGTCATACCGAAGAAGATGACATAAATCCGAAAATTCTTAATCACAGAACCAACAAAAGTTAATTAGTTTGAGCGCTTCATTTATCAGATTCACGAGAACGAGAACGAGCTCGTTATCATTTTGACATCTTATATACGCGTATACAATGTTTAACGCGCAGTTCACAAAAGTATACGAAAGATTCGAAAAGTTGTAATTATACTTGGACGACGCTACCGCAGTGTTCGCCATGCCCCCAAAATCGAAGCCAGCCTGCGGATAACCTCCGGTATGAGTGGGCGTGACCTGGAAAACGCGTTGAAAAAATTAATTTCCTCGACGATTGTTTAAAATCTGCGTGAACGGAGCGACGGATGCAGCCAAAGTGCTAACATTAGCACTTTTAGTAACCCTATATTATTCTGCTTATACAGTTGAAAATGTTATACAATTTACTGGTACTTTATCGCGAATTTTATAGGTTTTTATCGCTACGTCGCCGGTATTGTGCAGGTTTAATGGTTTATTTGTGTAAGTCCGCTGTTAAGCTGTATAAACTTTTTTAATCTGGCCGCGGTATTTTTGAGGCGAAAAATTTCTCTTTCTTTACGGTTTTCTTTTTCGCTGATTTACAGTTTCGCTCGGTTTTCGCTTTTATATTGCATAAAATTAAAATTCTTTTCAGATGTTGAAATTTTCTTCTTTTTCTTTTTTTCCTTCTCAACGCTACATGTATATATACCGTCTTAATCAACACAGCCTTCGTGGTGTAGCGTTGTGAAAATATGATACGGACGTACGCGCGATATTCCGCCACATTTTTCTCATTTTTATGATCTTCGTGTCGATACGAATATGTTCGCAATTTAGATTTTTTTTATTTGTCTGAGAATCGCGATTTCCATATGTTGTCAGCTCTTATTTGGTAACAGTGGGAACACTAGTAATGTAGTTATAAAGTGATTGGGTTTTTTTTCAATTTTTTTCATTTCTTCAAAAAAATTCACGATTTTTACGACTCGAAGGGAACGGTGATGGAGCAGTGGCTTTTTTTACCAAACACCAGTCACGTTAACCATAACTTTCGTGAGAAACATCTTGAAAAACGTTAGTTGCCATTTGCTACCCATTCTGAATAATTATTTAAAATTGGAAATAAATCGTAGAGTAGAAATGCGAGTATATCGTTAACGTTGCGGTACCCAATTTGTGGGGTCCTTTTGCTGAGTAGCTTTTTCGAAAGTTTTTTCGATCAAAAAGTTGAACGAAATTATTATTTGCGTGAGTTTTAGTGAAAAGACGTACCTTCGTTTAGGAACGGATCTGACTTCTACCTTTTCAAAAGGTTTGAAATTTAATTTTCGGAAAATTTCCATGTTTTGCGGTTTCGAGGCGATAATTTAAAATATTCGAAGTGTGGTTTTATTTTGCGACTGTACTACGTCGAATGTTCCAGTTAGCTTTGATTACCTAGAAGTTGTTGGAATCTTTCCGTCTAATGGAGAATTTTCTTTATTTGTTTACGTATCTGCTGTGCATAGAGCAGTGAGCAGTATGAAAAATGTTCCCTCCGCCATTCTGAACACGTGCCGTAATTTCAAATTCTGAATATTCAGAATTAAATCCTTAGGTATCGTGCAATTTATTTACCTTATTATTGAACTATTGGACGAATCATAAATTAATTTTTTCGAAAATTCGCTGCTCTTTGGTTTTAAAATTTGCGAAATGAGTTGAAAACACAAACTTTCTTTTTGAACATTTTAATTCGTAGGCATGAACATGAATTTAAAAAAAGATGAAAGAAAAGTTTTATATATTTTGTTGAGTCCTAGGAGGTGCAGGCAAAAAATAAAAGTAAAAAAATGTTGGTAACTCTGTGGTTCTAAAATTTGTGAAATATGCAAAAAACATTATTCATGAGAAATCCCTTAACATCTAGAGGTCCCACTTTCTCTTTGAAAATCTAATTTGTAGGTATAAGCTTTAATTTGCGAACTGGTGAAATAAAAGTCCTAAAAATTTACAGCTAAAAAGAAATAGTAAGAAATCTGTCCGCCTTAAAGACAAGTAATTGATCAAATTCGACTGGAAAAAATGACCAGATAGGCATAATTTAATAAAATTTTATTAAATTTTATGAGATTACAACTAATGTGATCAAATCCTGTTAGCATGCGAAGATAAGTAGATCAAGGCACTCTTATGCGAAGTATCTTGATGGCTTGAACTTGAAAAAAGGAAGTTTAATTGGTCAAGTTGGTTGTTAATTTTTGAGGAAATAATTAATTTGCCATCAACCCTAAAAAAGGGTTGAAATTAAAATGTAACCAGGTGCCGCACGGGAACAAATTAACAACATAGGCTACATGTATTCTGTTTTCAGAATCGAAAGGTTTTCTTTAATTTAGTGAAAAATTACGGCGAAAAGTATGCAATTTTATTGCCACGAATAATGAAGCGTTCATGGGATATGTGTATGTACTCGATATAATAATGTAAATATTTCTGATAACTCGTGAGACAAGGCGAAGGCAAATGCGTTTGACTCATTGCGAAAAAGTGCTATTTGCATTTTTTCGCAATGACTTTTTGCTATTGTTGGCAAAAAAATTTCAAGTTGAACCAAATTAAATCCTGATTTCCGAACTATAGTACAGGGAAATAAGGATTGTGCCTGGAAAAAAATGGTAGTGAGCTGAATTTCACATTATATGTGCAGAATGGTGTCCTTAACAAGGTATAAAAAGTTGTCACGCGTAGAGGGTGAGCTAACCCCTGGAGGGGGCTAAAACCCCGCAAAAAACAGTTCTTCAACTACTTTTTGCTAATATCTCCGAAAATAAGGGTTCTACGTCAAAATAAGTTATATCAAAAAATGTTCCCCATTAAATTTCCTACAGAATGAGTGAGATAGTTTTCTCAAAACGTCATTAGTAAGCCCAAAATGGGGAGGTCAAAATATACCAATTTTTAGAATTCCCTTTCGAAAATCAGTTCTTTGTTTTTATCTTCTATACTGTGCGTCCTACGCAAAAATTGTTAATATTGAAAAATATTCCTTGTTCAATTTTCTATAAGGTACATGAAAAATTTTTCCCAAAAAGTCATAAAAGGGCCCAAAATGGGGGGCCCAAAATACATTAATTTTGGAAAAATTTATTCACATGTGTTCATATCTATCATCAAGTGACCTAGGTAGGTGATGAAGATGAACAAGTAATTTTTCCTGATGATTCCCCCTCCCCTTCCTCCTCCATCCTTTAGAAATCCTTCTCCAGATTTACATTATAGAACAAAAAAAAACTACAAATATACTTTGAAATATTTGTTTCAACTCGGTTCGAGATCATCTATTCCCGCTTCATCACTCATTTCCACCTCCATACTATTCGGATAATCAGCTCCACAACAATGACCACACAGCTTCGAACATTTCAGTCTTGAAATAATAGAAAATTAGGTCGTGCAAAATGTTTTTGTAATGCCAACTTGAAAGTTATCAGCTTTTAACCTGTTTCCCTGCATGTGCAAGCAGAATAGTTTTTCTAATAGCAATAATACCTCGTTCTTGCACAGTTGCAATAGCTGCTCCATCAGATAACGAATTGTTGCAAATGCTATTATGTACTCGTAAAGGAAAATTCTTTGGATATACTTGAAAAATATGATAATTAACTACCTACTTACCCAATCTCAGTATGCAAGAAAATCCAAAACAATATTAAAAACTAAAATTTAACCAATAGGTTGTATTCACTACGTTGCATTAATTTAGGCCTATTTCAATGCAGCTGCAATTCATATTGTTTACCTGGCTCATATACTTGATGATAGATATGAACACATGTGAATAAATTTTTCCAAAATTAATGTATTTTGGGCCCGCCATTTTGGGCCCTTTTATGACTTTTTGAGAAAAATTTTTCATGTACCTTATAGAAAATTGAACGGGAAATATTTTTCAATATTAACAATTTTTGCGTAGGACGCACCGTATAGAAGATAAAAACAAAGAACTGATTTTCGAAAGGGAATTCTAAAAATTAGTATATTTTGACCTCCCCATTTTGGGCTTACGAATGACTTTTTGAGAAAACTATCTCACTCATTCTGTAGGAAATTTAATGGGGAACATCTTTTGATATAACTTATTTTGACGTAGAACCCTTATTTTCGGAGATATTAGCAAAAAGTAGTTGAAAAACTGTTTTTTGCGGCGTTTTAGCCCCCTCCAAGGGTTAGCTCACCCCCTACGGGTGACAACTTCTTATACCTTGTTAAGGACACCATTCTGCACATATAATGTGAAATTCAGCTCATACCATTTTTTTCCAGGTTCGGTCAAAAAATGAGCTTATTTCCCTATACTACTAACTTGATTACTTAAACCTTCAAAAGTAGCGTTTTTCGCTCCTTTGTAAAAAAAAAAATTGCAAATAACACCTTTTCCCAATGAGCCAGCGAATTATTTAATTTAATGGGTTTTTAATTTATTATTTTCACGATTGGGCGTGTATGTGCGAAGCTTCATGTGGGATGCAGTTGATACGTGTAATTACCTGTACAATACAAAGTATGATACACGAATTTACATACGTATGTATGTACGTACGAGTAGATGAACGTTATTCATGCAGGACTAAATGGTGTATTCTTGTATGCGTTTTAACTGTATTTTAATTAAGGCACGCTGGGATAGCGCCATGCGTATAATGTGTGAAAATGAAACGAAATTCGCGCGATACACGCAATATTTGGATGGCATGCGCCAAGTTCACAGAGTAATTAGCACCATGTGTTGCGTTATACTTAACGCGTGATCTCATTTTCGTTAATTTCTTAAACAACAACGCCAATTGTGTTTGTTTGTAGATGTATTCTTGGGACCAGTGTGCGACTACGTTATAGCACCGGTGGCCAGATACGCCGGTGTTTGGGGTATACCGGTGATGACGTCCGGCGCTCAAGTGGATGTATTTTCTTTCAAACCAGACTATCCTACGTTGACGCGTATGATGGGCTCGTATCGTTTGGTCGGAGAAGCTCTGCGTTATATTTTGAATCAGTTCAGTTGGAACGTGGCCGGTATATTGTATTTCAATCACGCTCTCGATTCGCCGTTAGGACACGCCAAGTGTCATTTCACCATGTCAGCGGTATTCCGTGCTTTGGGGCAGAAACCATTCCATCATAGTTTTAACGAGAGCGCCGATTCTCAAGAGTACAAACGACTATTACAGGAAGTTGCTAAAACCGCACGAAGTAAGTACATTACAAATTGCTGTTGTATATTAGCGTAGCATTACTGTTTGGCATATTGATTTTTGGAAACATGAAATGCACCTTAAATATTTATCGTACCAAAAAAAGCTGTTATGAACAATTTTTCGGCTTTATAATCGCGAAAATTTGATTAGTGCATTTAAGAAGAAAATTTATTGACTCGAGCTTTAGCTCTATCTAGTATACTATATCTCTGCAAGCTGGTACATGAATAGTCCATCAGTATAACCGAAGGTCCATTTCCTCGGCATTCCTATTTCGCATTTGAAAGTTAAATATTTTATAATAGATTGTACTACGGTTGCCCCGTGTCGTACCATAATTACTTTACGCTGAGTTGCTCCTTTCGTAGAGAATGTAACGAAATACGAGCCTTCAAATGCGATTAGGGTCTGCAAACTTCGTATATCAATTGGGTTCTCGTTGTGCTGCATTGTGTCGCCATTATTCGACATTGAGCTGTTCTCCTGAGAAGAATGCATGTAAAGGTGTGCTTAAAAAGCTCCCTCCCCCAACAAATGCAATTTGAGTGTTGAAACTTCATTCATTGATGTTGCTCCACTTGTGCTACGTTATGTTGTTGCTTTTTTTTTCAAGTTTTTCCTTCATCTTAAGGAGAGTTAAAAAAGGAGGAAATTCATATTACAGGACCGAATGTTATATAGCTGATTGTGCTTAAGATGTGCGTTGGTTTGTCATTCGCCCTTCCCCATTCTAAACGTAAAGAACTTTTGAATGAGTGGTAGCCTCCCGAATGCAGCATGACAGCTGAAAGTTATGTAAGGAACCAAAGTTACATAGAATACCAAGTTACTGCACTCCCATAAAAGCAGTGTATAATTAGTTCAGGAATGATATGATGAGTTCAGCCATATCTCGCGGAGACTTCAAAATAATCAGAATTGAGATTCACGCTGTACAGTGAGCAAACGGCTATACTCGGATTTTTTGTTTATTTTTCAGAGTGCCGTAACTTTGTATTCTCTATAACTTTGTAATGAACAACAAAAAAAGTTGTATACAATTTTTGCCTAGCTGAAAAATTTAAGGAGACTACAGCGTATTGAAACTTTCATTTCATCATAGCTTCTTTAATTTTGGAACTGAGGAGGAATTATTTATGATATTTTTTGTTGTACTATTTTAGTATCATCGATTTTAGCGAAAAAACAACAAATGTTATTTTTTATGGCATCGTCTTCTTACACTTTTTCATTAAGTTTTCCTAAACAAAATACTTTTTCGAACAAACGATATGTGACATTTATATCCATACTACTAATAAAATCTAATTAGAAAAGTTTTGTGCAAAAATACTCTATCTATGTGGTGATATTTAAATTTTTGGAACCAGCCCTAGCTCACTCCTGTTAAAAGATAGGTACCGAATTTCTGTTTATCACTTTATTTGTTGTTTTTAAAAAGTATTATGTATTTAATTTAAAAAAAAAAAAAAAACTTTCAATGCCCTTGAACTGTCGATGTTTACTTGCCTTAAATGACATCATCACTTATCAGTTGTATTTTCAAAAAGCTTTTGAGATCTTGCATACACACTTTCATGTAACTAGTGAGCTCTTAAAAAATTACCTCACTATTTTCCACCTTATTAAATGGAAATTTAGCGGTTTTTCGCATATGCTTATGCTTTAAACGAAGCGTATATCACTCAGTCTCAGTGTTATAATGTATGCGTATGGCAATCATATACACTGATTTTGGAAGCTTTTAAGGGATTTGGTGTGACGTAAAATAATTTTCTCTTTACTAAAAATTTCGTTTTTTCAGTATCACTAATCGATATTTGATAGAATACCAAGAAATTGTTGTTCATCTAAAAGCCTTATAAATGAAAAAGAAAAATCGAATTTCGTTTCTCCAGGCCTTCCCAGCATTCCCAACCATACCGCACACTGAGTAGATTACTCAATTAGATGAATAAGTCTTCAGACTGAACTCACGCGGGTGTTTTATTTTGCGAGTCTTACATTACGCACCCGTTAAATAAATGGCAGCCGGTTCATGCTGAGTGTAGAATATTGTGCAAAATTTAATAAACCGTTCGAGCGCATTCCTCCGCCTTTTCACGCTGCCAAGATAATTCGACATGGTATGTAATTCAATTTCGTAGACGAAATTTAAGAAGCAAAATTATCCACTGCTGCGTAGGTAACTAGGTATACCCACAGAGCCAGAGAAAGAGTGAAACCATCGATGCTATGTGTACACTAGCGCATTATTTGTTAGTAGAAATAAGGAATACACTCTTTGTTTCGTACTCGCCTACTTTTCATGTGGAAAACTTTGTTGGTCTTTCATGTTCAATGAAATTACACTTTTATCAGAACGTCCCGGCGAATCGTTTTGTGATCAGATAATTCGAAATTTGAAAATTACGTATACAGTTGAAATGGTAGGTATAGCAGCAGCAGTTCGTACAAACTTACACATATGAAGCAGCATATGTTTTGTCAACGACATATGGTTAAAGGAACGGACACGGTCGAGTATAGGATATCGCGGCCGTATACCCATGCAAACCGAAGAAAAGTTAATAAACGCCAGAAATTATGCTAATACTTGTATCTACGATAAAAGTTGCTTATTTTGTACCATCGCTTAGCGTATGCCGCCAATTTTTCCCTTTCTGCTTGGCATCGTTTTGTATTGTAAAAATAACACGACTGGTTGCATAAGTGATTATTTGGAATTGAAAATTGAAAAACAAATTTCTCGTAAAAACACGCATATCTAAAGTAGAAACTTTTCCACCCCTTTCATATAATATATAAACGGATTTACTTTATAGCTGAGAGATTCGCTCTGAAGTTTGTGAGACATTCTTCTTGAAAATGCCAAAAAGGTCCTTTTTTGTTTTTTCGACACATCAATTGGCAGATCACTCAAATTTTAAGGGAGAGGGGGGCTGGAGAAAGAGCAAACAGCTCAAATTTTTTGTTTTTGATTTCATATGCAAGATTCAGTCATGGACACTAACATATCTAAATTTCAGCTAGCTAAGTGAATTTCGAGGGGAGTTGAAGCAAAAACGCCTATTTGAGTAAGTTCTGAATCATAATACATATTTCTTGAATTAAGATGGTAGTTTTCTGACTTGGTATTGGGTATGGTCTGTAAACATGAACAAGCCTCCTAAAAACAATAGCTACTGCAGTCTACCTTATTTGCAAAAAAAAGTGGGGATGGACTTCCTTATATCTGTGCTTTTCAGACCATTTGTAATCGTATAGCAAATGCCCAACTTTTTCTTGATCCGTGATGTCAGTATGGGACGAATTTCGATTTATTTTTAAAAAGTGGTGGAGATGGTCTAAACAGTTGCTAAATGACAATAAAAAACGTTATCAACATTTTACCAACTCAGTTTTTACAAATTTCAAAATGAAATCGTGCAATTTTTTACTTTCTAAAGTCATAATTTGTCGTCCAAAGACAGAAAAATTTTTGCGGCCGCTTTTTTTTTTAATTTTTGTGGTACAAACCTTTTTTAATTTTTTTTTAAACTCCACTTTTGCTAGTTTTCAGAAATGAACGACAAATGAATAATTTAATGGTCGTGTGCGCAGTATGACTTTAATGTGGATTATTTCGGACACAAAATATATGCTCGATTTATACCTCCCAAAGCTTCCCAATATATCGCATCTTTGCTTTCAAATGACTTCATATTGATGTTTTAGCCTCAAAATGCTCAAACTTTAGAAACCCTTGTTAACAAAAATCGAGCTTATTTTACCTCTTGTGCTCGATAAGCCTTTATTAAGCTTATACTACCATCATATCACTCATTTTCGTTCATTTTTCAAAATATTCAAAAGTAATGCTTTTTGAACAAAATATGATATATTTGTTTAGGGCTCCTAATTTTTTAATTTTTGTACGATAAAATAATGATTTTGGAAGGTAAAAATGTTTAATACTCGAAAATTGTTTTTTTGAAAATTTCAAATTTTTTAAGATTATGACTTTATTTTAAGCGATCTAAAAATTGAGTTAGTAAAGTGATATTGAACCCCTACTATCATACATACACCTATTTTCAGTACCTTGTTGTACGTTAGTCATTAAGCGTATTTCCCAGCCTCACGTATAACTTGACTTAAGGAAGACTTTTCTTCCCTCTTCTTGGGGAAGGGGGGGGGACTGCTTCACCCAATACTCAAGTGCGATAATATAAAATTATATTTTTTTCATGTAAATGAGTGCCAAGTACGATAAGTTCACTGAAATTTCAAGACTGGCTGAATATGTTTATACTTGATCACTGCGAAAGAGTGAGTTGAGAAAATCACTATATTCAAATTGCAGCTACCTTAGTGAATTTGGAGGGTAGTTGCTACAAAAACTGTTTATTGAGGGGTTATGAAGGTCGGACTTCGTACACATATATGATTTCTTAAGAATCGCAATATGGCCTTTTCAGCTTCAATCAAAATGAATTTAAAATTGATCCAAAATGTCGTATGGTCAAAGTTTGAGGGAAGTTCGAAGAGCTTCGAATGGCTGAAATTTGATAAATATGTATATAATTCTTGTGAGCAAGAAACATTACATATCCTTAATTTAACTTCTCAGGTTTTTTGGGAGGGGTTAGGTGAGAATTCTTAAAGCCTTGGTACTACTATACTAGATGTTCGTGCAAAATATTTAACAATATTATCTGCAAATCTGAGAAAGCCCCCACTAAAAACTCAGCTCCAGTAATGCAGCATGGCTGTTTACGTTTTCTCTCTTTAAATAAAAATACTAAGGCGCTTCCTTCGGGATTTTATCGGAAATGAGTATGAAAATTCAACTCTTAAGTAGTTTTGAACGAGTTACACAAATACTTTTTCTTCAGCTTGTCTGCTCGCTTATGATTTGAAAATATCGACGTGGAAAAGAGTTTTATGTCTATAGTATTAGTGTAACCGTTGACGTCTATTTTAGAACGCAACTTTACGTAATACGCGCTGAAAAACAGCGAATTACCAACTGTTGCTCTTGTAAACGTTACGACAAAAGGGGTATTTCTATTTAAAATAGTTCTGTAAAAATCTGCTTGAAAAGGAATTTCGAACGAAAAAAACGAAAGCGAAAAATTTCGAAGTTATACCTCAAATCGGTAAAAACGTCTTCCGTCAAATATTACAAATATAGCGAATTATTTCTGAACAAATGGAAGAAAATATTTCGAAACGTTTTTCAACGTGCTGTCAAACAAATGTAAAATTAAGGGAAAAAAGGGTATAAAGGATGAGTAATAATTTAAAAGTTTGTCGAAAAACTTCATTAATTTCTTCTTGACTTCATAATCTTCTGCGAAATGAGCTTTTAAACATTGTTTTATGGAAACAAAGTCGCTTGGTATTTTGTTTAATACTTCTGGAAAGGTTTGCGTCTTCACCTTACCTCTTGTGTTGTGAAATATTTCGTTATACTATAAGTTTCCGCGTTTACGAGGTATAAACGTTACGCTTAAAATGGTTTTTGGAAATTTTCGCGTTGCCGCGGATTTAGAGTAAAAATAAATGAATTTTTTTTCCTCGCCTATTTTCATCTTAGTTTGTTGGTTGAATTTCGGTCGCGTTGCCGCACGTTGAAGGTCGTAAATTTGATAATGGAAACGAATTTCATCGCGCCATCTCGTAGGTGAGGATTTGTTCATTTTATTTTTTATTTTTTCGCCTCTTAAACGCGACGACGTTTCATCGTCTAGAAAATCTTTTACGCAATTAAAGCGGCTGTAGAAAATCGAATAAAAAATTCTTCGCGTGTACGCGAGCGTTTTACCAAATACCAAACGAATGAAAATCAGCAAAGGATTTTTCAACTTTACCGCCAAGAACGCGCCTTGCTTATAAAAGTGAATTATATTTTTCAACGAGTTGGTTGTAAATTAAATAACATGCCTACCATAGTTCTTACACGCAAACAAATGTAACGCAAATACCAGAATAAAAAACCGCCGTCCTTTGATCTTTATTCTCGAATCTTGACGGAAGTTAATTAAAATAAGAGCCTTTGACGTCCACTTATGCCTCGTCGATAATTGATAAATAGAATTCACCGACGCGACGATCATTCGGTGGCTATAAAATAACACATAACTATAAGGATAGGTATCCCTAGCTTTTGATAGTGTATTCGTGACGTGAAATCGTCGAATCAAAATAAATATCGTACCTACTGTTTGATATACCACGTACTGATGTGTATGTGTTTGTGTACGTATGTATTATGTATCGTACTTAATAATTGTTGACGAATGTGCTGACCTGAACAGACGACAGAAAGGAAAAGTATTTTATACTATTAAATACATACGCATAATGGCGTGGGCATAGAGTACAGTAATGTACAGTACACTGAGAAAAGAGGTCAGTACTGAGTACCTTGAAATTCAGAAGTTAAGGGACAGGAAATAAATTTCAAATTTATTATCATACAAGAACGAATTTATTCTCAAATACTATTATGGTACATATTGCGGTAGTTATGGTGTGATTTACTCATATCTGAGAATGAATCGTTTTTCGAAGGAACCATTCCATGATTTTTGCAATAGATATCTATGTAGTATGTACCAAACTATTTGAGAATAAATTCGTTCATATACGTACTATAATAATGAGTTTGAAATTTATTTGCGGTCTCTCAACTCCTGTATTTCAAGGTACTCAGTATTGAATCGATGTTTTCTCGATGTATTTTAGCACTTTGGTATGTACCGGCTGACTACTTGATTCGAGCATGTCAAGCGCAAAAATCTTTTCTTCATATAGAACCAAATTATACGAGTATGTTTGAATGATATTAGCAAGAATAAATGGCATAGATATAATTTATTTAATGCTTAAAAGCGTCTATCAATGAAATGCGAAATTTTAATTTGTACTTCGTTGTCAAAAATATTCACCTTTTATCTAATTTTGTCGCTTGGCTGCTCGAATCGAGTAGTCACCCGGTACAATTCTCTTAAAGTGTTAACATCGTCGATTAATTTACCTTTGGAATAAGGCGAATTTTCCGCCTCATTTCTTTTTTTCAAAAGCCCACATAGGCTGCACATGGACCGCATAGCACTTGATACTTGCGAACCCCGAACATTTTATATAGGTATATACTTTAGCCGCGTAGCCACGTATGAATTAAAGATGAGCTAAACAAAACGTAAAAAAGCCACTGAATCGAGAATTTGGTACGAAATAAAACACAACACGTAACTCTAGCCAATACCTGTACGTAGGTAAATAAATACGGTATTTCTGTCATGGAAAGTACCTACGATATAGCTAAATTTTTACCAAAGTTCTGGTGTGAAATACGTATTTCCCATTTTCAGGTTTGGCTGGCTCGGTGGTAAAACACACTAACAATAAATTTCATTTTGTGAGGCATGTAATTTGATTAAATCCTAATTCGATAACGTTGCTTCCCTTCTTATGTTTTAATCGTACTATTCTGTTTCTCGATAATTTCAAGAATGAAGTATATGGTTGTTGAAAGGGTTTGTTTAGTTTCGGAAATTCTGCACTGCAGCAGATCGATTATAAAATATTGAGAAAATTAACTTAAATAAATACATTTTGATGAGTACTATTTTCAACGCATTGTAAAAGTTTTTAATGTTATCGGTCATCTGGCTGATCTAGCGAAACTGTTGTTCTATACGAGCCCAGTTCACACTACTACTTTACTGTCACGGAATCAGACCTGCAAAGTTGAATTCCAAGCCAAAAAAATCCGTCTTTTATCGACTTTATGATCCTTTCAACAAATTGAGAAAGCTTCGAACTTTATTGCATTTCAAGTATGCAGAGTGTTTCATTTCAGCCAACGAGTTGATATAAATTTATAAAACTGGGCGAGCCTAGTGCAAACTGTTTTTAAATTGTAAATAAAGTGAAAAATCCAACTACCAGTATGTAATTTTAAGCCTAATTAAGTTGAAAATATTGAGGGCAGAGCTAAGTCCTTAAGTCAAATTAAGCTGAATGGTTTTTGGTACTGTCTTCGAAGTAAATCTTTATTCATATTTTTCTCGAAGATGCAGGGACGTACCGAAAGAGGGGGAGGGGGGCTTCTCCCCTTGGGTTTTGGAAAGTTGGTAAATTTGGAGTTTTAGCGTAAAGTTGGTAAATTTGACCACTTGCGCAGTATTATTACAGCTATTTTTACATGTTTGGAAGACTAACAAGAAGACGGTGACATCTTATTTAACATCTTATTTTATTTTCGCGGAGCAAAAAAAAAAAAAAAAAGTCAATAGTTGGTAAAATTTCATGGTATAAGTTGGCAATTTTTGGTTTTCTCCCCCCCCCCCCTGAAGAATGTCCTCGGTACGCCCCTGCGAAGATGAAAGTGAATTCGAAGTTTTATATTTTTTAGCTTTCCAACCCTGCGATGTAAATGAACGAAAATGCCTCCACACTTACAAGTAGCTTAAACTGCTTATATTTTGTACACAAAAATTTAAAAAATATTTTAGCTCACAATCAGATGAAAAAATAAGAGTAAAGAGTGCGATGCATTTCTATCGTAAATCACGTGAACATGAAAAATTAAATCTTGACGCAAACAAATAAATGCTAAAAATATTAGTTAGAGACTAGTAAGCACAAGAGATAATAGTAGTATTACGAAAGAAACAAAACAAAGAAAAAAAAATGGAAATGAGTAAAAGATCAACTGTTCTTAGGATGAATGGAAACTTCATGGGTAAGCTTGTATCCTAATTATTTCTCTTTAATTTCTTTTTTTCAAACTTGACTTCTTTGATTTTTATAAGATTTTTTTTTAATGCATTGTATTCTTTTTTTTTTTTTTCAATAATAAATGTTGCCTAGGGAAAATTAGTAGGTAGGTAATTCCGATAGTTCAAATAATAAGAGAAATCTCTGAAATTCTGGTGCAAAAAGATTTGTGTTTCAGTACGGATATTATTTCCCGAATCATGAAATTTGCCTTATTTTCCTCGATTCTAATTAGTAGTTGTTTTCTTTTGTAATATTTTTCCTTGTAATTTTACGCGTAAAAAGATGGGGAAAGTTTCGTTTTCCACTCATTTCAATAAGTTGGGCTTCGATGTAAAAGGTAAATCTACCTATTGATATTTTATTATTTTAATTCAATTTCGTTCTTTTTTTTCGTCTGTTTTTCTTTCTTCTCCATTTTTTTCCTCTCACAAAAATCATTATTTTTGGAGTTTTTACAATTAGAAGTATTTCATTTTAGAAAAGACACAGTTCGTTTTTTATTCTGCATGGTTGTTTTTGGACAAGCGAAACGAACACTGGAAAGAGTAATCCTTGAGTTTATGTTGGGAATAGCGTAATGAAAGGGAAAAAAACGCAGAATAAAGTTAGTTGGAAAGAAAGAAGAAGTCTGTAGTACTCTTAATAATAAAACAAACGATATCTAGGTGCGGCGTGGTGACTACGATGGAAAATTCAAAACGAAATACCTCGCAAGATGCGAGAAACAAGAAGCGACGATGCGAAATTAGACGAATAAGAAAAGGAGCACGTTCAACATCTGAATTTCACACGTTTTTTTTCTTATTTTCGCAGTCAGGCCATATTTTACTCGTATATCCATTAAAAGTACGCGGCACCTAAAAAAATATATTCCCGTCGTACGACTAGTAATTAATATCAATTTCATTTGATGTACCTTCTCGTTTAATTGCGCTAATAAGTACACCAAATTGAAAATACGTATTAGTTGGATATGATGAAAATTTACTCCTCTTTCATTCAGCGAATTATCGAACTAAATAGACGCTAATAAAATTTTTTTTATTGTTCTTCTTCTTCTTATTTCGTTAATGATGTAAAATTTTCTTAATTTTTCGGAAGAAAATGAAAAATATATGAGATTGTTGAGTTTGGAATTTTACCTTAATGGTCATAGAGAAAAAAAAAATATATGTACCAAAAAGTTGGACATTTGCTAGTTGATTACAAATGGTTTGAAACGCAAAGATTTTAAGACCCCACCCTCCCTCGACCTTCCCTTCCTAAATCAGGTAGGCTGTAATAGCCTTCATGTCCTTCAGAAATTCGGCTAAAAAAAATGAACTTAACCATGAATTACAGATACATATTGGTTAGAAATTTCACGACGATATTTTTGTTCAAATTGCAAGCTGGTAAAATTTGTTATTGTTTTGTTTTGTTTTGTTTTATGCATTGAAGTTATCCCGTTTTCACATAAGCGATGCAAATTCAGCATTCTAATTGGCTTCATTTTTACTATTCTGTTTCAGTTGTGGTTGTATGCGCTAAAGTATCGATGGTTAGAGACATTTTATTAGCTGCTGAAGAACTGAATATGATTGATAGCGGAGAATTTGTATTTTTCAGCATCGAATTATATAGCAGGTAAATTCGACGATAGATACCTACTCTCACAAATTTTATGCCTTGAAAAGGAGAAAGTATGAATTGCTTTATATCAGTTTTTTTTCTTTCTTTTCCAAGGGTATTGTAATATTATACGTTTCTAGTTGATTCGTTTTTAATGTTGATTCGACTAGTTGATGTAATGATTCTCCTGATAACTCGGGACTATAGACACTGGACCTACTTATAAGACACCCAACTACAGGCCGAGGGGGAAGGGAAGGGTAAGAGGTATTTGAGTTATGCCAATTTATCCCGTTGGGTGATGATCGCGGCGCTGTAGTCGATTTTCTTACTGATAATGCAAAAAGAACGTTAATTTTTGAAAGTTTATTTCGGAGTTAAGTTGATAATTTCATTCATATTATAATTATCATTCGAAGTCATGATTTTATTTTATTATAATTATTTTAAAGCGTTTAGTTGAATTTTTTTTTATAATATAATTTAATCGAACTTTGACAGTGTGTTGTTTTTAATAAAGAAAATGTATTCGTTTAATATTAATTAATTTTACATTAATTTAATTCATTAATAATTGAAAAAAATATTAATTAATATATATATTTTTTTATCATAATGTTTGAACTTCGCTTTGAGTTGAATGGATAACTACACATTCGTAGTTTTGTTGTTTTTTACTAAGAGCCAGGAAAACTAGCCAGCGTATTTGATACTGAAACGTGGATAATTGAGATGTGGAATGCGAATGATATTATGTTTCGTGTATAATATACGATAAATTCTCACCATATAGCTAATGTTGAAAAAGTGAAAGCTAATACTAATAAAAAATATGTATAGTAATTTCATTTTAGCCTCGATGAAATAAAATTAATACATTTTCTAATGTATTTTGTTTTGTACTGATAATGTACTGATAAAGAAAATCGACTACAGTGCTGCGATCATCACCCAGCGGGATAAATTGGCATAACTCATAAAACCAAGGCAAGATGGCAGCCAGTTGGGTGTCTTATAAGTAGGTCTAGTGTCTATACTCGGGACGAAGGAATCGCAATGTATAACATTGATAACGATACGCATACATTTACATTTGCAATGTAACGATCTGTTTTGCTACGAAATACCAGCATTTAAAATTACCTCATATTCAGGCTCGCAGTATCGTTCTACAAGGAGCGATTGAAATCATCAGAAACTGCTTCAATTTTTTCTTCACCGTACAATTATAAATTTTCCGATATATCATCAGCGAATTGTGTGCCATCTCACACGATGAATTTGAAGAGTTTATTAACGTACCTATAGACAGGTGTTATTCTTTGTGACCGAAGCATTCTATTATGCGAATCCCGCCACTGAAGCTTGTGTCGAGGATTTTTTCTACATCTTCGGAGGAACAAATTTAGTAGCGCGATAATTTTTCAAATTAACCGGAATAGGCGCGGCGTGAATAGAAAAAGCTATAGCGTCATAGCGAACGCCTTCTTCGAGTATTATATTATTAATGGGCTAAATTCGGTAGGTTGGACGGGTTATTGTGTGTAAAAGCGCACCTTAAGAGGTGACGTGGTGCGGCGCAGGGTACATCAATTTGGCCGTCAGCAGCAGCTAAGCTTCATATACCTTATCAGCCATTTATCACGCAGGTGGTATTCGGTAGATAGACCATTAGCATTATATCGTTTCCGAGTCGACACACAAAACTACTCCAATCGGCTACGAGTATTTCTTGTAGATTGTATCGCGCTTTCGTTCGATTCGGACGTCTCTATTTTTTCCTTTTACCGTATAATATGTTTATGCACTGGCCTTCGCACTTGATACGGTACGGTACGGTGCGTCTCTTATATTGCGAGTATTGGTGGTTTGAAAAAACCGCCTTCTTGCACTTATCGCCTGTCTGCAGCAGGACTTATGTACTAAAGTCGGCTGAGATACTGTGCAGTGCCTGAATTCGGCGAGTGTTCGCCGTCCAGTTTATATTCCTTTGTTATCGAAGCAGAGCTAACGTTTTGTTTTAAAAACCGTCATTTGTCTTCCGTTCGCGAAATTTGACGTTCGTTTTTCATATTATTCGCGCGTACTGAGCGTATATCGCGCCCGACGAGCGGTACGTAAGTCGCTTTAAAGTTTGTTGCGCCGTCACCGCGCCTCCGCAATTACCGATGATTGTTAGCAGCGTGGCTGAGCGAACCACGTCTGAATTTCGATACGACGCGGCGTGTAAAAATGATGAATACCGCCGCGAACGGATTACAACGTCACATAAGTAAAATTTATTAAATTTTATATCCACTTCATCCATCATAGCACCTATACCTACTCCGCTTCGCCCCGTTCCGTTTCCGTCGACGTAGCGATAGGCTGTGTAATTTTCGCGTGTATACGTTTATTTATTGCTGGCTTGTTTACTTGGCCCATCGAATCGAAGCTAAAACAAAAAATGACGCTAAAAAATTAGCGATTCGCGAAACTTCGCGCGCCTAATCGGTCGTTTCCTTTGCAACCGAATACATAGTCTAGTCTAAATTGGAAAGAATCTATAAACGTATGAATAACAAATGAGCCAAGTTTTTCTTACCCAAAACTACGCTTGGTATAGGAGAAGAAAAGTTTCCGCAAACTTCGTTTTCCCATAAGTGATCAACAAATAAAGAAATTTAAAAGTTTAGATTTTTCGCCATAAGTTAGAAAAGTCAACTTAGACGGATCGTATTTCCGTGCTCGTGTGGAGGTGATTTTTCGAGGAATAAAGCTGTTAGCCCCCTTGACGTATTTTTGGAGCTGAGTTTTTAATGCGTGGATGTCTGTGTTCAAGCATATTCGGTATGGAGACAGCAAACCCATACTTATCGGCTATAAGAGCTCCTGAAAAATTGAATTTTGGGGTATGAAGTTTTTCTTCCTCATAGAAATCACATGAGCTTATACTGGAGTGGGGCGAATTTATTTTTATGGTAAAGAGGTTGATCGCAACAGTATGTTCGATTTTTGTTTCGCAAAGCTTCCTAAAGTCTGAGCTCTTTGATGCCAAAACACCTGTACGAGTAGTCATCTCATTTTAAAGCCAGAATGTGCAGTTTTAAGAAGCTTCGTGTAGGGCTTACTTTAGTGTGCAGTTGGACACAGTTTGCATAATTGGCGAAACTAGTTGTGCGGTTGGTGGGAAAATTATGAAGTGGTAAAAATGGTGTCTTTTAAAATAATATAAATGTAAAAACCTCTGTAACTGAAATAAAATTTTAAAATAAAAAAATTATAACAAAATTAATATCATAAATACCAATTCAAAGTAACTCAGAATGGGCATTTGCCTGTAGAAATTAGATCCCGTAAAATTTCAACTCGCTCTATCTTATGGGGTTATGAATTTATAATTGGAAGTTTTCGACCTTATTTTATAGGATACACAGTTATGGACTCCCTCTCCCAATCATTCTTCTCTTTTATAACATCATCTGTAAAAAGTGATTTGGTTTGTGGTATATTTCCTGTCTCCAGCAATTATATATGAGCCCACATTGTTCGAAACTGAGCTGTTTGATATTCCTCAAAGTTCTTTCAAAACTTATCCACCGCCATTTTATATATTTTTAATTTTGAATTCGCATTTTCATATTTTTGTCTTCAATAATCCCACTCATAAAATTTGAATTCAAAATTTCTTCTTAAAATTATTTTTCTCCATAGCATCCTTTCAAATTTCTTTAAGAAGCCTAAAATTTGAATGTATTTGTGTTCTTATCTATTTCTCGTGATGTTAGTAGTTACAAGTCGAATCTGAAATCTAACAAAAATTATCTTTAGATATCTTAACATGACCCATCTCTATCAAATTTTTATCCTTTTCAATAAAAACTCATTCCAAAATAGTTGAAATCTGTTTCGTCCAGAATATTTTGAAAAATAAAATTTTTTATGAAATATTTACTAATCACAGGATCAATCATAAAATGATTTGCGGAATTTGTCAACTAAAATTTTTTATGTTTAGGTTGTATTACATTTTGATGTTTTTAGCGGACTTTCAAAGTAAATAAAAGTGATCGAATCGAAACCAAATTCGGAGGAAGGGTTGGGGTAGTTGAGTTCTCGAGCTGATTAGTTTTTGGACGTGATCGGACGTGACTTGGCGTGAGGAGGCGTGTGTCAAGGTTTTCTGGTTCTCGCGCGATAACTTGAGTAAAACTTGACGGATTGAGTTGAAAGTTGGAAGAAGGGTGGGTGTGTAGTGGTACTCTGAAGCTGATTAGTTTTTGGACGTGATCGGACAACGTGAGTTTGCGTGAGGAGGCGTGAGTTGAGGTTTTTTTTTTGGTTCTCGCGCAATAGCTTAGATAAAAGTTGATAGATTGAATTGAAAGATAGAAAAAGGGTAAGGGGTAGTGATATGTTTGAGCGTAATGGGACATGAGTTGGCGTGAGAAGGCGCGAGTTGAGCTTTTTTGTGTTCTCATGATAAGTCGGGAAAAATTGAACAGAATGATTAAAAGATAAAAAAATTTGGGGGTAGAACAGCTGGAGAGATTATTAGTTTTATGAGATGATCGGACGTGACTTTTGCATGAGGAGCCATTCGTTGAGGTTTTTCCATTCTCCCACTATAACTCTAATAATACTTGATGTATCGAGTTCAAAGTTGGTGGAAGGGTAAGGATGGTGATGCTTTAGTGCTAATTAGTTTTTGTGGGTGATCAGGCGTGACGTGGCGTGAGGAGGCATGATTTGAGGTTTTTTGGTTCCCGCATGATAGCAGGAAGGAATGGTTGAGTGCATTGACTTTTATATATAGACTGCTAATGACTGCATAAGTGTAATGTAAAACGGTGTCCCCAACATACAAGTCTCGAAATGCGTAGTGCGCATGCGCGAAGTTTGTTATCAGTTATCATATAGTTGATAATCATTTTTTATAAATCCTTACAAATTTGCTAATTACCAGAAGAATACGAGAAAAGTGACTAATTTCAAGCAATTAGTTTAAATTTAATCATCAATTGAATTTGCTTTTGTTGGTTGTTCATCTCTATTTTGTAACTGTTTGTTATTTCAAATAAAAATATGATATGAAATATGGTTTAACGCATTTTAAAATCGTGAAATGCGAGAAATGGAATTATGTTTCTTCTGTTTTCATCAAAACACCACTTATCTCAAGCAATGGAGAGATGTATTTACAAAAAGGAATACGTTTTAAAATCATTAAAGGCATTCACAATCGTCATAAATCTTGAAGGTTTTCGAGAAACTTGATCAAGAAATAAATTTAAAATCTTTCAACTTTAAATATTGAAGTATAACAAACATATGCTACTAATGTTGATGGTAGGGCTTTATACCTATTGTGTTATTGATAAATTAATATCAATTCAATACTTCCAAATGGACACTAATTTAGAAGAATGACAATCTGACATTGAAATTTGAAACTGATGATTCGAGATCTGGTACTTCTTTTCCAATCATACTTAAGAATTCAGGCAGTGAATGACATCTACCTTACAATAGATGAAAAAATAAAATGAAAAATATCCTCATCCAGAAGTCATACCTAGTGTTTCTTTTTTCTCTTTTCACAAACATCAAAATGAAAGCGCTTGTAAACGTTAAACTGCTGAAATTTAACTATTTAAGAACGAAAAAAGAATTTATTATTCGTTTTTCTTATCGTTACTGACATTCAGGTTACAATCTTACACAGTTGGTATGAGATTTTTTCTATGAAGATTCTATAAATTAGCTCATTAGTGTTTAATGAACCATAAAATTTGAAATAAATATTTTCTTTTCAATATAAAAATATTATATTTGCTTGGACAACAACTAATCTCGATATTCCCCAGTAAATCATATTAAAACAAAATTGACGATTAAAACTGATAACAATATGTCATAACATGTTATGTTTATAAATTAAGACTCGCGCATGCGCATAATGCAAATCGCGACTTCTAAAAATTCAATGTCGGGGACAATGAAGCTAATGTACATTAGCAGTCTATATATTAAAGTCAATGGTTGAGTGTTATAAATGATCAGATACCTAATTTATCAGAACGTGAGATAATTCAATAAAACGTGAGGTCACGGTTTTTCCTTTTGCATCAAAAATTTATCAGAATGTGGTGCGGATGGCTGAAAGAGTAGGCGTAGTAGTCTTGGAATTAAGTGTTTCTTGAACGTGAGTGGATGTGATTTGACGTGAAGTGACATGACGTGACGGGGCTTGGGTTGAAAGCTATCGACACCAAATTGGGAGGATAGGTAGAGTACGCGGACTTTCAGCGATTATTAGGTTTTCAACTTGAGGAAGAATGATTTAACATGAGGTCACGTTTTTTTGCAAACGTTCGTTCTCTCGCTGTAACTAGAGTAAAACTTAACAGATCGACTCGAAATTTTGAGGAGTGGTAAATTGAGTAGGTCTCTAGAATTGATTGATTTTTGAAGTCGATTGAGCAGAGGTAACGTGACTTCATGTAATTTTAATTTACAATTTAAAATATGAATTTTACAAATGAGTATAGTCAGCCTCCGAACCGAAGACGGAGGATAAGAAGAAGAGTTGGCTATCCTCAAAAGCATGTCGAACGTGAGGAAATATAATTTGACGTGAGGTCACGTTTTTTTGAAGAAATTGCCTGAAATATTGTTTTTTTAGAGCTTTTTGAACGTAAAATAACCTGACCTCACATGATTCCAAGTTTTGGGTTATAAGAAGATAAATTACCTGAGGTCATGTGTTGTATGATACTTGATAAAATTTAGGTTAAGTGGAGTTGGTAGAACTTTTGAATTTTATAAAAAATTTTTATTCTGGTAAAAAAATAAATTATTCTAATAACATTCTTTAAAATAGTATAATTAGTAAAGTCCGCTTTTAAGATACTCTAGTATCTTCTCGTTTTTTTTTTTTTTCATTTAGTTATTTTATAGTAGCGTTCATAACTATTGTATGGTTTTTACGTCATTGTTAGAGTTGGCCAATAGATTTTCTAGATGAGATGAGCGCCGTACAAAGGCAAGGTTGTTCTGAATTAACTGAGGATCGTTTGTTATGGGTACAGGAGTCGTACCTAGTACCTAGGTTTACGGATTGAATGAATATTTTTGAATTTTTATGACAATAATGAAGTACTAATATTATATGGGCTACATTCAAGGGACATGAGTGTTTCAAGAATGCTAGTGGAGAGGTGTTGGTTAAGACATTATCAATTCTGTTACTTATCTCGAAATGGTAGGGATAATCGCTGTTTCAGATTGACTATAAGATTTCAACTTTTGCATTACTTTAGTATAGGACTTAACGGCTTGATAGGAAGTTTGATGTAGCTTTTTCTCATCTTAGTAAGTTGATAATCGAACTAAGTACTTAGATACTCATCTATGATATTATGAATATTAAATCTTCTCCATTTATCGAACTGTTCGTTAAAAAAAAAAAATCATCACGTTTTTTGTCTGGTCACATTTATCCATTTGCGTTACGACATCGTTTCTTCAGTATCACGCAGTACATTTTTTCGTATGTTTTTTTTTATTTTTTTATAACTATTTCCAGTAATAGGTATTTAAAGAGTATTTCCTGTTGTTGGATTGAATTTCTTTGCTCATTTATCAAAATTAAGTAATTTTTTTGAAATCTCCTTTCTTACAGAGTTCGATAAAATAAATCTAAGCGAAATTAAAAATGAATACATTTTATTGCGGAAATTATTTGATTAATGAATATGTATAGGTGGGTTGGTAACTGAAAGATTTTTTTTCTTTCCATTCGAGGCTACGTTTATAAGGATTAAAGCATCGACCATGCTACTGAGTCGTCTTCGTTACACCATTAACGTGCTGTGCCATCAATCAACATTTCAAACGAAAAACGAATACGGTGCTTATTTCGTTTAACAAACGCGAATTTTAATACCCGAAGTAAGAGGAAATAACGGTTAAAAATGTTATCCTTACGACTCGTGGTCGTGGGTACCGTACTGTATTCGAAACAAAAAGCGAGCGAGCTCACGCACGGTACACGTTATGTACAAAAATCTGCGTTCTTATATTAAATGTATGCGTCGTTTTGAAGAAATTTGCCAAATGAAATGGTTTTCGTAGCGGCGGTAGTACTCGGCGTTATTCGTTAGCGACAAAAGTGGATAATTTATAACCAGGCTATTTACCGAACTATGTCTGATGTTAAACGTTCGCGATTTTTCTTTCTTCCCCTTCTGCGAAACGGGCGAGAAAAAAAAATACGCCATGTATGTAGAGCAAACAGAACGGAAAGATGGAAAAGAGAAATAGTTTTCATGAAGGAAGTAAGACATATTTGGATTTGGCGGTGTATCAGAAAAGCTCCCTTCTCTAATGCAATTTGTCACGTTACAAATTATCTTTTTCCATTTCGTTCGAACTTGGGTTGTACCTTGTATACGAATAGAATAAATGCATGTACTCGTAATCGTAGTGGTTGTTATAGCGTAAAACACTCGAATACGTACGCAATTTACGTTTAGTTATTTAAATATAAAAATGTAAATCAACCGATTACCGCGAGTTCGGCTTTCGTCCATATTTTCACATATGTAAATGTTGAGGTAACTGAATGCATTTACAAGTAGTTAGTTATATGTGGGTACCTACTATACTACGTATACGCGTGTTTACCCGCTAAGCCATATAATATTGCGGTTTGGCGCTTTCTTTAGCTGTCTCACTTTTAAGTTGCAAGTTTACGATGCTTCATGTCGCTTCGAGCCCCTTCAAAAAGAATTATAATTGACGTGGATGCCAGACTCAGCTTCAGTAATGTAAGATGAGCGATGTAACTATAGCGATCGTATGAATTTGCTCGAAATACCTTTACGAATATGAATTTAATTTCTACACGTATTATTAATGGCACTCGATACTCGCCGTTTACTTACCGTGCTGGGTATTTCCTATTTCAGTTTGTATCATAGTTCACTCACGCCTTGGTACGTGAAAAATGACACTGAAGAGCGTAACGAAAGAGCTAGGAAAGCATACTCGGCGTTATTAATTGTCACCGCCAGAACACCCAATAACGAAGAATATAAAAATTTTTCCATCGACGTGAGTATACTAAGTACCTGCTATACCTAATACGTACTTGAATACGATCGTATTTTCAATAATATGATTACTATGCCTCCTTATACGCAGGTTAAAAAAGTAGCTGTGGAAAAATACGGCTATTCGTTCGGCAATGAGTCTGTGTCAACCCGCGTTACCGCTTTCTACGATGCCGTATTATTGTACGCCTTAGCGTTGAATGAAACCTTGGAGCACGGTGGTCTTCAGTCAAACGGCGCAGAAATTAGCAAAAGGATGTGGAATCGAACCTTCGAAGGTTAGTCATCCGTAGCGAACCTATTTAAATTTTCCCATCTTTATAAACGAAAATCACCATTTCAGCCAGATGTACGTATCAAAAAATCACCCGTCAGAAAAAGTTTCAGCGCGTTTGAGCGGATGTTATTTTTGTATTGCCGTTCCCAAATTGAGAACTTTTCGATTATAATGTTGAAAAACTCATTTTTTCCTGCCTTTATTTTTTTTATTCAAATGAAAAGACAAAAATTATATGTAAATAAGGAAGTTATTTCGAAAGTATTTTTTTGAAAACTTATCTTCAGTCATAAATTATTTTGATGAAGTCAACTCGCACAGATGTATGGAACCTCAGTCTCTGTGAAATTTTTCCTTAAACATTCAAGTGTTAGGATTGCGTTAGTATGTGTATGTTTTATTTATTTTTAGGAAGATGGCATCTTCATATGATTGCATTTCAAATTGTTGGTAGTCCTTTATTTATGGCTTTTGGTCAAAGGCGTCTGACATTCTGTTTGAGAATTCAGTTTATGCGACCGATCGCTTTTCTTCGACTGTTGAATCCACTTCATTCATTGTCGATACAATTATGACCTTTTCATCCAAAGTAGTATTTTCTTCATCATCAAATAAAGCTAATGACATCATTTCTTCGGTAAGATACCGCAGATGGCCACAAAGTTTCACACAAGCACTTTTTGAGATTCAGTTGATCGATTTGTAATTTATCAACATTTTCAAAAACTTCAAAGGAAAAAATTTCCTCTTCATAAATTTAATGAGAGATCATATTTTTGCTTTTTCGCCGATAAAACTGAAAGTAGGTACCGATATACAACTCCTGCTTAAAATTCGCAAATTCACCATGTATTGATCAGCCTATATTCTTTTCTCTCTTTTATTGTTTCTAATTACAAACTGTTCTCGTTGGGGTTTTAGATTCATATTTTTCTAGATTTTCTGTAACAAATAAAAACAAAAAAAAAATCAAATATTTTAGAAATTATAATTTAGGCACTTTGATATTTTTCAATCTTATGAGGGGTGTAATTGACTCTCAAGGTCTTCTCGGGGGCTAAATATAATTATCTTCGTGAACAGTTCGCGAAAATGAAAGAAAATAATATTTTTTTTTGTTGGTGTGTTTTACCCATATTTCGATACTTTGCTTCGTTTTTTGCCTAACTCGGTCCCTAGTTAAGGTTCAAAGGTATCAGTGACATGTATGGAATCCTCAAGATACGACCAACACTTTTGGTCCTCTTCATACCACCTTTTTTTCCCATAGGTAAGGAGCTGGAAGGCGTTTAGATGATTTTTTCATGAAAAGGGGGAAACTTTAGCCCCCCAGTGGCACGTGTCCCCTCATCCGAGAGGGCTGAAATTTTTTCTGCGTAATGTAGAAGCATAAAGAAAGAAATGCAAGGTGTGAGAACTCCGAAAAAATCAAAAAAAAAAAATTCCCTTCTATAAGGCTGGACAACCATAGTAAAGATATTATGTACTCAACTTTAACGACTCTGCGCCACGTGTTAATATTAACCTATCGACTTGAAATTTTGGGAATCATAATTTTATAGTAAAATGAAACTTTTTAGAGGGTGCTGCACTTCAAATTCGAATTTTTATTTTTCATTGCCACCCTAATGCATAACATATACATATTTCCCCTCTGCTTCTAAGCGCAAACAAATTGTACATACGATCTGGAAGTACTTTTGCAGTTTTTTGATTCGACTCGAAATCGCGATTCGCTTCAATTTTAAAGGAGAGTATAAAGATTTGGAAATCTTCAAAAATTATATTTTGCTGTCATGCCATATGATAGAGTGAAATGAGGACCCAGCCGTATCCAGAATTTTGCCTTCCATCATGAAAAAATTGGGAGAAGAGTTGAAATAAAAAAATATTTTCCAAGAAATTCTGATACATACCTTGAATCTTCCATATCTTTCAAATAAATCCGCATCGAAAGCTTAGACTTCATGTTCAGGTTGGATGAAAACTGTAATATATACTCTTCAAGTTCAAAATGGGTACATAATGGCAGATAATCAATGGTAGGGAAACGCTTAAAGTTGATAAAAATGTAAGCTCATATCATTTCTGAAGACAAGAAATATAACTTTTTAAAATACAGATTTTTAGGCGATGTCAAGCATTAGAATAATTACAGAGAATTTCTTGACCCCAAAATTTGATCAGGATAAACTAAAGATCAAAATTTTAATAATCAGTATACTGAAATTTTGACTTCCCAATCCGATTTGGAGAGGAATTATGGGTCTATTCTACATACATGATTGCATACTGGTTTGCCTGCCAAATGACCATTTTCGTACATCTTTGTTTCTCAAATACTACCTATCTGTTTCACTTGAAATTTGAAATACACACCTATAATAAGAATTTAAGAAACTTCACTGAAGGTTTTCTTGACTTAAGTGATTATTTGTCGAGAAAAAAACAAAAATAAATTGGCTTTTGAGGAGGCCATATTTCACAACTTATAACTTTTTTTATAAATTTGAATTTGAATTTTTCGTTCTGAACAAATTAAGGAGAAATGTCTTATCTTCTTCATTTTCAAATTTCAAAACTTTCTATAAGAAACTCATGAAGAATTTTACTCTCAAAAATGCCATTTTTTTAGCGTTATCAATAATTTTGGTTCCCATATAAATAACGTATAGTGCCTGCGAAGTTTAATTATACTAAAAAAAAAAAGAACCGTGTATGTGAAATATACCCTTAAAGCAAAAGAATCCGAAAATTTCTCGAATCATCAGTATCCCCTCGCCAAATGTACCAAGTGTAAAAATAAGTTGAAGGAGCTACGATTCCCCTGAGGAAATTCGCTCAAAAAGAAAACCCAAAATAAGTCAAAGCCGTACGATGCTCGATGGTGAAGGCTGACCTATTAGATATTTCATGAAAGCGTGTATACTCAGGGGCGTACCGAGGACATTCTTCAGGGGGGAGGGGAGAAAACCAAAAATTGCCAACTTATACCATGAAATTTTACCAACTGTTGACCTTTTTTTTTTTTTTCTGCTCCGCGAAAATAAGTTGTTAAATAAGATGTCACAATCTTCTTGTTAGTCTTCAAAAAATGTAAAAATAGTTGTAATAATACTGCGCAAGTGGTCAAATTTACCAACTTTACGCTAAAACTCCAAATTTACCAACTTTCCGAAAGCCAAGGGGGGAGCTCCCCCCTTCCCCCCTTTCGGTACGTCCCTGTCTATACTTGCCATCATTCTGATAGCCGTTTAGTAAAAAATCAATTATTGCGAGTTGTATAGGTTTCGGACCACTGCTTGTGGTGAGAGCAGATGAGTAGTTACCTCGTCAGCAATAAATGCTGACTCAGTTTCAGTTCAGAGTTACCTCTCGCAGAAGAAAAATTTCTTAGCACTTTTCACAGGAAATAAAACGTTCCGTTTAGTATAGTTTGGGCAGTGTATCGAGAAGGTTGACTCTTGAACTTGAAAGGTTCTTACGTTTGAAAGCTTTAATTTCGTGTGTAAGATCAGTTTAAAACTACAATATGACCCTTTAAGTTTTCCTCTTCGATTCCTCCGGGGGAGACATATTATATATTCTTTATTTAGTTTCTTAGTATGATTCTGTAGGGGATGGGTAAAGGCCTCAAGTTTTAATACGGATATTAGTGTGAAGTGTAAAAATTTTTAACAGCATTACCTTCTGCAATCAGAACATGCTTTTCATTTGACCTAAATCAAAAAAGCTGGGATCCAAAATCGCGATTTTTCGGTTAAATTAATGTGTAATAAGTTAATAACTCATTAAACTTTGTAAAGTTGCGAGAAAATATATTAAAAGATAGCCTCGACTACAGAATAGAGTACACATTCTTCTATCGTACTGCCCAGTACTGCGCAATAAGTTACCGTTGAATAAGCGCCATCTTCGTCATTAATTATTCGTAGCAACTTTGAAAAGAGCTATTTAAAATTTTTATTCGCCCATTATGTAACAGTAATTGGCAAATCAGTTGAATAGCTCGATGAAAAACTTTTGCAGCTCGACGAAGAAAAATTATGTTTGCATTGCTTGCAATTCTGAGATGGAAAAGACAACGAAAAATAAAATAATATGATAGCGAAAAAATATACATTTGTGCCTAACCTACTAAATGTTAGGTGGCCAATGGTAATAATGCATTTTTCAATTTACTTTTCGTTACACCATCTTATCGAATTTAAGTGCCTCATGTATCTGCAATATCCGAATATTTAGGATAGTGCGAAATACACATTTTTCACGATTCTTAAAATTCTCATCGGGTGATAACTAATCGATATGAACGAAATTTTACACGGTAATCGTTATTGTATTACAGTTTCATTTTCACCTATTTGAGAAATTGGTGTACTGCATCTGCAATCCTACATACTAAAGATATCTATTGCTCGTTTCTTGACAATATGATATTTTTTCGATATAGGTATCACGGGAAACGTTTATATTGATGAAAATGGTGATCGAATAGCTGACTACTCTTTACTCGACATGAATCCAGAAACAAGCGAATTCCGAGTGAGTACACTGTTTTTTTTTTTTTTTTGCTTTTCTTTTTTTTTGTAATATCAAACAGGCTATGTGTGAAAAACTCAAATATTTTGTATTCCTCCTATTCGCAATTCTCGCTTAATTTTACCTGAAATCATTGTCGTTACATTAAATAGCATAAATTACTTTTAAAATAATGAGAATTGAAAAAAAAAAATGATAAAATTTTATAAAGCGGCCTGAAAATATTGTACTCTTTTGATGTTGTGAGAAGAGTATCGAAAAAGATGAAATGGATGATGATTTTTATGGAGGTGGGAAGTTACAGATACCCAGATCATTTGAACGCAATGGTAATAGCTCAGCCAGCATTTTACGAGAAAAAGAATCTGTTTACATTGAAGATAGTTATAGATTCGAGTAAAGTAAGTTTCGAATAAGTCACGAACTTTATCGAGGTAATTTCATCAAAGAAAAAAAAAGAAGAGTAAATAACCGAAAAATAAAGGAGTGAAAAAATATAAAATTATTATTTTTACGCTGCGATGGTTCCCATATTGTGTATCGCGTTTATCGCGGATGTGATGGCGTGATCTACGATAAGGGACGTGACGCGGCGATATAAAAACTGAACTCGGTATCAGGTAGTGGCGGTGTGGTGGGTGAAATTACGTTTGCAGGTTTAGAAAAGATGCAATTTCACCTCATATATCGGCGTTTTATTAAATTTTCTCGTGCGCTGAAAATTGATTCGCCCCGGTGAAAATTGCCGGGTAGTTTGAACTGGCAAGTTGTATAAACCTAATTCTCACTTCAGCGTGGCTCAATATCTTGTTTCTCATTTTCAGTCAAGTCACCTTAAGAACGAAACGAAACATAAAACTATCTCGTTTCAAGTTTTCCCTAGTATTTTTTCTTCTTCATTTTTTCGGCTTTTTTCTCTCTTTTTTCGTTACTTATTTTGGTTAATGCTGAAAAAAAAACAATGCCCCTAAAGTCGACTTTAAAATGTTTATAAAAAAATGTTAACGAAACAGGTCGTATTTCATACTCGCTCGTTTGTTAATTTCCATCTCTGGCATTACATTCAACTCGCTAATTACTGTTTAAAAAAGGAAATTGAATTTCTGAAAGGTTGTTAGATATATATCATAGGATGTTTCACCTTCAATATGAACTAAGTACTTCTATTATTCACTCGTTGTAATACTCATGTATGATGGTTTCTCTACTCCGCTTAGTGAAGCAGCCAAGAAAAAGTACTTGTTCCATGATTTTTTCATTATTTCTTCTCACGCAC
Source organism: Phenacoccus solenopsis (assembly GCA_009761765.1). Lineage (NCBI taxonomy): Eukaryota > Metazoa > Arthropoda > Insecta > Hemiptera > Pseudococcidae > Phenacoccus > Phenacoccus solenopsis. The sequence continues at coordinate 53,072,677 of CM019752.1, read as the reverse complement.
TGGCTCCACACTCCTCAATTTCCAACGGTAACACGTACTATTACATACTCTGGATTCTGGCTTACACAGGGCACACTATAATTATTTTACCGAATGTACACTCGAAATTCTGGTAGGAAATGAAATGTTTGGTTTATAGCCGAGTGCTTAATTAAAAACGATAGCTGTTACAGCCCACTTGGTTTACTAAAGAGGGGGGAGGGGGGTCGCGGCAGACGATCTTCAGATTTTTGTGTTTTAAACCATTTGCAACCATGTAACAAATGTCCATCTTCTTGGTATTTAAACAGGATCCCTGGATATTTGAAATGCTCACCTTTCAACGCGGAAATCTCTCTTGATTTTTCCGATGCTCGCAGAATCAGTAATGAAACTACACGATACTATGTTGATAATATTCAAAGTCATCGAGTACTAAATTATAATTTTTATTACTATGAAAATGATTTTCAATCGTAGATAGTTATTTAAAAGAGAAAAACCTAGCAGAAATGTTCAGTTTCACGTATCAGGATACGTCAGTGCTTGGTGTTGAACTGGTGGTTTTAGATAACGTCGCTTTAAATTCAACCAATAATAATGAGTATTTTCCAGGCGGGTAAAACGCGTAGTATGTATCTCAGATCAGGGTCGTACCGAGGACATTCTTCAGGGAGGGGGGGGAGAAAACCAAAAATTGCGAACTAATACCATGAAATTTTACCAACTGTTGACTTTTTTTTTTTTTTAGTCTTCAAAAAATTTAAAAATAGCTGTAATAATACTGCGCAAGTGGTCAAGTTTACCAACTTTACGCTAAAACTCCAAATTTACCAACTTTCCAAAAGCCAAGGGAGCTACGTCCCTGGTTGTGCGCTATACATGATATAAGTTGGCATCAGTTCGAATTTATTCGAGTTCTTATTTTCCCAAAAGAAATTCAAGTTCCCAATTTCAGCGTTGAACAATTATAAATTTCCCAACTTTTCAAAACACCTGGGGGGGAAGCTCCCCCCCCCCTTAGTTACGCCCTTGTCTCAGGTTTCCTCACTTTGCCCTGGCCATCAAACAATTCCTTCAAAACTGATTGGTTAGTAACTAACCTGCGAGCACATTCCGATTAACCAATCATATTTTCATATTATATGATAACTGATGTCGAGAGGTTAGCAAAGAAATCTTCGCAAATTACAAAATATAGCTGATTGTTGAAATTCATAATCATCTAATATCTCGTAACAGTTATACTGATAATAAAAATAAAAATTGAAGATTTCGTGGGTACCTTCTTGACATCACAATATGGCGAACAATTAAGTCGGAATTTTAGAGTTATCACAGAGTGAGCTAACCTGTGATATATGCTATTTTATCCGCTTTGAACTATTGCCTCATTATTAAATCACGATTCGTATAATTCATACTCTTTCTATTATAGCGTGAATAGTCACCAAAATTTTCGCTCTAAAGGGTGCGTATTTGAATTAGGCACACGGTATGTATTTTTCCTTCCAACGTAACGCCAGTAGGTATGGATGAAAATCGCTGAAAATATGGCGAGAGACTCTTGCCTTACTCAAATTTTTAGGGAGGCTGGAAGAAGATAAAATGCTTCAAAATTTTCATTCGTAATCTCATAGCATAAAAGAGTGAGTTGAAGATGCCAATGTGTTCAAATTTCAGTTTCCCAAGTAAATTTGGAGTGGAGTTGAAGCAAAAAATGGCGCTCACCCCACCAGTTCACCAAGTTCTCACCTTGTTATTTCATGTTACGATGTTTTTTTTTCAAATTTATTATTTCGTGCATAAATTTACTGTCAAATATTCAATTTTTAAATTGCGGCTTCATTATTTTTCCAAGTAGGAAAGTTGAACTTTTTACACCAAAAGTTTAACCTTCAACTTTTGAAAATTTTATGAGCTCGTTAGAATATCCTTTGGATGGACTATTGAACTGTTGAAACCGTTCATCTGTAAATGGATTTGTTCGCTTTCTACTAGAGGCAAAAGTTGGGCATGTTTTGCAAAAACTGAAAAATATCAAAAATTAAGTTTGACCCTCTCCTTGCCCCTGGAGGTCCGGGGGTAACTGATGGTGGTTTTCTTATCTATAGGGCAAAGCTAACTTGTAAAAAAAAAATGAGCGAAATCGAAGGCCATGTGGTCAAAAGTCGTATTTTTTGGTTGAATTGATGTGGAATGAGCTACATATTATATTTTACTAGAAAATGAAAGCTTTTATAAAAATGTTGAAAAGTTGATATTTAAGATTTGTGTGTCCTACCACGTGTTCAAGAATAGGCTTCATTAGACGGGCTTTTCGATTCATATGATATGAGTAGCCCTACGTGTGGTACGAAGAAGCTTCTACTGAAGAGAAACACCTTTTATACGTATACGAATGTATTGTATACTGAAATACCAATTCCAAATGCCAAATATTATATCTATTAAATAGGTACGCCGAGTGTGTGGGTTAGGCGTACGAATTAATAATCGTGTTTAATTATCCCATTAAAAATGACGAGCGTTTTCGATGTTTCATTGTGAACTTGTTTCTTTTTTCCTGTAATTAAATGCTGTCGCGGGAATAAACTTGCTACTAGAAAAAGTTTTCTTGAAATTTTTTGCACAAGTTTCGTATACTGTTACCATTACCTTCGTGGGTATTGTAACGAATCTGCGATGCTATTAAAGAGGTACGAAAGAAAGAGACGCGACGCGACGCAACGTACGTTTAAAGGTGCTTACCGCTTAGTTGTTTGCGAAACGTTCAGTGAAAACACGTTAAAGTTTATTTTTTATTTTCAAGTTTAGCGGTGAATGCTTGGGAACTGTGTACTTATCGAGGATCGAATTTACACGAATTTGAATTTCACGTCTTAGCAACGACGAGAAAGAACTTTTCGCTAAGCCGTCATTGTCGTAATAGAATGATGATTATTTTTGACGATAGGAGCGTATTGGCGCGGCGTGGCGTGGCGTTAATAATTGAATATTTTATTAAGAGTGGGAAAAGCGCGACCTCGGTTAATTCTTGTTCACGAGGTTGCGTTTCGAACGAGCTTAACTCGCATGAAAATGATTTCGCGAAAAAAGTTATCGAGTCGAGTTGGTAATGAGTTTGGCGAGGTGGAGAAAAATCGCCGCGTCGCGTCGTGAACCGCCGAGGTCGCTGGTACAATTATAAAAGCGAAAATATTACTCCCGCGTCGGTAGTTGAGGTAGTTGCAGCGCGAGTGGTTGAAACGAGTGGAACCGCTGCGCTGTACCGAAACGGCCATTCCGTATGATTCGCAGGTAAAGCAGAATACCGTACAACCGCGAAAACCGACGAGATAGCGAAGCAAGAAAATAACCGCTATTTTATCTTGTTTTGCAAATTTACCTCTACCTATTTTTTTCTCCACGTTCGACCGAAAAAAAAAAGTGAAGTTAATGTGGCAGAAATTGCGCGCACAATTTTCAAACTGATGTCTTGGTAGATTTTTTTGCGCTTTTAAATTACCTATAATATTTTAACGCTATCTCGATGGTGTGTTGTTGTTCGAGCTCGACGGTGGACGCGAACGAGAACAAAAACGAGAGCTAGTCGTTTCGCGTGTCGGCACTTCCTACGCTACTCGAAGGTAAATTGAAAATGGCGCTGGCCGTATTATTTTACAAGATTACGAATATACGATAATAAGTATATAGCTTACGGATAGCGCGCCACATTTAGGTTTACGTATACGTGAGCGTATAACCGACGTATTATAACGAGAGGTACCGTTAGTGTCATTTGTAACGAAGACTATACTACAGTTACGTTCGCTGTTCGTTATGATTCATCGGGTCCCAACGAAATAATACGATTATCTGCGAATACGACAGCGTACAAAAAGCATCGATGCGGCGAGGCGCGGCGCGACCAAAGTCTTTAATAATGAAGCTCAAACGCCGGCTTTACCGTACTTACGATACGAGCTAACGCCAGCATTGTTAGCGTATAGTTTTCGAAATTAATAACGCGATTAAAACGACTATAAGTGTTTGCTTTGGAGCGAGTTCGAGCTGACCGCACCAACGCCAATCGTTTTAGTAGATTGCGTGAAAAAAGTTGCAACTTTCGAGGTACACATTAGTTCGTTGTTTCTCTATACAAATAACCATTTGGTCGAGTGGAAATTCGCGATTGTTTGCGGTCGAGTGTGTGTTTTTTTCGTCGTTGTACCCTTTGGGGCATTTTTGAAAGAACACGCGTGCCCAACTGCGGCCCAGTTTGATACGACAACAGTTGTAATTAAAATCTTATCCTTAGTCCAATGTCGAACGCAGGAATATTTGTTTGACTCGCGTGATATGTCATTTGTTATACGATGGCTTATCAGTTATCATTATTAAATAATCGCTTCGGTATATTTTTGTCGAATTCGTCAGTTTTGTTCGTATGCTAATATTAATGAGATATTTTGCTATGAATATCTACGCATATTTTAATATCGGTAGAAGTTGTAAATTTTTATTCGTCTTCGATAACCTTGTCCTAATAGTCGTAACAATATTATATTTTGACCATTCATGGGGTATGATTATAGAGACAAACATTAGAACGTATTTTTCTAAATCTCTTCCTTCAAACCTTTTATTAGGTTGTAAAATGTAGCTGGAGACAACAGCGATCAGTAGATAGGAAGATGACGTTGGAATTTTGTTGCTTAGCAATCTCGTACCAGTCCAGTAAATTTAGACATTTTATTAGAAAAAATTTCGAACTTCGTTTTTTTTTTCCACTAGTATCTATGCAATGACTACTCAAACAATATACTGAAAGTCGCTATGAATAAGACTCACCCTCCCCGCCCCAAAAAATAGAATTTGCAATACCTACAGAAAATAGGCTCCTGAAACAGTAGTAGCCAGTGATTTCATGTATCATTTTTAGGTGACTTTATAATATAAACGATAGCTATTATAGCCTACCTGATTTGGAATAGTGTTTTGGGGAAGGGGGTCTTCAAATCTTTGCGTTTCAGACCATTTGTAATCATCTGGCAAATGTCCAATTTTTTGGTATAAATGTATTTTTTCCCGCACGTAGCATCGACGTGTATTCATGAAGTTGGCCCAAAATTTGGTGAAAGTCTTCTTGAAAATGTGAAAAATGTGCTCTTTTGTTTTATGAGTACGTACATCTCTGAATGGCGGATCATTCAAATTTTAAGGGAAATGGGGGCTGGGGAAGGGAAAAATAGCTCAAATTTTTTTATCTCATATGAAAGAGTGAGTCACGGACCCTAACATATCCGAATTTCAGCTTCCCAAGTACATTTGGAGAGGAGTTAGAGGAAAAAAAGCCTTTTTGGAGAGTTTTGAGTTATGAAATTTCTCGAATCTTCCATTCTCCTCTCCAAATCAATTTAGAAAGGTCGAACTAGTTGTGTGAGGTTAGTTGGTGACCAGAATATAACCTCTTGAATTTGTGTCAAAATGTATGCAGCTAGTTATAATTTGAAAAAGATGTATGGATTGGTTTTGGAAGGGATAGGGTAGGAGTTTTCAGATTTGATATTGGGTGTGGCCTGTAGACATGATGGGTTTAGCATTGTTATTTGCAAACCTGAACAAGCTCTAATTAAAAACTCGGCGTGCTTAAGTTTTTATTTTTATTTTGTCCAGTGGTTCTCAAACAGTGAATGAGAAATACGATACTTTACAATACATTTACTTCCATACAGGTTCTCAATTATGGTAGTCGAAAATTTGAAATACTTGTAATGAATTGGTCGTAAATTCTGATGAATCAAACTTTTTTTCGTGTCCTTTCCGCTTTTTGGGGAAGTGAGATGTAAAAACCGATGTCTTTTCTTTTTTTCTTTTCTTTTATTTTATTTTTATTATTAATTTTTTTTTTTTTTTTTTTATAGATGGCTGAATACCAAAATCATTTAACTCTTCCCCTAAGGGGTTTTTGAAAAAAAAAAACTTCTCCTATGAACGTTGTAATCCTTATCAAAAGCTTTTCAACCATGTATTTGGTTCCGCTCTTCACTTCTACGGAGCTTATATAAAGTAAAAAAATACATTTAGCTAAGAAAAAAGGCAAGATACATCAGAATGATGGTGAATTTGGAGTTTAAACAAAATTATGTGGAACTAATTTAACTGCACGAGCAATTCTTGATAAGATAAGACGAAAACAAGAACTTTTGGGGGATTACTCCCCCCGCCGTCGGGCTTCGCTTCGCTTTTATCTGCGCAGACTTTTATTGTGTTGTTTGGGGAGTGGCTGCGTAGATATTCATGAGAAAACTTGTTGTTGTAAAGTTTTCTCAAAAACTTTTTTCTCGTTTATAAATTTTCCTGGACTATACATAAATATGGTAGGGGAAGAATTAATGTTGAGAGAGGAGAGATGATACCACAATTTTAGGCGATTTTTTTTTGTTACTTTTTTGAGGCATTTGTGAGTTTTCGAAGTACCCGTGAATTGATTGGTGGAGGTAATCATTTACCATTTGCGAAGAAAATGATGTATAGATTGGTAAAATTTGGTCAGAAGTTGTTCATGTATGTGTCACCCAAAAAATACTACTTTCAGATTTTTGATGCGACTCGATAGATGAATTTTCAAATATACCTGACCTTAAATGATGATAATAATTTACGATTAAAATTAACGACAATTTAATGTTAAAGTCTTTAATGATCTCAATAATGTAGAAGTGGTGTTAATAAAGTTGCATACTCGATTCGCCGTAAATATTTACTTATGCTACATTAAAACATACGATATCCCATGCACCTTAAATGTTCAAATAAATGCTTTTTCCTGATGTCATCATCGAAATGGGCGCATGGCGGGGTCATGGAATGTCTCTTGAACTGTTCGAGACGAAATGATGGAACGAGTGGAGTGAAAGAAGAGGATGCAAACACATCGTCCATAAGGTTATAGGGAGAGGTTAAGTGATGTTGTGAAGTTAACACGCGCAACTTAGTCTGCGGAAAATAGAGTCGCCACACGCGCTCCGCAAATAAAAACGAACGTTCCCAATGGGAAAATTCTCGTATTCTGGTGAAATTTTCACACGCGTAATAAAAACGACTTCAACGACGACAGCGAAACAATGACAAAACCGACCCAAATAAATCCGCGTCGAGTTACCGCTGGCTTTCTTGATCCCAGAGTTAAATATTCTTAATGAATAGGAACGTGAAAATCGGCCGTACTTTCGTTAATTAATTATTCGCGAAGACGCTTTTACGCAATAATTACAGTGACAAGTATTTAGACAGTGCATCCGGTTATTCATATAAATTAGCCGAGTTTGCGTTATTTTCCTCGACTTGAATAATTGGTAACACGACGGCGATAATGTTTTGTCGACGGAGAAGTAAATTACCAACGGTCCTATATTATCTATCAAATTCGATTTTTATGATATATTCATTTCTTTTATGTAATATAAGGATCAGCGTTTATTGATTTATTTTTTTTTTTTTTTTTCCTACAAATCAGTTAGTTCAACTACATAAATAGCATTCACATTATTGTGTATTGTTTTTTTTTTTTTTTTTTATTCTGAAATCGGTTGAATTTACCTAATTTATTTTTCATACAGTTTCATTTTATTTTCATATTTTTCATGTTACTGTGTCCATTTCGTAGCTGTTAATGAATAATTACGAATGTACTCGCTTACTTCTTTTTCCTCCAGACCTAACTAGGCTACCTTGGATTATTTTCCCCAACGGTATTTAAACGTAAATATCGACGCGACCAACGTAGCCGTAGTATACAAGCGAGACAACGAGTATCTGATTAATTACGTTTAACTTTGTTTATTGTTTTCACTCGATATAATCAATCAATTAGAATAACAATCGAACAGCATTTCTCTTCGCTAAAAAGAAAAATGCTATGGATACGGAATAGTGGCGGTAATCGTGGCGTGGGGTTTCTTTTTAAATTTATTCGTCTGAATTCTCCTATCCGTTTTCGGAGTTTATTTTTGGTTCGTTAATTTCAAATTAACTACCGAAACCAGGTAGTCGCTGTAGCGTTGTTTATTCGATTATTCGAAATTCATTTTCATTTCTCTTATTTTTTTCATAAAGATTTCATGAAATCGTTCACGATGTACGATGCGACGCGACGGCGCGTACTTGATGGGCATTTGCAGTTTGCACCTTAAGACTGCGTCGTCATCTAGTACGAGGAAGATTTGAATTCCTTAGATATAAGAAGAGAGCTAAAATAGGACGATGGAAGTATTAAATAAAATATATGGTCTTCACCTATTCAAAGTCTTAAACTTTTAAACGACTTTCTCGTCATTCTCGCCTTGAAGAGGAAGAGATTGAGCTTATTTCATGAGAGATTGTTCATATCAAAAAATTCTACCGCACGAACGAGCTTCACAATATTATGTTGTTCGCGACGAGAATGCAGTGCTCATTTACTTGAAAATTTTCTTGTTGGTTTTGATACATGTCGAAGGAGAAGTTGGCACGCATAAAATGTATGCTTTATTTTTCATTTTTAGCGATGATTACCCAATTCGCTTCTAAGAAGTATGTTGTAAACACCAATAAGCATGTTTAGCGGTGTAATATTCCAGTGTTTCGGTTGCAATCAGCGAAAAAATCTCTTCGCCAATTATTTGAAATTAGTTTTTTCAAATGCAGAGAAATTGTAATGCTGTTGAAATGAATTTATCAGCCTTAAAATTCATTAAAGTAATTTTAAAAATGATTTCTAATTTAGAAATATTAGTTTAACTCTTATTATGTTATCAAAAAACTGAGATTTTCGCGCTGATTGTACCCGAATCACTTGGACGTACGGTAGAGAGCCTTTAAGCTATCGAGGAGTGAGAATTCTCCCTCATCCACTTTTGTAAAAAGTGAATCAACGTCCAAGTTAGCATTTTTTTCGCTTCTATAAGATTTTGTTTTTGAGAAGAGAATTGTTTTATGTACTATTAAATAAATGCGGATGAGATAGCGAATCCTGGATGAAATTATTTCCGTTTTGTCTACATATCAGCAGATCATCGTCATTTAAATGCTTGCGAGCAAAACATCAATGAAAATACCTGGAAAGATGTTAAAATCCGAAGATAATTGAAACCGCTGTAACGAAAATGAATCAGCTTCGGTGTAAATCAAAATTCATTTTTTTTGACTGACGCGATTGAAAAGAAGCGAGGTTGTGGAAGAACTGTACCAATATAAGCTGCTGTTGATGTCGTTTGGATTGTAAACATTGGCATGAAAAGAAAACTCATTACGAAGTGTGTAATCTGAGAAGCTTGGGTAAATACTTAGTTTCACGATTTTAATCTGGATTTATTATAGTTCAACGGCTTTGAAAATCGTTGCGATTTCATTGAAAGAAAAAAAACATATATATATGTACGTATATATATAGCTGGAGCGTACCTTTACCCAATAGGCTATGGTTTAAGTACATGTAATTATGGAGAAGAAACGTCTGTGTCCTTATTTAAAGAATTCGTTCGAGAATAAAGCAAAAAAGAAATCTCATAAAAGTAAATGTTCGCGTGCATACTTAACATTTACCTTTTACCCCACTGATGCTTTGTTCAGTTTGCGCGATTTATTTTTATTTTTCTCGATCGTTTGTACTATGTGTACATTATATATATACTCTATGTGATTTAAGAAGGGACTGACGTCACAGAAAAAACACGCATTTTCAACACTTACTAACTGCATATACATAATGTACTTCAAAAATGTGAGGAATCCTATCAACAGTAAAGATATTACAACATCATCGAAGCATCGAATGTAATCATTATGTTGTTCTAAATACATTATTTGGCAGGTAAATTTAGATGAGGATTCGGACGACGATTTCTTGTTTGGTGATGTACATAATTATAATAATGAAGGAAGAATCAAATTTCTTTCGTATTACCAGCTTTTCACTTCGTTGAGTATTAGATGGGTAAACGTATGAAAAGTTTTTCTCGAATACATTCTATTTTTCTAAAAATAAAGCATTTGTGGATCTCGTTTACAAATGAAGTATGGCTCAAATTAATTTGTTGGAGTTGGGTTGCAAGTTCTATTGATTTCACCTAATTATACATAAGTGTGTACAGGGTATTATATTTCAATATGAGCTCCTTCATATTACATGTAAGGCTTTATATGACACTCATCTAATTATATATATATAATGTTATGTAGTACGTATGATAGGTTGGTTATAAAGGATTGAAGAATACCTTTATTAATTTGAAAACGTTTATCGTGTAAGTTGGAATAAAATATAATTATGCTCATATCAAAACATAGAACATGTAATATAGTATGTACTTATGAAAAATAATTATTGGCAATAAAATAGGTAGGTAACGACAAAAAGTAATCATTATATAGCGTTAAAAAAAATATTGGGAAAAATTGATAATTTTTTGCATAATATTTTTTTGAAAATTCTGAGTTAAGTTCGTGCTTTCAGCATTTCTTTATAATGTCTCCCTTCCCCGCTCCCGTTTCATCGTATACCATATATTACATACTCTGTTTGAATGCCGATTCAAGTCAAATATGAATATGCAGTTCTTTATTGAGACACGTTGAGAAATTTTTCTATGGACTAAAATGTTGAGGAAAGAAAGTTAAATTAATTGATAAAAATGAGTTAAAAAAGTTGATTTTTAATCAATTATTATTTAATATTAAGTTAGTTAATAAAGGAAATCAAAAAATAATTCTTGATAAAAATTTTTAAAAATTTTTTATTAATAATTATTTCATGAATAATAATAAATTTACAAAATAGAAATTCTTATGATTAATTCCACAAATTTCAGAACATTGACCAAAAATAATATTTGGTTTATTACATTTTATATTAAAATTATTTAATTGATTAGGAATGCAATCAACTTTAATGTTACTGTTAATAATAAAAAGAATTAAAATAATTCCAATTAATAAACTAAATTTATTTAAATTAATAAAAAAATTTAATTTCGACTTGAATTTTAAATTTAAATAAAAAGATAAAACCATTTTATTATTTTAAAAATTCATTTTAAAGGTAGATTTACAATTAGAGGATCAAAAATTCAAAATATATTTATTATAATTTTTTTATTTTAAATTAAAGTAATTAATAATATATAAGTAAAAAAAAAATATATTTCAAAAAATTTAATTTAGTTATTTTCTTTGATAAATATAATTTTTTTTTTTTATATGATTTTTATTATTTATTTTTTTTATTATTATTAATTATAGAACTTTTGTACAGTGTACAACTGTACACTTCAACATAAACTGCTAATGTCTACATGTCACTTTGAACAATAATTTCTATTCGAATTTGCAGTGCATATAATGAGCTTTTGGAAATGTTTGAAAAAATTACGTAATTTTTTTCAACATTTACGTACACGTTTTTTCATCATTACTGCCTCCATACTAATCAAATTTTGTTTGGTAATATTACGTACATTCTTTACTGTTCATTGTACAATTTACGTTTTGGAAATAATACATTATTTTTACTTGCACTGGAGTATGAAATAGAAAATTTCAAAATTTATCATTACAATGTTGAACATTTTATTTTCCAACTTCTGTATCTCGGTTCCTTGAGCGAATAGGGTAGGCAAATCATGTTACATGCTTGTCTCATGAATAGCTCTAAATGTGGTATGACGGAGCTCAAATTGTGGTGAAACACCCTGTATGCTTCAGCGCTTCTGGTGCTGTTATTGTAGTTGATATTAGTACGGCCGATTGGTGGAAAAATATAAGAAAAATGATTGAGAGTGGAAATATAAATTTCGACAAAACTTAGCTCATTCGCTTTGTCATTCGCTGAGATTTGACGTGTTCTGACCGATGAGACGAAATTCCAAGTTTTGAACAGTGATTACGTCTGATAAAGGTGTAACTCTTATAAGTAGGTATACTAGTAAGTAGCAACATGCATCAATATGTTGGATATGTTGAGTATGAAAAATGAATCGCTGTTATCGTCGTATATCAACGCCATATGCGTTACATATTCGGTTATCTAGAAGTTTTAAAAGGTGATAAAAAACTTTTTTCCTAGAGATCACGTAGGCAGCGTAACTTATGTTGAGAAGAAGGTCTCTCGTTTCAGTAAACATTCATTTATTGATATGAAAAGGAGAAGCAAGTTGAACAAAAAATCCAATTACTGTCTGTCAAAAATAACTTGACACTTTTTAGCAGGACAAGGATAGGCAACAATTCGTGCATGGTTACTCAAAATGTGGATTGTATTACAAAGTAGGTTAATGTTTTATTACCTATCAATTCATCGAATTAACTGGAAACGTATTCACCGTGCTTGTTTGTGCTTTACTATTTCGACTATTTGGCCAGCATTTTCAATTTGAAAACATTTTGGGAAGTAATGAAATCGTGAAAATTGTCGCGCTTTTTGCCTATCCTTGTCCTGCTAAAAAGTGTCAAGTTATTTTTGACAGACAGTACATAATCCATAAATCTAACGAAAGGCGATAAAACAATAATTAAGATTTAAAAAGTAAATATAAAAAAGAATAAAGATAGAAAGCCGATAGACCTGTTAGCGAATATCGTGAGCGTGATATGATTTCTCTTTTCACGTTCATCAACCAATACGAACTCATCGCTGTATGTAATAAATATCTGTAGCCCCAATTCATCGTTCGCCCAATTTATTTGTTTCGTTAATGGAGAGTTATTTCTGCTAGACTGATTTTCTAATAGTATCATTCTCTTCGCTTGTTCAGCTTCATTCGACGATGGAAAAGTTTTCGCGTCGACGATGTGTAACGAAAAGGTATTCGAATATCGAATATTATGAAAAAATGCCTATACCAAACGATATTAATGGTGCGATCGGGCGTACCACTGCTATCGTACCCCTAACGCTAATTTGTTGCTGTTTGGAACTTGTTTGAAGGTGAATTTCGCGTATAATTTGAACAGGAAATAACAGTAACAAGTTTAAAACACACCTTCGTTTGACGAAATTTTCACCGCTTCGGTGAAATTTCGCCTCGTTAACGACGTGATGCCGGATTTCACAACTCACATCACTTTTTTCGAGAAAGAGTGCTTTCCTACGAAGGAAGGAGACACATAGAAATTTAATATTTTTTACGTCGACGTGACGTTGGTTGGTGAAACTCGCTTTTAAAATATTAAAAAGGTGTTTTCTCGACGTAAGCCACATTTATTAAGGATTGGATAAGCGTACGTTTCTTTTATAGATGTTTTTCTGAAGCGTCTCGCGTCGAAGCGTTAATGTCGTCGCGTATGCCGATCAACAGGTAGAGCCAGAGCTTGTAATTGTGCCCGTTTCGTCGCTAATTTGTGCGTATTGTGTATCATATAAAATCTTTATAGAGTTTGAGCACTTTATTGTATCACTTGATGTTGAAGTTTTGTTCGCGTTATAATATTGCGTTTTTAATAAAAGTTATTATATTTGAGGTATTCTGAGTTTTTATCAATTCGACTCGAGTCTTATCACAAAATTTAACAATTTAAGAATTTCATTTATTTAATTAGATTTTATGATGAAAACACCAAGATTTGTTGTCGACTCCGGATTCGGAGTCAAAACTATTCCAAATGACTTTTGCTTCGACTTTGACTCTTGAGTCAAAATCAGAATAAGAGCATGCTCGGATGCAGCAGGCGAGTCACCGAGAAAATCTCGGTAGGCCGCGAAATATTTGGGCTGATTAAGGTGAAAATTGGGCCACTTTAATTTCCAAACTTTGATAAAAAAAAAAAAGAAATTTTATAAATCCATAATTTGAAAAATGAGAGAAAAAATTGGGCCGATTAATACTAAATGGGCCATTAAAAATGGTATTTCTCGGTGGGCCAGTAAATTTTCCTTTTTCTAGATACAGCCCTGAATAAGAGTTAAATTTCAATATTCACTCTATGTGAAGTGTCGGAGCCCAATTTAGAGAAATACGCCACATAGTGGGGCCGATTGCGATTCTAGGTGGACAAAAGTCCAAAAAGTGACATTCGATTTTCTGGTTGAAAGTGCACTCAAAAGTTGTGTACATCCTTCCTCTATAATAAACAAAAGCCACAAGAGCCATAACTCAACCGTAGTGGTCATGGGAGGGGGATGAGTAACACAACCTCCTACTTCTTCGCTCAAAATATCCCGCTAATACGAAAACGCTGATGTATGACTAATGATTTCGTGGTTTTAAATTCACTTTTGGGGGGAATGATATTTTTTCATGAAAATACGTTAAATAATGAATCATTTCACGGTGTTAATTTTTTTTTACAAATCATCATATTTATGTGAGAATTTTTTTTATTTTCGTATTTTTTTGGTGTTTTTTTACAATTTTTGTTACCTACAAAACCACAGACCTCTTCAGACCTAAAAGTGGCGACGTGGTGTTGTGCACAAAGTGCTCCTTTACACGCCTGTTTTGATTTCAGTTGCGCCAACTTGCGCCGAAAGTAGGTTTTTTAGGATTTTATGTTAAAATTTAGTGTTTTTACACGAAAAATCTCAGTTTTTTTTAATTACATTCTTAGCATAGGTTGTTGAATTATTTATTAATTTTTTTTTTTTTTTTTTTGTTTAAATAAAGGGTTTTTAACCCCCTTTGGATTTTTCTACTTTCTAAATAACCAATTTTCTCGAAACTGGAGCTTTTGGTGCTCTGAGGAGTTGAATTTCCAATATAATTTTAGCATAAATACATATGATTGAAAAATCAATAATCACTTGTTCGCTTGAAACTCTATTTTCCAAAAATTGGTGTTCTGGGGCTTTTTGAGGAGTTGAATTCCAAAATGATTTCAAATTCAAATTTAGCAACCTCAAAAATATATTACACAATATAAATGCATTGTGCTTCTTTTGAAGCTCAGTTTTTGAGAATTGTAGTTTTCGAGACTTTAGGGGCTTTTTGAAGGACTATATTACAAAAAAAATTTCAGATTCGAATTCAGCGAACTCGAAAACATATAGTTCAACATGAATGAATAACTTATTTCCTTGAAGCCCAATATTTCAAAAATTTTGCTTTTTTTGGGACTTTTGGGTCTTTTTAAGAGGTTGCATCACAAAAAGAATTTCAGATTCGAATTCAGCGACCTCAAAAACGTATAGCTCAACACGAATGAATGACTTATTTCTTTAAAGGCCAATATTTCAAAAATTTTGCTTTTTTGGGGCTTTTCAAGCGGTTGCATCACAAAAAGAATTTCAGATTCGAATTCAGCGACCTCAAAGACATATAATTCGATATGCATAAATAATTTATTCCCCTGAAGCCCAATTTTCCAAAAATTTGGGCTTTTGGGGCTTTTTGAGGGGCGGAAGGAAAAAACTAATATCAAATTCGAGTTTAGCGACTCAAAAAACATAAGGTACGCTTATTTAAAAGTAAAAAAGTTACATTTTCGAATTTTGTCCACCTAGATTTGCAATCGGCCCCACTGTGCGCCAGTCAAATATTGTAGACGAAATTTCGGGTCTCAGACTTTTGACTGACTCTACGTCCTCGGTGTTCTTTTATCTCTCGGACTTCCTGTAAACAAAATGCCTCGACATTTGCGCATTTGAATATTGAATTTGGTATCAAATGACTCTAAATGAGCCGGTCTGCAATTTGGACTTCGAAGTCGAGCAGGGGTGTGGAATCAACTTTTTCAAATTGTCTTCGGAGTCAAAGTCATGCTTCTAGGTTCATTCCGAAGTCAATCCGAAGTTCAAGGTCATGGCAGGAGCCAGATTTTTTGTTGACTTCTAATCCTACCAAAAAACTATCTTTATTACATATATCTACCACCAAATTTTGTATCGTGTCTGAATTTCAGCATAAGATTTGCGAACAGTTTATTCATGTTTGCTGCAATGAAAGAAAGTGGAGTACCCATTTGCAGGCTATTTAATTTTGTGACTCAAAAGAACAATTGTAATGATGTTTCTTTCGATGAGTTTGTATGTTACTTCTAGTCTTGGAAATGATTTTTTAAATGAGATGTTGCTGGGTCAAGTGGAGCAGATGTGGAAATTCTACGCCTTATGACGGTATAAAATAAAGGCTGTAGGATTCCTTTGATTTTTTTTTTTCAAATAAAAACTTGGCTGAAAAAATTACCTGTAAAGTTGCGTGGACTAGTTGAAATTGCCAGTTCGAGGGGAAGAAGAAAGCCTAAAAAAGTCGAATAAAAGAGGCAAAAACTCGAATACGTTTAGTTATATGGTTTTGGTAAAATTACTCTGAACGAACTCTAAGCCATCAATCTTATTCGTCTCGCGTGACGTTTTATTTTAAACAGCTGCTATTCGCCAATACATATACGATGTTTACTTATACTATATGATAATTGAATTCGAGTAAATTCAACGAAAGGTGGTACGTACAATACACATGTGTGCGTATTACGTACTACGTATGTGCACGTCGCATTGGACAAATTTTATATGATCTTATCGTCGATATTTTTTAGATCGTGGCTCACTACATCGGTGTGACTCAAACTCTAGAGTATTTACCGCACGTTAAAATACACTGGGCCGGAGGACGTACAGAACCGCCACCTGATACGCCGCCATGCGGATTCGATAATTCGTTGTGCACACAATGTAAGTAAAGCTAGATAAACTAATGATTTGACGTGTTTGATAGGTTTATAGCTTTACGTTGACGAAGCGTCGAATGTTTATTTTTGCGTTGTTTTCAGCCACTTCGTCCATATACGCAGCTTTGAGCATCGTCCTCAGTTCGGTGGTTGTGGTGTTGTCGATTGTGTCGTTTTTTATATTCAGGTAGGCTCAGTTTTACCTTTTTTTTTTTAAGGCATTTACTACGATATGCTTAATTGCTTATTATTTATCGATACTTATTTCATATAATGGGTTCTGGTACAGTTATGCTGCAAGGCTCGAAGCGTTAAACAATCATCTGTGAGGGTACGCCCGCGCCCCTCGGTTTACCGTAAACTATACGTACATGAAACGAATAAGAATTTACGCGAACGCGTTTAATCATCTCAAAAACTGTCGCCGTAGTTTATTTAAGGCGTTAGCGCGATGTAGGTACGCGACACGACATCGGTATATTTATTTACCCTATTCCCGCTTTAAATCAGAATTCAAAACGCGTAACATTCGTTCTATAATGCATACGTAATGCCGTACTAGCTGGGTACTTATGTGCAGACGTGTGCTTATCAAGACGCTCGCCAATTGATAATGCAAAGACCGTAATGGCATTAATTTACGCGTTAATTTTACTCTCAAATATGAATCGCAGGTAAGCGGAAAAATTAAGGCAATAATGAAGCCAATGCTACGGATCTATAGATACAGAATATAGGAATAGTATCTAGTATTTCGATGTGTGATATTTTCTTTTATTATATGTATTACTGTTTCGCCAGAGTACGAATACATATACGAATAAGTCTCAGTATACCAATCTTTGTGTTTATGATTGGTGCGCGTATTCGTTGACAGGTACGCCATCTTCATTGTTTCAAGAGAATACGAAATTGTAACTAGCGTTGTGAATACGCGAAAAGGCGTGATTAATGATCAGCATAGGATTATTTTACTAAGATTAATAACTGCGCTTGAAATTACACGCATACGAGGCGTAGCAGGGGCGACGGGTTAATAAAATCGGGCGCGCTAATTCGTCGCAATATGGAGTGGTACAAATCGTAAGCCATGGTTTTGATTAATAGATGATCTTAAATTTTGAAATATTTCATCAAACCTCTCGCGATTTGAAATTTACGTTACGTCGTCATCGGCTCTATTTCCATGAGAAAATGTTCGAAAATTGAGCTAAAAACGTTCGTAGATTACTCAGTTTCCGGAAACAATGTTGTACGGGGGAAGGACAGAGTGCTAGGCAGGATGGCAGTTTCAATAAAGAACGAAAATGAACCCTTGGTTAGTTTTACGCGAAAGGTATTTCAGAACGGAAACGATAACGAACGAATGAAAAGTAATTACCTATTGTTGTTTAATTGCGAAAACATAACAACAATATTCTTTAGTGATATATATACCTTACGCAGTATGTAGTATGTACTCGTGTAGGCGAGGGTGTGTTTGCGCGTGTAGCAGTAAGAGAGAGTAGATTTTGTAAAATTTTGAAATGGGCTTTGCAGTTTGAAAATTTAATCTCATCGTTTCGCTTGCAAGCGGCAAAATATCATATCGTTGATCGGTATTAATAGGTTCGCTGGCGAAACGCGACGCCGCGCCTCACCATATCTTGTTTATTGTTTCGAGGTAATACTTCGATGTAATCTCTTCATGAGCCGTTCTCTTTTAAGTCATAATCACTTCTTTTTTTTAACTTGCGAATGCAACGTACAAAATACTTCGACTCGACATTTTGAAAAACAATCAATTTTCCATTTATCTTCGAAAGGAGAATTTTGGGCTTAAGCTAGCATTCTGAAGAGTCGATTTTATTATATTTCTGTATGTTCCCAAGTACCGTGAAAATTTTAGCTTGAAAAAACAAACGAAGTAATGTTTCAAATACAAACAGTAGCTTGTGATACGTATGATTCAAACTCCATAATTTTTTCTTGATTATCTTTCTATAAATACGTGCTATTTCAAATTAGATAGTAATTACTTTTGATTTCTTCGTATTTTTTCCCGATAAATTAATTATTTTTTTCACTTCAACTATCCAAAAAAAAAAAAAAAACAAAATAAAGTTTTTTCACCCACGTATTTTCATCAAAAAATAATTCTTATTATATCTTTAAAAACGAAGTTGTTCAAACAGTTTACGTTCCCTCAAATGTGCTAAAATTCACACGAGTTTCTTTCGATATTTCAATATTGGAAAAACATTTTCATCGTGTGTAAAATCATGAATCAGTTTACCGTTTTTTCAATTTTTCAACCCTTCTTCCGACTCACTTTTCTTGTCGAATTTAAACCAATAATATTACATCTCACCAACGGGAGCTCCTACGTCAAACATAATTAGATAGCAGAGTATACCACTCTCAATTCTACGTGTATTAGCACTTTATACCCATTTAGAAGACCTGATAAAAAGCTCTGAAAGTTCATTTTGAAATGAGATGAAATGTTCGCATAACCGAGTTGTTGGAAATTAGTGTCCTTTCTTTCATTCCTAAAAGCGAAAGTTTGAACTTTAAAGACTCTGCCTCACCTTAGATTCAGTGGTTCGCAAAAATTTACATTCAATGTTCACATTTTAGTAGGGTTTTTTCATACGATATTTAGCAAGGCATTGTAAAATTAAATCAAGCTTTTGTTAACTCTCCAAGGTTTGTTGAAGTTTTTGAGGATGAGCATGTGTTTCTATGAGTTACCTACTATAAAAATTATGATTTTTTTCCAAGTATTGATACGTTGAAGAAGTGTAATCAAACACTTTTAAACTTCCGAAAACATTGAAAAAGTCCAAAATGTACGGTGCATAGCTAGAAGATTACAATTTTTTTCAGTGATGTGTAAAATATTCAATGAAGTGTGTGACAGTTCGTTAACTGCGGGGCGCGGCGACGCTAATCCCTAGGCTAGAACGAGCGCGTTCTAGTCTAGCCGTGCCTCATCGTTTGTTAGCCTACTGTTTCGTGCGTACTTTATTGGTTTTAGGCCAAGCTTATACGATTTTTAGTGTAATTGATTAGACGTGTTGATCGGTACGCCTGCCTACTCGCAGATAAAGTGTCGAGTAGCAGAGTATATAGGGTACTGGCCGATCGCCGAACAGATTAGTGTTGCACGATAACCGACCATCTTAATCGGTCAGGTTTCGTCGATCTCAAGGCGGCTACACCCGAGCGAGCCGTACGCGAACATTAGCCGAGCCGAACCTGCAACGAACCGCTCGTGGACCTGTTCGCGACGAATGTTCGCCCGTGTGGATGGGCAACGAACACGAGCTAAACCTACAACGAGCCTGTAACGAACCTGCAACATACTACGAGCCACGAACCATATTGGATGGTTCGTGGCTCGCTGGTACGTCGGCTTTTCGGCGAACATTAAGGATTCAAATGTGTGGTTCGTGTTTTACGGGGTATGTTCGCGGTACAGTTCGAGCGGCTCGCAAACCACTTGTGGACGGCTCGCTCGAGGTTCGGCTCCACTGATGTCCGCGTACGGCTCGCTCGTGTATAGCCGCCTTCATAATCGGTTATCGGTTATACAACCGATTATGAGCTTGCCTACAGTTGGTTACTTGGTTGAACTATGTTATTATCAAAAATAACGCAGTGAAATGATTTGAAATTAAAATATGTTGTTAGAAAAACTTTCTTTGAGGACGCTTTGCCTTTATTCTTCCAATTTTTTCATTTTTTTTAATTTTAAAATCAACTTTTCGCATTTACCTATTTAAGCACTGCTTAAGAAAAATGGTAGAAAAAACAATCTTCAACTAGCGCTCCTAACAGATTTTATTTAGTACTTGATATTATTATCAGATATTTCTGAATAATTGCCATAATCGGTTATATAACCGATCATCGTCGATCGTTTTCGAAACGAGTACTCGTTTACCCATAATCGGTTATATCGGTTATCACGCAACATTAGAACTGACACAGGTATTGATTTTAACTTTTATGCCTGTGTACATATTTTCATAATCGTGTTTGTTCATTAACTTTAACATAGTTTCGATTCAGTTGGTTTATACATAGTGTTGCATATTTCGTTACAAATTTTTGGTTGTTCTATCGGCACACCAGTCGATTGATCCTTACCTAAGAGGGCAATAGTGTTGGACAAATAACCGATTATTTGATACTTGGTTAAATTTGGTAACTGTAACCGGGTATTCGCTTATAACCGAGTATAGTTTACTCAACATCCGCTAAGGAACAAAGGGGATACATACTGAAGCTCTAACAAAGGAAGTATGCGCATACGCCATATTTGGTCAATTTGTGGAATGAGAAAATCCAACATGAATAAAATAATACATCCTGGTGTGTCTAAAAAGAGCTACTAAAATCGATGAAATACTTGGTTATAATCGAATACTCGGATGCAGCTTACTAGTACCGCAAGTATTCGGTTATAACCGAGTATTTGAGTATTTGTCCATTTGTCCATCCCTAGAGGGCGAGCTTGTCTGCCTACCTCTTCTGTTATCGCGAAAGCAGGCTCTGCCGACAAACGACACCCTTTTAAAAATATTGAACATGTAAAAGGTTCCTTTCTCGCGAAGGATCACAGCTGAACGCAATGGTGCCAACCGCATTTTAAGGAATACACGAAACTTCTTTTTGCGAATGATTCATCAAACTATGTGAAAAAGTAAAATTCATTTTTCGGTTTTCGAGATGCATTTAAATTTGAAGACGCATAGTGTGAAAAA
This sequence comes from Phenacoccus solenopsis, assembly GCA_009761765.1. Taxonomy (NCBI): domain Eukaryota; kingdom Metazoa; phylum Arthropoda; class Insecta; order Hemiptera; family Pseudococcidae; genus Phenacoccus; species Phenacoccus solenopsis. The sequence goes on along the minus strand of CM019752.1, from coordinate 53,051,324 downwards.
TGAAGGAATTATAAATTGCTATTTATTTTTCAACTCGGCAGGCAGTACAATCAGACAATCACACTGCTGGATCATGAGAATAGTGTTAGATTTCGCATAAGAATACAGGCAGTTACAATAAATACATTTTTTACGTTATTTTTCAGAGGGGAATGTCGTGTAGACATATTTTCACTTTTTCAAAGCACTGATTGTGGAACATGTACTCACAAAAAGCCAATCTACTTTAGCAAATACATACAATCGCTTTTATTGTTTCAAAGAACGTTTGAAAGTATACTGAAAATGATGTAGAGGCAATAATTAAATTTTTTCATTTGTGGTTAGGTACTAGGTACTCCATTTTTCAAATTTGAATCAAATTAAAAAAATCACAGTTTGTAAAAGTTGTGGTGATTATATCGATACGCTTCCGAATGTAACTTCCTCTATCGAAACCGATGAGAGATGGAGCAGGAGGAACAGATTACTCGCGGGTTTGGGTTCTTGACAAGGTCTAAAGAAGTAAATTTCGGGTTTTAAAATTTTTTCATAATAGTATGTTTTCACGATGCTGAAAAGTAATTTCATTTTTTTTTTTTTTGTTGTACGAATCGTTTCAACATTTTCTGGGGCTATTATCCAATCAGGGATATACAGCAGTTGTAAAGTTCAAAAAACGTACATAAAAGTAGACGAACATTGATTTGATAGGCTGAGATGGGAGTGCGTTGTTTATCATAATTATTAGGTATTTTCTGAAGTAAAAAAATGAATTATAAAGTATAGGCCCAATTTTGTTATTTTTATAATATGAAGTGAGACGAAAAAATATTTATGGGGAGGGGGGAGGAGGTGAAAAATGCACCGGAAAAAGGGCCCAAGGGACGATTATCTCGTATGCTTCATGAATGGACGGCGGTTTATTGTAATGAATATTAATAAATTCACAAAAAAAAAGTTCCACATGTTCACAAAAGAAATTTCATTTAATTCTATGCAATATTTCTTTTTTTTTTCTTTCATTTTTTTTTTTTTTTTTTTTTTGAGAATTTACTTTTAGGCTAAATCAAAAAATGAGAATTTTTTAATAAAATTCAAAATCTTGAAAGAAAATCAATATTTTTTTTGAAGTCACAAAATTTTTTGTTAGATAAATGCAGTGTTTTTGCATAAAATCGTTTTTTACATCAAAAGGCATAAAAATTCCAAAAATTGCTACATTTGAAAAAATATTTTGAAAAGTAAGTAAGCCTAAGCATTTTGTAAAAGAACTGATTCCTTAAAATAGCTAATAAAAATGTTGGCTCTATGTGTACATTTCATTTTTTATTTTTTGATAAAAATTGATTTTTATATTAAAAAAAAAAAAAAAAATGAAACTGTGAATAGATTTATTTCAGCACTTGGTTCATGGTTATTTCAAAACTCAACCTTGAAAATTCATTATTCCGCAAATAATAAACAAAATGTTTTCATTTATATTAGTATCAACTAGTATGCTTATCTTGAAGTTGTCCCTCCACCTACAAAACAGTTCATTTTATCTGGTACTTATTATAATATAAAAACAAAAAGGTTCTTAAACAATGGTAAAATTAAAATTAAAAAACGTCTTCTTTTTCAGGGCCTTCCATTCATATAAAAATTATGAAAAATGTCCTAAAGTATTTCAACATAGATAAACATTTCAAAAATTTCCATAAATAACCTTTACTATAGTCTATGAACCCTGCAACTTTTAAATAATTTGAATGAAAATGGTCTAAAATGCATATTTTTAAAGAAAAATCATAGTAAATGAATATAACGTACAACCTTACATATCCATTTACTATCAAGCTATATAATAACGCCTGTTGAAAATTATTCTACCGCTAATACGACAGTCAACTGTGACGATTTTTCTATTCCACTCCATGCAAAACGAGTACAAATAAACAAGAAGGGAATAACCAGTTTCATTTGAAAAATAAAGGTTGGTAGCATTGCCTGCGAACGCGTTTCAAAATCGGTGAAGGAGAATGCACAAGGAAGAACAAATAATATAGGGTGTCGTTTGTCTCCAGTGCCGCGAAAGCATCGCAGCCTACTGCGATTAAATCCATTAATAATCGATCGTGTTCGCGAGGGCCGCGCTGTCTACCACGACGTAACTCTATGACGATGATAACAAACTGCCACAAATGATTGAAAATGTTTGAATACCGCTGAAGAATTTAGCTTTCAATTTCACGAATCAAGTTGAAGATTTTTATGTGGAGGTAGTAGAGAAGCGGAGAAATTTGAACTCAAAGTTGAAAGAGGCTTGAAAGGAAAAATTGTCCATAAGATAAATGTACCAGTAGTGAACTGTGTTCCAGTAGTGAATCATTTTGACCTCTAATAGCTAATTTTAAGATGATACGTAGGGCTATGTTGGTAACACTGGACTAATGTCTTAAAGCACCATTTGCTAATACTTTGTAACTTGAAACCATGACTTTAGAACGATAAGGACCTGTGATAAAATTTTTTGTCATTTTTATGTTTTTTAACTACCCATTTTGTACTGAAAATTTAACGAATGAACTAAGAAAAGTGCATTCCAATTTCACTATTCACGCACTTCTACAAATATATTTTGAATGGTACTCCAAGTCACTAATATTCACCGCGAAAAGGGGATAATTTTCGTAATTTATAGTTCATTTTTCAAGTGTTATTTCATGTCAGAAATGTTTCGATCATCTATTTGAACTTATAAAATCCATTTCACTAATAGTGAACCACAAATATCCGTTATTAGATTTAGATCAATTTTTGTATGTACCAATGATGAATCACTAAATTTTATGCATTTTAGCAGGAATTGCGGAGGTGGGGGCGGAGGTGGGAGGCTCCATGAAGGTACCCATTTCACCGGAGGTGGAGGTACTCCGAGCTGGAGGTACATGAAATTTTTAGGAGGAAGGAGACGGAGGTGGAGGCACTTTAACTAAGGTCTTCGAAGGTACCTCTGAGATACTTCCAAGGTGCCTCCGAGGAATGGTACCTACAATAATTATAGAAAGTACTGAAACTGAAAGGTAATATTATATTACCTTTCAATATTTTCTATAATATTATTGGTGGTAGCTTTTGCTTTTTGCAGTTACCTCTTCAGTGTACCTCCAGGAGGTGCCTCAGAGGTACATCCAGGAGGTACTAAATTTTTTGGAGTTAGGAGGCGGAGGTGGAGGTATTTGAAAAATTCCGGAGGTAGGAGATAGATGTGGAGGTACCTAACTCTCCCGCCTCCGCAGACCCTGATTTTTTCAGACTGAAAAATGAAAGAAATATTAGAATAAGTTCATCAACAATCGGCAAAAAATATTTCAAAATGATATTTCTTGAAAAGTTGTTGGTAAAATATAAATAATCCACTATTGGAACATCATTAAAAAAAATGATCCATTATTGGTGAAATGGACTTTTTTCTTCTGTTTTTTTTTCTCTCTCATTGTAAATGAGGTTTTGAGTTTTTAACAAATGTTTGTTTTAAACCGGAGTCAGTTTACTATAATTTAGTGCAAAACTGGTTTCATTATCTTTCTTTTTCTATTTTTAACAAATTAATTTGCGAAGTAACTTTCTTAGATGTGTCCACTACTGGTGCATTTACCTTAAAAGTTGAAGGCAAATACATTAGTAATGTTTCAAACTGTCAATTATTTACTACAGTTTCAAGAATTTGTTTATAAAGAAAAGCAATGTCGTATTATAGATAATTTCCTTCCATCGCTTGATCATCGCCGAGCAGGGTACAAAAAGGAATAAAGAAACTTAACTGCGGGTTGGACGTATTTTTAGATGATATGTTTGGGCACTTGTATATAATTTTTTATTTCAGCCTATTGAGTAAATTTTCAAAGATTTTGAAAATTAGCAAAAAATACAATATATCAAAATAGCATTTATTCGACTCTGTCTTTCATTATAGGGTGGCAAAGAATTCGTATATTAACTTCACTACATCAAGCTTCAGTGGAAATGTCATGTATTAACATATGGAAACTTTCATGTTTTACTATCGACTAGTGGCCTATCTAAAAATTTCTCGTGGGTGTCCAAAATACTTTCGAAGAGACTAAATTATACACCCAGTTCAGACAATACAGCGACTTAAGTTATGATGTTTTGGGCGAGAAGAGTACGAAAGAAGGTCACTTTTTGCTAATTGAAGACAGCTCATGAAATGAAAACCAAAAAAAAAAGAAACATGTATTCTCGTGTGAAAAAATTGGTAAGGTTAAGGCGAATTTTTCGAGCATTCTATCAAGTGTACAAAAAAAATTTCAAAAGCCAACTTGAGTTGAATCGAGAGTAAAGCATTTTCGCACTAAATTACTTTTCTCGTTGAAGCCACACTCCCCTCGTGAGTTTTTGACGAAGAACTCATTTGGAAAGCACTGAGGAAATTTCACCGATTTTTTTTTTTCATTGCGTTAACTATCATTCTCTACAATCTAAAAGTATTTTCAACTTGTTTTAGAATTTTTGTATTTTATTTCCAAAGGTAACTGGGTTTAGAGCTTTTGGTATTTTGGTGTTCTTGAATTTTTTTTTTTTTTGAAAAGCAGAGGCAGGTACTACAGAATAAAGGTGGCTAACTCGTTTTAAAATTAATCTTTGAATGTTATAATAATACTTCTGAACTCGCTCGCGTTTCTGAATGTTTGAAAAATTAGCCGAATACAGAAAACCGTTTCAAAATTTCTCATTTTCATCAGATCACGATAAGATCGAATGCCTGAGAAAGTGGAGAATACCAAACAACTGTCCAATAATCCATTGTCATGGACTTGTAAAGTCATGAATGATGTACTTCCTCGGTGAAATATGATTGCATTTGCGTACAAAAGAGTCCGACTCTTGGGTGAAGAAGAACTCGCCTATTGCCTCTGTTATGCTGCCGGTTCATTTGTAATTCTCGTTTTTGACTGTCGACGTATAGGTATACCATACGATCGTATGTACATTGTATAATGTATATGTATCGCAAAATAATAGGTATAACGTCGTAAATAATATTTCACTGATAGGAAACTTTCTGCTTTTATAATAATACAAGGACAGAAGTTCGGAATAAAAAAAAAACCCTGTCTCGTGTTAGTTGATGCACTCGTAGTACATACAACACGAGGTCCTGTACAGTGTGCTGTGTGATAAATAACGCGCGTTATTGTTTGATTTTCTTGCTATATACGCGCGATGTTGTTTGAGTGGGAAGTTTTGAGAAAAATTCACCGACACCGCGATAATAACCTGGTGCGCGAAGCTTACCTTTTGTTTGATTTACAACTCTCAGCATCTACGTTTCTCGACCTAAATACGTAATGGCGCTATGATAAACACCGCTCGTATGTCGAGAAAAGGGTATTATTTTTCAATCGCGTTTCTCGAGTTGAAATCTCTATGTGTGAAGTGTAAAAATGTACAGCTACGTAGTACGTACGTATGAACACACCACGATAGAAGTAATTTCATTCGAAAACGAGTAAAGCAGTGTCGTCATTTTGTCAACATCGTAACACGTACTCGTATTCACTTGTGTGTCGAATAGCCAAATATCAAACGACATTTATGTGGAACATTTACCGCGCTAACGAGATGGTTATCGTATCGTCATTCGGAATGACGAGTGAATGGGTTCAATTAGGCTACGTGAAAACGAAGCGAAAAGAAATATGACACTTTGATCGGCGCGAATTTCAAGAAACACTTGAACGACGAAGTGGCAGCTAGTATTTACCGCAAACGCCCACTACGCTTAATAGCCGTTGCTTAAATTCGAAAACCACTCGGTCGCGCTACTTTAACTGAATTACCATAGCACAACCTTGAATGTTCTTCCAAGTCGAAACTTTTACCACGCTGCTTCGACCTGACCTAACGATATAATGAAAATATTTCGTATCCGACAACTAACCACGACCGACTGCCACGCGCTCGTGAACTTTTTTCACTTTTTTATCCCTTCGGTAAACATACGTATAGAAACATTACATACTCGTATTATATGCAATAGATATAGGCGTCGAGAATTCACCAGCATGAATGACGGTACATGTGAAGGTACATATTTTATATACGTACGAAAAACGCTTAGCTTTCAGTTTTGCGCGAAACAACGACATTTCGTAATTCAATTCGATAGATAACACGTTTGTCAGCCGAGTTGGTTGAAAGAAAAAAAAAAAAAGGAAACACTTTTTACCACGACGATCGGAAATGTTTTAAAGGGAGAGAGATCTGGGAAAGGAAAAGCTGAATCTATCGAGCCTTAAGCGTTTTCCTATACATATATGGTGAAAACATTCCGTGCCGGAAATTTTATTACGCCTAGTAACATCTGCGACGAAAGAAAATGATGGTCTCGGAAATGAACCGGAATCAATTTATTCATTTTATAATGCCACAAAAGCGCCCACTGCGTTTCCATCTTGACAAACTTTATCATCGAAAATACAATATAGCCTCTTATTTAGGTTTTCTCTGGCTTATTGCGTATCTCCATCGTAATTCACCTGGTTTTCTGTTTGTTTTTGTTTCACCGTCATTGGCACTGAACATTTTCAAGATTATGAGAGAATTTATTCATCTTTTCTCGTACACCGACTGTAGATTGAATTTTGTTGCCCGATGAAAAAGTAAATTTCAACATGATTTTTTGTGTGAATGAAACTCGAATATTTTCTGAGTTATTGGCATTCAAACGACTACATATCGCTACTACTCAGCGGAAAAGTAGTATGTCAGAAAAGCGATTTTAAGATATCGACGGAATAAGGTTTACTGTAAGTGTTGTTAAATGAATAAGAAGTAAAATCGGGTGGGGATTTATCAAAACATTTATTTTCACAACACTGGAGCTTAGTTTCCAACATCTTTTTTTGAACTATTCTTCGTAATTTATTGATAAAAACTAAAAAAACTGAGGCGAGGTTGGATATACTACCAATATTCAGGGACGTACCGAAAGGGGGGAGGGGGGAGCTTCCCCCTTGGCTTTTGGAAAGTTGGTAAATTTGGAGTTTTAGCGTAAAGTTGGTAAATTTGACCATTTGCGCAGTATTATTACAGCTATTTTTACATTTTTTGAAGACTAACAAGACTGTGACATCTTATTTAACATCTTATTTTCGTGGAGCAAAAAAAAAAAAAAGGTCAACAGTTGGTAAAATTTCATGGTATTAATTGGCAATTTTTGGTTTTCTCCCCCCCCCCCTGAAGAATGTCCTTGGTACGCACGCCCCTGCCAATATTTACCGAAAAGATGGGCATATTACCAAAAATAAATTCATTTTTTGCAGTAAAAAAATTCGTTCAAAACGATTTTCACTTTATTTTAACGACATAACATAGTAATGATTAGGATTAAAATAATAAACTTAATTTTATTACAACTGGACATACAACCTCATCCCACCGACTTTTAATGACAGCATTGGACATATAACTTTCTTTTAATCAGGAACGTAACTAAGTCATTTTTCAAGGGCGAGGGGGAATATTTTGAAAAAAATCCCAACTTTTTGTAATGAAATTCCCAACTTTTTTGACAAAATTTACAACTTTTTTTTTCTTTTTTTAAATTTGAGAAATGGTGTAAATCACAAAATAATTAGGTACAAATAAGCGCCTTCATGCGCAGTTTTTTCATGTTCTTTTTGTAGTTGTCGTTAAAAATTTCATCACACAAACAACACTGCACTTTGTATCTTTTTCCTTTCCCTCCATTATTCATTTTTTTAAATTCAACTTAAGTTAATAAAAAGTGCAGACATATAGCAGGTATACGATGCACAGAAAAAAATCGGCGGATTATTGGCTTAGTGAGCAGTGGCAACGGCTTAATTTTGAGTTATAGTGTTGGGCGATTAATAATCGATTAATCGGTAAAAATAATTGGAAGAATCGATTAATCGATTATTAAAAGTAATCAATTATCTTATGAAATAGGTAATCGATTAATCGGCCAATTTTCAGTTTTTTTTTTTTTTTTTTTTTCAATAATGCTTCGATATTTCCGAAGAAAAAAACTTTTTATTAAAAATAATCGTTTTGTGAAGACATTTCTACAATACGATGAAAGCGACGTTCATCACATACCTTAAATATGCTTGTTTTTTAAATGAAAATTGCGACTAGGTATAAATACTGTCATTTTGGAATAAATGATTTTGTTTTTGCAATTTATTTAAATAAATTATTTAATTTTTGTAATTAATTCCAACAAATGTTGTTTTTTTTTTATTATTATAATCGAACACAGCATAAAAAAAATGAAAAATTGAGATTTTTCAAATTCTGAATATTTTTTCCAACTCCAAATTTTCTCCAAATTTTTTAAATCTCCAAGATTTTTTTCAACTCAAATCTTTTTTCTGATTTTCTCAAAATTTTTTTCATTTCATTTTTTCTCAAAATTCATTTCGAGCCAAAAATTTTTCTCAGTATTTTTTCAACCAAAAATCTTTACAGTTTTGTTTCAAATTTGAATGCTTTTTTCAAAATTATTTTCAGTTATACTAGTGCCTATTCGCCCCTTCGGGGCTCGCAATAAAAATTAAATGAAGAAAAAAAAGTTATTTTATCAGATAAGTACTGCTACATTCTAAACTGCACAACCCAATTTATGCTTACTCGTTACCCCCACCAAGAGTTCTTCCTTTCAGGATGGGCTCGCCCCTTTATACCTTTGTATACCTACCATTTTAAACAATTTTACAACTTTATCCTTGCTCTTGCCTATCTACAAAGCTTTTATTAAAATTAATCACCTTTTTTTCCTTTTGTATACCTGCTATCCTTTATACTTTTTATACCTGCTATTCATAATAATTTTACGACTTTACCATTGTACATGTACAAAGCTTTCATTAAAATTTACAACCTTTTTTTCCTTTGTATACGTGCTATCCTTTATATACCTTTTATACCTGCTATTCAAAACAAGGATGCGCGCGCATCTCAAACCCGATTTTATTTTGATTTTAATATATAGAGAGATTTATTTTTTATATCAAAAAGTCAATATTCATTTGAACTTTGGAAACATTTTTTAACGCCACAATTTTATTGAAAATAGGTTTTAAGTTGGTAAAAAATTAAAAAAAAAATTTCTAGGTTGAAAAAAATTAGGTGGAAATGTAAAATTGAGAAGGATCTGAAGAAATTTTGGGTGAAAAAAATTACTAATGCTGATAAATGGATAAAAAAATTAAAAATAGATATAAAAATGTTATAAAACATTTTTGGATTGCCAGAAATTTTCTAGGAAAAACTTCAAGAAATTGAAAAAATCGATAGAAAAAATTTGAATTTGTGTAAATTTTTATTTCTTCCTTTATTCAATCGTGTTCCGTAAACGTTGTAACTACAGAGTATAGATAATATGAAAAAATCGATTATTTCAATAATCTATATTCGATTAATCGAATATTAGAATAATCAAAATTCGATCAATCGATTAGTCAAATTATCGATTATTCCCAACACTATTAATTTACATGTTGTCATTTGTCAGTCTGTCTGTCTATATGTCTGTCTATCCATGCACCTGGAGAATGGAACCTAAGCATGATTTAATACATACAACTGCACTGCAACCGTTCGTCGTGATTCGCGAAGTTGGAAATTTTTTCGGTTGTCGCGAATAATCTGTTGTGCGCTATACATGATATAAGTTAGCATCAATTTGAATTTATTCGAGTTCTTATTTTACCAAAAGAAATTCAAGTTCGCAATTTTAGCGTTCAACAATTATAAATTTCCCAACTTTTCAAAACACCTTGGGGGAGCTCCCCATCTCCCCTTAGTTACGCCCCTACTTTTAATAGAGAATATTTAATATTAGAAGTGTTTTTTGGTGAATATTCTCATTCAGTGATATCACCAACTCAAAATCACTATTTCTGGACATACACTACCTTTTTGCTGAGTGGGAGCGATATGATCAGAGTTCGTAAGTACGAGAAAGAACGTCCTAACTGGTAAAAAAAATTTTCAAATTGCTAATTTTCTAAGTTTTGTTTGATGCTTCTATCGAGTTTAAGGATCTGATTAGGGAACTAAACTTCGCGTTCATTATTTTATTTTATTTATTTTTTTTTTTTTGTTTAATTTCCGTTCTCCGACGATAACTTGGGGGATACGGAAAAGAAGTAGAGCTTAAGAGCTCTTTCATTTTTAAAGTCGATCTTTTAAACTTCGAAGCTTTTTCAGTTTTTTTGAAAATATCTCTGGAATAAAGGGTCGTGAAGAAAAAAATACATAAGAACAAAGATGTAGAAAATTTCATTCTCTACAACTTTAGTCCTACTCATTTATCATGAAGGTTCGTCGTAACTTGAACTTTTGAAATTTGAAGCTTTTTATTTTTATTTTTTATTTTTTAATTATCTCGAGAACGAAGCGTCGCATCGAAGAGAAAAGTGAATAGCAGTTCGGCAGTTGAAAATTTCCAGCTCTACAATTTTGGTTGTTATACGAACGATTTTCACGAATGCTCATAGTTTTTCGGAAAAATGAACTCCAAGTAAAGAGTCCAATAATTGGTATGTTTTGTTCTTTGAAAGTCCAATGCTGTCATTTCCCAACGATAATTCGAGTAAAACATGATGGAATGACTCCACAGTTGGGAGATGGGTAGATGATATGAAGGGTAAAAGTCCTATTGTTTTTGAAATTGATCCCTTCACTGAAAGTTGAGTTTTCGAACTAAAGATTCTTTAGTCTTTTGCAAATATCTCGCGAATAAAAGTGCGCAGAAACAAAGTTGTTGGCAGTTTCATTCTCTTCAACTTTGGTCCGCATGTATTTCTCAAAAAAATCTCATAGGAAGTTGAGCTTTTGAACTTCGAAGTTTAACTTTTATTGCTTTGTTATCACTTTTGCGTTCAGATCAGTTGTTGTTCAACATTACCGTCAAGTCCACTATTTACGTGCATCAGTATTTAGTTTTAAAGTTATATTTTGTAAATTGTGTTCGCTACAAAGTGAAAATCGGCCCACTCTGCGGAGAATGTAGCCGACCAAACTGTTCAATATTTACGTACGATTTACTTACTAATGGTATCGACGAGCGTATATACATATGTATGCAGTTTGGCGGTCGTAAACCCGTCGAATTTATTTTTATCTTGATCGTTTGAACATTGGCACGATGCTATATAGCCGTACCTACCAGCCATAAAAGATACATTCCGACTTTCTTTGAAAAGAAAGAAAAGAAAAAAATAGTAGAAGATACCCACCAAAGGATATTCCATTCGAGGAAATATTAATATTCTTTCGCGCTATTCTCACGAGCGAATGTTTAACTTGTGTAGTGTGTACTCTATGTGGTCGGTGGGTAAAAACTAAAAAAGAATCGCATCATCGTATACCGCACGTAGACGCGTTTATTCGCCAGTTAGACGAGTACGCGATAAAGCCAAAGGCGGTATCTTTTTACTATATTTCGATTATAATGCGCCTCTTGAATAGTGTCCTTTTTGTCGGTGAAAACTTTCTAATGGCGCGTACTGTACAGTACCCTGTATGGTGGACGAATTGATTAAATATTTTAGCTGCGTGAAATTGGTCGTCGTTCATCGTTGGTCGTTTTTTCGCGTAAATTTGTCAACTTTTCTTTTTTTGAAAAGAAGAGGGAATGAAACACCTTTAGACGCGTTTTTGTAAAGTTTAAACGAGAGGCAAAAACGATTTCGTTATAATTTTGTGGAATTTCAATCGACGAAATATTTTATTAATTTTTTCCCTTTTTTTTTTTGCTCGTTTTTTCGTGTCCAATATGGAAGGCGCCTACGGCGTACCATCGAAATATCGAAGTTATACGTATATTTGTGGAAAAATGAATTTTTTCCACTCGACGAATGTTTGTTCAGCATAATACGGCGACCTTGCGAGATGTTTTCTGTTGGCACATCGATCAAAGCGACACAAGCGGCTTTTGAAAAGCTTCTTCGAGTATTTTGGAAATTAAATAATTTTTCAGCGAGTAGAACGCCTCGCTAATTGAAAACACCTACTCGAGTAAAAATAATTAAAATCGAATCAACTACATCTATTTTGGAACCGCGTAGCGGCGAGAGTTTTTTCCCCGATGGCACGAATTTCACCGTTAAGAATATTAATTTCGTATATGTTTGCTGCTATAATTACCCGGCGCGCCGGGTACACATTCGTTAATTCTTTAGGAAAACATAAATTTCGTACCTACGCTTTTTTGGCGGCGCGGCGCTGATAAAATACGAAACACGTTCGCATTCCGTTATTACTGCGAACGCGAAAAAGATAAGACGCGGAATTTCGAATGTATTATAAGTTTCTAGCTTCGCCAAGTTTTATCCGTGATGTGCTTCCTCATAACGATAATTTAATTCGCCTCGATGAGCATACGTAAAAGGTGCACGCTCGTTTTTCAGACATTACAAGCTGGAGGCGGAAATCGCATCGATGACGTGGAGAATTAACGCCCGCGATATAGTCCGAATACCGCCCGGTGGCAAGTTCCGAGGCAGTATGTATAGTCTGGGAAGAAGAAACAGCCAAATTGTGAGTTGACGATTTATTTTTCTATATTATGTAATCTCTGCGAAGAAATAACAATGAAAATATTCGTGTCTTTAGTCGCCTCAATGTGATGTAATAGTCTAGATTCTGTGACTGGTGAAGTACTTTGAAAACGGTTCTTTTGCAATCGTCAAAAACCAATCCTCTCGGTAAAACAAACTCAGTTTTATCAATACGGAGAGCGCTTTATCGAAAAAATTAATAGAATTATGTTTGTTGAAAATTAAGAGCTGATTGATTTTGTGTAGGTACGTCTTTTTTTTTTGTAAATACCGTAATTACCGAGATAAATACAAAAAACCTTGGTAACAACTCTTTCGCTATCATGTAAGTGATTAAAAAGGAACATTTTTTGGCTTTTCAGTGCATCGTACGCAAAAAATGAAATGAAGCTATCTTAGGAAATTGAAAGTAGAATAATTTTTTTGCAGTAATTTTTCTCGTGAACGTTACATAAACCGAAATAAATATGAAAAACTTATCAAAATTAATATGATACATTCAAACAATATGTTTCAAAAATAAACTGATAAGTGACTGTTTTGACCTTGAGAAGAATTTTATTCAAAAAATGAATAAACATTTTTTATTTGAAAAAAATAAAAATAAATAAATAAATAATTTTATTACTTTTCATTTTTCTTGCAAACGCAAGTGTCATATTAAGTGAAATACATGCTAGAAATCCATTTCTTGAGAAATACTGCTACCCTTCATTTAAGGTCATACGAGAGCTTGGCTATCCTGAAATTTTGGTATATTGTTTAGAGTGGTAGTCTTGACAAATTACTCAATAACTAAATTCCACGTTCACTTCGTATCTTTGATTAGGGCTGATACTGTCTGTCCAATATAGCTTGAGACTTTTTGACAGCGCAAAGTTAGGCAACAATTCATACATGGTTACTCAAAATGTGGATTGTATTATAAAGTAGGTAAATATGTTATTACCTATTAGCTCATCGAAGTTAGCAGGAAACATATTCACAGAATTTTTTTGTGCTTTACTATTTCGACGATTCGATCAGCATTCTCAATTTGAACACATTTTGGGTAGTAATGAAATCATGAAAATTGTCGCGCTTTTTGCCTAACTTTGTGCTGTCAAAAAGTCTCAAGCTATATTGGACAGACAGTACCTCCTTGATTCACGGTGGGATCGGCGATCAGTCGATCCTGGCTGAGATGAATAATAAAATTCCATCTTTCGGGATAATATTCAGCATAGACGATGTATACAGGTTGCAGTCTGAGCGAGAAGAATTTTGAGCGTGGTAAATTATTTCAAGGCAATTATCAAAAAATTAAGAAAAAAATATTATATTTTTTAGATGTTGTTTTTTTCTCTTTTTTCAAAAATTTGTTCATTTCTGAGTATTTTCTCTTATTTTATGAATTTTTTTAATGCTTTTTTTTCTTTAAATTTTTGAATCTAGTTATCTACACTATTTCAGTTTTTATAATTTTTCCTTTATCAATAAAAAAATAAATAATGATCCTTCTTTTGAATAACTTGCAATGAATTTTTAGCGATTTTTCTTGAATTTTTTAGTACGGTTATAATTTTCCTGATTTGTTTGTTTGCTTCTTTTTTTCTTTTTCTTTTTTTTTTTTTTACGTTTGATGTGTTGTCACAAAAGCCAATGGCACGGATGGAATTTAAATAAAATGTTGGAAAGGTGCATTTAAAAAAATAAATAAAGAAGGAAATTTGCACGAATCTTTCATATCTCCTCACCAAATCGACTTAGAAAAGTCAAACTTTTTATGTAGAGTTAATTGATGAGCAGAACATGACCTCTTAAGTTCAGGTTAAAATGATAGTAAAAATTTGAGGATAATTTAAGAAGCTTTAGGTTTCTATAATTTGAAAAATATGTGTCTACATGATTATTGCATGGTAAGAAATATTGAATTAATTTGTTCTAAATTTAACTTCGCAAGTGGTTTGGGAAGGGATAGGGTATGGGTTTTCAAACTTTATACTAGGTGTGGCCAGTGGACATGAAGGGCTTAGCAACATTGTTTACAAGTCTGAACAAGCCCAATTAGAACTCAGCTCCAGCAATGCGGCATGGCTGCGTAAGTTTCCCAGAAAATGAATAAATTTTCTAACAAAAAAATTTTTACACTTTGTTATTATACGTAATTTTCCCCTCCAAAAGTTCAAGAATTTTGGATTTTTTTCTTTGTGCTAAAATCGTTCAAAAGAAAGCAGAAATAGAGGGGAACGGAGCTGATCTTTCTTCTAAGTCGCTGCCAACATCGGTATTGGTTTTTCTGTTATTTTCTGGTAACAAATTATTGTAATATGAAAATTTTGAAAATAGCTAGCACCTGATTTGAGGGCAAGGTTTTGGGAAACTGGAATAATTTTCATGTATTATGCCAATTCTTTCTAAAACCCGAGTTTCGCACAACCACCTTTAAAGATTTACGAGCATCCTCTGACCATTTCCAACTCGAAAGATCGAGGATGGAATTTTAGGGAACCTGAGCAATTCGAAAACATACTTTTATGAGTTTATCTCACATGTAAAACTTTTTATTCGTCTCACTCGGACTTATACTACATTCGTTCACAGAATCTAGACTATAGGCGTTGACTAATCGAATAAGGGAAGGAAGAAAGTAATGTTTTGACCAATACGTTAAACCGCCTTTAGGTTTTTAGTATAGAAATACCTTAGCAATAAAAGAAACAAATAGCTGAAAATTTTAAGGAATAATTTCCCTGGTGGCGGAGTGACCCGACACCAGCCGCAACGATGTTGATGTGGGTTGGCTAAGTAAATTCTTGTACTCATTCTTGGCATACGTTGTGTGCGTATATTTTCGAAGTAACCTACCTATTGTCCCTAGATTTATTTACTAAAACTTTCAGCTCGAATCGATTAATCAGTTATAATTTTTTTTTTCTACGAAATTCATATCTTTTTTTTTGTGAACGTAGGCTATTTTTGAATTTGTTTTACTTTTGGAATTTTTTTTACATTTTCAGATATTTGTTTCATTCAACATTTACGTTTTTTTTTTGTTTTTTTTTTAATACATATTATTTTCCATTTTTGATTTTTTTATTCACTTTATTTCTTTGTTTCTTACCTGTTAATTGAATAAATTCAATCGGTAATCGATTATTTCGTTTAAATAGCGAATTTATTATAATCGGAGTTGTTTTGTGTAACGTTTAATTTACAGACTGTGGCCTCCGAAGACGCGATGAGCCTATACGATGGCCGGCAGCAGTTCATCCAAACGGCTTTTTACAAGGTAATTTATTGGCATACGAAGCGACGCGCGCGGGGTACCGCTTTTATTCGCACTCGACGCTCGTCAAAGTAAAACGAACTCGAATTGAAAATATTATCCTAAAGGGTTTTCAAAACGGAATTCTCGACTTTCGATGAGAAATAGCGAGCGAAAAAATGATTTAATGGCGTCTATCGAAGAAAACGCCGGTAAATAATCTCGCAGTGCCGTGTATCGCGGTACGTATACCCGCGAGGTTTCGATTTTGCCGAGTAAAAATCAACAAACGTAGCTTAACAAAACCGTATATTTTTTTCCATCTGTCGAAGCGTTGTTGAGCGCGGCGTAAAAATGTGTTTATATGTTTCATCGGTGGCGCGGCTTTTGAAATGTCTATACAGTCCGATGTTACGATAATCGGTTTAATTCGACTGGAGTTCTATACATACTATATGGTGTATAGTGTATAGTGTATTCGGCGCAGCTTTGTTCCTTGAGTCCTTATTCAAACAACGAAATCTGTTTTGTTTTCATTTTCAATCGCTTAAGCTTTTTTTGAGCGGCCCACTTCTACTGTTTTCCTTGGGTACCTACCTGACTAAATCTTTCGCTTATTCGAACAGTAAGATTCGAACGTGCCCATCCAACGTTTTCTAACTAATCTCAGTCGAAGGATGACCCGACCTTTCATTCGCTGCCTGCTGAGAAGTTCTGTTCTGCTTACATATGTACCTTCGCTATTGTGATATAGTGATAGACGATAGTCGTATAAGGAGTTCAGGACATAGCCGATTTCCTGATTGTTTGTTATTATTTAGGTAGAGGATTGGGAGATTTCGCGTTCTAGTTAATTAGTAAAACTGATTAGTCTCGCATAAAGTCCCCTCCCTCCTTTAACCTTCCAAAACTGATGCGGTCTTAGTATACGAGTAGTTCATGTACTGAACGACTGAGTCGTTCTTTCCATTCGAGAGGTAATAATTTCGTTATAAGGCAATCGAATTAATTTTCCGGCGGAATAATTAAATTTGAACCGGAGTAGATGCGGATAAAGTAAATATAATCAGCATGGTGTAGACATTTTGTGTTACTTAACAGTATTAGATTTTAATGGTGTACCACCAATTTAATGTCGAAGATATGGTATATCTATCATCGGTACTTTGGATGAGCGTAAATGAACGAGTTATTTGCTGGTGAATTTCGAGGCTTTAGCTGATTCCTTCCTGGTGTATAAAATCCCATTTTCGTCCTAATTTGATGTCACATTTCGCGAGGCTACAGGTAGATTAAGTACGTATAATGTGCGAGTACGTCATCGTAATTGCGCTGAAATTTGAATGTGTTGGTGCCGGTAACCCATTCTTTTATATCAAAGCAAAAACAAACATTTTGAGATGTTCACCTTCACTCCAGCTCGCCTCAAAATTTGAGTGATTCGCCTTTTTTAGGTTACTGGTGACTGCTGGGCTTAATTTCAGAAAACTGGAAAAATTAAGCGAATGAATTGTTGAGATTATAGTGGGCGAAGATTGAGTGGGAGTGGGGGAAGTCATCTCATGTATCCTACTTAGTTTCTTCCTTAACTTGCCAACTTACTAGTACGTAACTTATATGGGATGTTATATTGGTCTATAAAATTAGGATGTACACTTCTACTTCTTTCTTGGCGCATTTATTACACGTCTCATTTTTGTTACAGGGAAATAAAGTAGCCGTGAAAAATCTCAATAAAGCCAGGATGGAGCTGACGCGTTCTGTTCTTTTAGAATTGAAAAGGGTAAGTACCAAATTTTTTATTATACACTTATAGTAATTTCCTTACGACTCGGATAAGAGTAGAGATTATCTGAAAATACGTGTAAAATTTATTTCGTCAACGTGTTCTTTTGGCAGAAATTTGAACGTAAAAAATGTCATTAAAATGTATTAAATTTCACAAAACCTATATCTAGATATTACCTGTTTGAACGATTTTCATATCGCGGAAAATTATATTGCGTTTATACTTGAATTAAAAAGATAAATTGTACTCTTGTACGGTCGAATAGCCTTTTTAATTTATTAAATGTTACGTTGAGAATAAGTTGGTGCGAAAACGTTATAACGCGGATTATACGGTAGAGATGAAATACGTTGAACATTTTTTTTCGTAAATTTGGCAGGTAAAATGACGAATGAGTTATTTAAAAATTTAATTTTTCGTCGTTTCATTATCGAATGAAGCTTAAGTGACGTTAATTCGAGTATAAAAGGACGGCGCGGCGTCGCGTCGACAGTATATTTTATAAAATGACGTGGTATAAGTATACTACGCGAGAGTGGTATCGAAACGAAGCCGTTACAGAAATTAATTTGCGTAAACGAGCGAAATAAAATTTAAACATTCAACGTTTACGCCAAAATAAACGAAGATTTAAAAAATAAAACCTCGCTTTTATATTTCGAAATGTTTCTACGTAGTAATGATATTTTTTTTCTCGCGACGTGCTTAAATGTACGGGTACATGGTCGTTCTGTTTCGAGTCCAGTTGGATTACCGACATCCGGCGACCGGTAGCCATGATACTGCGTAAAAAAATACGCGATTTTTGTTCGACTACTGCTTCGTAAAATATCGAGTTGACAGCTTTTAAATTCCGGATTCGATAAAAATACGTAAAAAGCAGTAGTATAAAATAAACATCGATGACGCGAACGTTGTCGAAATGAAAAAAAAAAAAATCGCAGCCCAGGAATAGGTAATTTGTGAACGAAGTTAGGGTGAAAAGTGGTTATAAAAGGTTTTCGCGCCAGAGAGCTTGGTGTATGTAGTCACGCGATACACGCAACAAGCTGTGGAAAAATTCAAATTAGGCACAGACGACGAAGCGGGCGCGTCGCTCAGTACTTGATGCGAATTAATACGAGCGAAAATTTCCGTCTCATATAATCATATAAAATACTTTACTGGCTAAACGTAAACGTAAACGTAGACGTAAACGGTACATATAAATATGTGGCGAACGAGTTTCGCGTCGAATATTGACAAACGGAAAATTACGCGTAGGTCCGGCGTAATTGATTGCGTAATTAAAGGATCGTGTGCGAGATTAAATTATACGCGGAGCCGGCCAATGAAATTACCTTAAATATTTATACGGTTTAGTATACCGGCGGGTATTGCATTTTGTATTCGGCTTATTTTAAACGCGATCAAATTGAATTATCGTTCTTATAAAGAGCGCGTATGGGACGTAGTTTCGTATCTGCTAGCCTGATGAAAGCCCCAATTACTTCACAGGTGTGCTGGGTATACGTGAATTTATGGTGGCAAAACCCGGACGCGTTTATCCGGCTTTTATAAGCATTGGCGAGATTTTTTTCTTTGCGGTTACCAGTGCTGGACACTGGATTAGCTGTGGGGAATCGCATTTCGACTCTACCATTTTTTTGGGCTTGAGAATTTTTATAAGCCTGCTTCTGGTTTTATAACAAGGCTACATTCGGAAACTGTTCAATTAATCGTCAAGAATTCATCTTTATTTCACAGGGTTTCCCAAAGTATCATATTTTTTCTTCAAAATGACTTGGCTCAGATATTTTACGTAAAAAAATTCTGAACTTTAGGATCTCATGTGAAGAGAAAATTGAATAGATTTTGTCTCTTGAGTGAGAAACGTACTACATAATTTCAGATAGAAAGGTTAAGAGAAAGCATAATTTTCAAAAATGGGTGAAATCATGAAAAGTATGAAAAAAATGAATGTAGCCCGCAAAAAAAGACTTCGCGTGGAGAGTGTAATTTTTTGGACAAATTACGAAAATGAGTAAATATCAAATTTATCAGTTGAAATCTTCTACATAGATCCCTTGTTCTGACTATTTTCACTCTTCTTAGCGCACTTTTGATCGATTTTTGGGGTTGGTTGTGCGAAGTATTGCGGCCACTATTGCCAGAACAAAACTTCTAGCGATTTTCAACTGTCGAAGTTAATATCCGCTCGAGTTACATAATTTTTTTTTTCTAATTATACCTTTGAAGGTGTTATTTCCAAAATTCATCGAAGATGACTCAAGTGGATGGTTCTAGCGAATTCAATCTGCCAAGGTTGATATTCGTTCTATGGTACAGGATTCATGGGATGTCTAATAAAATTAAAATCTTGAGAAAATCTTTGGCATAATAAAAATTAAAAATCAACTGTAATTCTTTTGATAAGAAATTACCGTTATTCTCATTTTTAAATACGCGTGATTATCCAAATTCAAACGATATGGAGAGAAATTAGTTCTCTTTCCGCGTCGATGTAAAACCGATTAAATTGAGTTTTGAACCGATTAAATCAATCCACCTGAAGGAATTTGTGATTCCCCACGTAACGAGATTATTCTCGTGGCCGTGCGTTATCTGCCGTGAAAGCACACTCAACAATGTAATTTTGATATGCGAAAAGTCGCGTGGTTTCAGTTCAAATGAAATATTTTTGCGTTCGATTATTATTTTCTAATCTTCTATTCGATAAATGTGCATCGCGTCGCTTTGATGAGAACCATGCGCTATTGATATCGATAACAAGTTGTGTACTAATTTTATTGTGTCGTGCTCAAGTGTTCATGGAGTTAATCTCCCACCATATGTAACGGAGAAGAAATCTCAAAAATAAGATAAGTAATTAGAGTGATGGTCTGTTAAGTTGTATAGGCATATCTCTCTCTCTCTCTCTCTCTCTCTCTCTCTCTCTCTCTCTCTCTCTCTCTCTCTCTCTCTCTCTCTCTCTTTCATTTTTCTTTTTGTTATTACTTTTTTATTCAAAATAATACATTAAAAAATCCCACATTAGTTTGTTACTTATTATTCTGTAATTTTAACTCAGTCGTCTGTCCGAAAGTAAAATCTACTTACCAAAAACTACTACCATACTGTGTGTGGGGTGGAGGATTGAACCTCCGATGACGCACTTGAGTTGTGGTTTACTTTTGACTCTTCAAAGAGCCACATCACACTGCACTACTGCGTGGTGCAGTGGCTTAGCTCATATGAGATGTCCCTCGACGTCACAGTTGTAGTTACAGCGTTTTTTCGAAAAATTTTCCCTCTTCATAGGTAATCCAATACTTGTTGTACGTTAATCTCAGAATATATCGAAATTAGTTTAATATTAATGAAAATTGCCAGAGTAAAGGGCCTACTACGTTTCAGCAGCCAAATTTGATATTTATTCGTTTTTGGCTATTTTATGGAAAAATGATGCCTATAGCTCCGAGTTGTTTTCGCGGTCTGTTTCTAGGATATTCTCGGTCCACCATCGATCAGGTGCGAAAAGTATGAAAAGAGCACGATTTTTTTTGGTGGGGGGGGGGAGGGAGAAAGGGTATAAAAGTACGAATAACGTGCTAAAATTTTCCAAAAAGGGTCAAATTTGACTAAAATTTCAGTTTTATCCGAATTAATGACATAGCTTGAACAATTTTCAGAGAAATTGAAATTACAAAATAGTACCTAAGGGAAAGTGGAAGAAAGTTATGAGTTTTTGATGGCCAGATTAGACGAAGCTCTACTTTTGGTTATAAGGATATTTTATAATGAAAATATTTCATTTTTCTTCACACTGTACAATACGTTTTTTTTTTTTTTTTTTTTGTTTTAATATTTTTCCAGTATTTTTCCAATTGTTAGAAATTTTTACCCATCTTCCTTCATCTCTTCTGCATTACCTTGAGCAGCCGAATTTTTTGTCGTGAATTGAAATTTCTAAAAAATTTTACATTCAATAATTTTTTTAATGTGGTGGGAAATTTTAAGGCGCTGAAGGTGTACAAATATCCTTTGTGAATCCTATCGATAGCTAACGAATCGAGACTTATTTATTTACAGATGAAAGACTTACACCATGATCATTTGGCACGATTCTACGGTGCTTGTTTGGATCCGCCGCATTGTTGCTTCCTTACAGAGTACTGCCCTAAAGGAAGTTTGCAGGATATCCTTGAAAACGAACAAATAAAACTAGATTGGATGTTTCGATACAGCTTAATGCACGATATAGTAAAGGTAAGGTGGTATGTTTTATGTTTTTCTACAAAATTATACGAAGAAAGCAAAAAAACAAAAATCGCTAATTTATGTCTATGATAATTCTTGTTGTTATTAAATAAAATATGATTCCTCACGGCATGAAATATACGATCATACAAGATTTTACTCGTCTTTTAGGAGTTCCCGCAATTGGGATTTTCATGCCAAATAAGCGCCCATTCTTTAACAAAGGCATCGTGTACTACAAGTTTTGGGTCATAAGTATGCATAGTAGGAGGTGCCAAGCATGGGTAATGGGTATTCTTTGTTTTGCGCATTCTGATTATTGAAGAAGCTCTATGAGGTTAAAACATCCATCGGTACGCTAATAGTTTTAATTTAAAGTTTTCAACGGTTCGGTATCATCTTAAGAGAATACAGAGCGTTTAGAAGAGCTGTGGAATATCGAAATACGTCAGTTATTGTACGCTTAAGCTACCAAGAATTTTGACCAGTCGTCAAAAATAACATGGAGTAGGGGTAGTGGAGTTTTCGTCGTTTGTCACATCATTTTTAAATTATGGGAGTTTTGATTCGGTTACCTCGTTCAACTTTCATTACTGCATAGATACATATAGAAAGCGTGTAGCCGTGTACGTATGTAGAATACCTACGAGTATTTTATGTATGATAGCTTTCGCGCCGCATTTATATACATATACTTGTATTTGCACCGATGTGCTGTGTATGTGGTATTCTCAGTGCAGTGTTTTTTCGCTTCCACTTTCCTTCTCAAATAGAGCTGGCATTTCTTTGATAATCTTACGTGACACGCGAAACTCTCCAAGCGACATGTATCCGGTACAGGGGCTAAGGGGAAGAAGGCGTGTAGACGTTATTTCCAGTACACACTACACACACGACTTCCATTCATCATGTAACACGCGAGTGCGTACTGAACGAGTTCAAAATGACTTCCGAAACGAATGACATTCGTAACGTAAGTTGCGGAGGTTTTTTTCCTCTCCTGTGAGAGCCTTTTGCCATTTTCTGCTCATAATGAACATTACAATCCTGGAAACGTAGCACAAATAAAAATGAAGTTTGGAAACGTCTTTTTTACTTCTTCTTCTTAAGCCATCTTTTTATCCGTTATACAATTTGCGCCGTTTCGCTTTTCTTCGAAGCTTTCAAAAAGTTATCAACTCGAATAGTATCGCTTGTCGGTTTTATCTTTTTCTTTTTTGCCGCGCTATTCGCGTTGTTATTATAATATGCTGTAAATCTTCATTACGACGATATCATCTTGGTAATTTGTGAAATAACCGCTGGACTTTTTTCCGTCGTTGAATCGTGTAAAGGAATTTTGAACAATTTTCGAATTACGTGAAATGATTTTGTGGTACACCAGAAGCTGGCTCGAACTGAATGCGAATGTTGTTCAGCTGAGGAAACGGTTTTAATTTTTTTTCCCCTTTCATTTTTTTTTCTTTTCCTCTGTCACGACAACGCTGTAGTTTAATACAACTACCTTGGCAACCGCAAAAAGTGCAGTACCGACTTATTGTAGATATCTGAAGGCTGAAGATTAAAAACGAAACAGAGGAAGGGAAAGAGAATCGGATGATATGAAAGTTTAATGAGATGCGTCTTGCGATGTTTCCACGGGTAATTAAGCGTCGAGAAAAATTACCGTAATTACCGAGTTTTCGCTGTTTAAATAACGACTACTATAAAGCTTAATTTTAAGACGATTTACCAGCCACTGGCGTCTGACAAAAACTAGAAAATGTGTAGCTTATTTAGCGTTTTCGCGATGGATGATTTCGTGGCGCTGAAAACTACGAATTTAGACCAGCTGCGCTAATTCTGTTGAGTGCAAATTCCCTTCTTGAGTTGTATTCACTGATGAATGGTTTCATTATTATTATATTACCCGTGGAAAGAACATGTTGCTCTGGCTCCGGAAGTCATAAATGTTTATTTTCGAGAAAAAAAAACCGTAAGCAGCCACGCCGCATTACTGGAGCTGAGTTTTTTATTTGGGGTTGTTTAGGTTTGCAAATAACGTCGCTTAATCCCTTCATGTCCACAGGTCATACTCAGTATCAAGTCTAAAAATCCCTACGCTGTCCCATTCAAAACAACTTGAGAAGTTGAATTTAGAATAATTTTAGATATTTCTTGCCATGCAAAAGTTATATGAACCCGTATCTTTCAAATTATAGAAACTCGAGACTCCTCAAGTACTCCTCAGATTTTGATGATGCGCCATTTAGGATCTATTTTACCCAAATTTAAGAGGTCATATGTTGATCATCAACTAACCCTACATACCAAGCTGAACTTTTCTAGATCGATTTGGTAAGAAGATATGGAAGATTTGCAAAATTTTCTGTAGCAATTTGTTCTCTAATCCCTCTCCAAATGCGCTTGGAAAGTTGAAATTTGGTTTTGTTTGTGTCCGTAACTTACTCTTTTATATAAAATCAAAAAAGACAATTTTATGTCATTTGCCCTCCCTCCAGCCCGCCTCAAAAGCTGAGTGATATGCCATTTTGAGGTATCTCGAAAAAACGAAAAAGTACATCTTTTGCATCTTTAAGAAGAGTCTCTTATCAAATTTTGAGCGATTTTTATCAATACCCGCCGGCGCTACGCGTGGGAATAAAGATATTATATATACCAAAAAGTTGGGCATTTGGCAGATGATAAAAAAATGTTCTGGAACGTAAAGATTTGAAAGTCCATCAATTATGAATGTTGGTAATATTTTCACAAGACCCAGTAAGGAGGCTGATTACTGATAAGGCCACCTTAGCCCACCAAACCCACTTGACAAGTTGGGTGTAGGATATGTACGTAATGTTTTTTGCCTGGTGGTATGAACATGAGCTCATATTTGGTATCAAATTTCAGCTGTTGAGGCTGTTTAAGCATTAATTAAATTTCGATTATCAACCATATTGAGTTCATGTTATCTATTATGATGCGAATGCGAAGAATCATACCGTAGTTCACAACAAACCCTATGTACCAAATTTAATCTTTTTACATCAATACATTGGACGAGGACATATGTACGATTTGTTAAATTGTCAAACTTGATTGCTCCTTTAAGAGCAGTTTTCTGCTCCAACTACCCTAGAAATTTACTAAATTTGAATTTTTTGATAATGTGCACTAATCCCTTCATGTGTAACTTTTTTTCGTTTACCATCTTCAAATTTTGAGTATATAGCATACTTCATTACTCTTTATTCCTAGTGAACATATGTACCCGTATTTATCAAATTTGAGTTATTTGAGGTTCCACAAGAGTATTCTTCAAAGTTTGCTTATCTGCCATTTTGGATCCATTTTGAGTGTAATTCAAATAGCCATATTGTAGCCATCAAATAATCCTACATACAAAAGTTGAGTTTTTTAGATCGGTTTGGTGAGATCGTTTGGTACATTCCAGAAATTCATGACTCACAACCTCCTTGTGAAGCCATTTTTGCTCAACTCGCGTCCAAATAGACTTGAGAAACTGAAGTTTGGAAATTTTAGTGTCCGTATTTTATTCAATCGTGCGAAATCAAGATCTATAATTTCAAGGCTTTTGGAGACCATCTAACCTGCCTTGAAACTTGAGTGAACTGTTATTTTGTAGTGAATCAAAAATCTGAAGAAATATACCTCTAAATGTTCATAAAATAACTTCTGATTAAATTTTGAGCGCTCTTCATTCCCATAATATCGTGTTAGGAAGTGAGAAAATGTATATAATTATACTATGTGTATGCATAAAAATAAAGTCTATCTTCGTTTATGCGAATGTTTGAAGTACATATATTTACGAATTATCTGATACCCGAAGATCTGTTCTCCAAACTAGGTGAGCTGTAATAACTATTCTATTTATAATCACCCAGCTAAAAGTAATTTATCATAAAAACATTCCTGCCCCGTCGTATTCATTGCTTTCAGCTAGCGTGCCCATTTTTCTGCATACGCGTTAAAGAAATTCGAATAAATGGTACATATTATTTTATTTTATTTCGTTCAAAGAGTAATTCCATTAGTTCGTTACGTGGCGTATAATGTCCAACTTTAAATTTAGTTATCGATAAGTAGATGACGAAAGTTAGCGTTATATAGCGAATATAACGCGTAATTGTAGTCGTTATACGTATTTACGCAGGAAAAGTGATAATTGAATTTTTTACAGGGCATGTGTTACTTGCATAGCAGCGAAATAAAATCGCACGGGGGTTTGAAGTCGTCGAACTGCGTTGTCGATAGCAGATTTGTGCTAAAAATTACAGATTTCGGCTTAAGGAGTTTAAGAAGTGATGTGGAAAATTCAAGCAACGGTAGCGACTCGTACGCATATTGGAGACGTAAGTTATCGAATTACCTATACGTAAAAATACGACTCGAATATACAGTATACCTATCGCGTTTCATAAACCAACAATCGAATTTTCGAGAATTTTTCATTTCGATAAATTTAAATTTCAAAATGTTGATGAAGATTCTCGGCGAGATATGCTTAATAGGAATTTTAAATTAGAAATCGGCGCGTATACACCGTATCTTGGCTCACGCGGTTTGACGTTTGAACAAAAAATTGAAATTTTCATCTACGTACGTATATTATAGGTACGCACCGTGTATAGTATACAGTCATGTAACACATCAAAAAAAAAAACTGTAATTTGAATTTTAACGAACGCACGTGCTTGGTTCGCCGTTCGCTACCTATATTTAAAAAAATCTCGGAATTTTCGAGCAATTTCAGAGTGGAAGTTTTTCCTTGTTCGCGCCAGAGCGTGAAAACGTCGATGAATTAGCGCAACACGAATTCCGTCGAACTTTACGATAACCTCACGTATTTACGTATTAATTTTGAGGAGGCGAGAAGTTGACGTCGAAAATTAAAGTTGCGAAAATTCCGTAATGGAAATCTCAACGAGCGGGTATTTTCGAGCGGCTTGTTAGTGCGGTATTATTTTTTCGATAGGGAATTAAAAAGTTTGATTTTTAATAGGATTATTATGGACGGCTCCGGAATTATTACGAATGAGGCATACACCACCTGAAGGAACGCAGAAGGGAGACGTATACTCGTTTGCCATCATCGTTCACGAAATCGTTACTAGACAAGGACCGTTTTACTTGGGAGAAAATTCTGATCTTGGCCCTAAAGGTACGTGAATAAAATATTTTCACTTTTCTTTATACGAGCAGCGTCATCTGGCGACGAAACGCGTTTTTGAAAACGAACTGTAGCGCTTTCTACGACAAAATGGTGAAATCGAGTTTCCATCAGTAGATAAACTGAAATTTCATCTCTTCTAGATGGCGGTTACGAGTACGGTTCTATATTCTCGTAAAATTCGACAGACGGCGCTTCGCTATACGTTTTTGTTTTGAAAGCTCTTGTGTTACGCGTGAAGTTTCTCGCCATATAATAGAAGAGCTATTTAAGGTTTTTAACGTCTGTGTATTATGTGTATATACTCCGAAAATCTCTTATGCATACGGTTTGATATTAATGCAAATCTCTTCATCGCTTTACATTTCATCGTGAAACGCGTGCATACTCATACCTTAACCATGTTAAGCGGATTATGCGATAGGTACTTCGAAAGCTTCATTAATTACTCTCGCCTTTGGCTCGTAGTAGTACTGGATACAAGTAATCGGTATTCTTTTGTTTAATATTTACACGTTCATCGCTCATCTATCATCATGTTCTACCTATTCGCTCAAATGTATCATGTCGAAATCATTTTCAAAAAATTTTATGCGAAATATATGATTCGACGAAAAATGTATCGTTTTAAATATTCCAATGTTTTTATGATAGTTAAATGTACGAAATGCCATCAAACTTTACTTTCGTTTTCCCTCAACACAGCAATATCATTCAGATAAGTAAGTTTCGTTGCTCTCTCATACTTGAAAGTGAAAATGAAAAAATACTCGTGTTCGATAAGTTACATAATCGGTTTGCCGTTAAAGCTGTGAAAACTTAGTGCTCGATAAATTGCCTAATCGATTTGCCGTTTAAATGAAAGAACACTCGTGTTCGATAAATTGCATAATCAGTTTGCCGTAAAAACGACGCGACTTTCGTGTGCCCATAATGAAATACAAATTATGAACTGTATAACCAAATTGTCATGATAAAGACGGTCGATTTTCTTGGTCTCCTCTATGTTAATTTTCCATTTGGAAATTATGTCATTCATTTGTGCTACGTTTGAATACGATTTATCTACTCGTTTATTTTATTTGTACTCAGTAACATCATCTTTATGATTACAAGAATGGTATGATGGAAGGTGGTTCGGAGAATTAAGCCTCTCAAGCATAAACAAATAACATTTGCAAGTTGATAATTACATTTTGAGTGACTGGAAAATTGACTCTGAAATAAATGAGTAATCGTTATCGTTGCTCAATAAATTGTATATATACTATGCCCGGTTGTGCACGTTACAGCAAAAAGGATCTTAACTACGTACTTATAAATTGAAACCGATTTTTGTACGTGCCTTGTATTCCTGCATAATTATATGTTAAATGCAGTATTTCATATAGCCGCGAAACTTGAAAAAAAATTCTCACATTCAAGCAAATGATGTATAATTTAAACATTTCTTTTATATTATATAATTAAATTTTTGCATTTGAGTATATAGGTACATTTCTTGAAAAATTTTCTAAAGAAAGCGTTTTTTTTTATGTACTTAATAATGATTGACCTGCCCAAATAAATAATGCATGAAATTTGTACGCATTTTTTTTTATAGTTGTTGCTCGTGTGAACTATTTACAACTTGCCTTGTAGATAGTAAAAATGAAAAAGCCACTGCCCTCTTTCCCTTCTCCTTCAAAACAGAAAAATCATGTTATTTTTTATTTTTTTGACACGAATAAAGTAAAAATTGTTTTTAATTTTTTTTTTAATAAATTATAGTTACATACTATACGTACATAATACATATATAAGTACGGGTAATAATATTTGGAATTTTTGATTTAATTTTCTAAAAAAAAAAAAATCCTTTTCCCTTTCACAATTCCTTAGAGTTCTTTTTACCTGCATAACTATTTAATTTTCATCAAGACTTTTCACAGTGTAAATAAAATGCAGCAAAACATTTATTATCAACATATAAAATCATAAGCTAACAAAAAATCATAGTTACAGAAAAGGAACGCGAAATTAAGACCCTATATGCGCATATCTGTGGAAAATACGTGGATATGCATAAAACATCGTTTTCAGCTAATACATTATGTCTTATGAACAGCACATTGATATACCTTCAAGTTGATCTTAAGCTAATGTCAAGTGCATATCAATATTTTTTGTTAATTAGAAAATTACGCGATATATTGGTATCTGTTGACATCTATTTAACATTAAATTTAGCTCAACTCGAAAGTATATCTATAAGATGTTCATAAGACATGTATAACCTCAGAATTGTGCTTTTCTTCTGTTTATTCGCCATGTACGAATAGAAATAGGATATCGATCATCCATTGTGTGTACATAGGTGAGTTATGATTATGCTAGAGAAAAACTACATGCCTAAACTAGCCAGTGTCGCTCTGGTGCCCTTTGAGGCTGGTCAGAAATACGCTGCCCAAGGTCTCATTCTTTACTAACTCTGATTCACCTTATCTCTCAACCATTCTAGAGGAGGTCAAATTTTACTTTTTTTCCAAAAGTGTAGGTTACAGGTGGCCAATTATTGTCAAATTATTTTCAACGAGCGTGATGAAAATTTCAGCTTCTAAATTCAACTTTGAAACCTTCCAAAATAGAATTAAGGTATGGTTCTTAAAAATAAAAAATAGATTTTTACGAAATTTGGGATTTTTAACTTCTGAAAGTTATATTTGATCATTTAAAAATTGAAAAATGTTTAGTCGCCGAATTTTTTCAAACTTTAGTGAACTTACACGTTTTTTATCTCTTTGAAAAAACACCTATGTAGTAGAAGTATTTATTTTTAAAAAGTAATAGGAATAAATGAATAATTGAAATAATAAATTTTTAACGAAATTCTGTTCGATGTATGAATAATGTCAAGTTGGTCAGTTAATTCAAAACCTGTCTAATTCTTATCTTCCATGGTGTTTCAAAAAAAATTGTTTCATTTAGTGAAATTTGATTTTTTGATTGTTGTCTTAGTATGTACTTGAAAAAAAAAATTGAAAAATTGTATTATTTTTATTGGCTGTTAGGCCGATTTGGGCTGGGTCTGTCAGAAATCTTCAACCATCCGACCTGGCCATTCATTATCGAAATTTTAGAATTTTATCTTATAGCAAGAAAAACTACAAAAATACAAAATAAAAAAAAAAAAACAAATATTACGCGTTTTCCAGTTACCACAATATTTACTTAGCTATTGAATGTACAATAAAGTATATTTTTGCATATTTTTTTCCAACTACAAACTCGAGTTATAATTTTGCTAGAGAGAATAATGCGTAATTACATCGTTGAACTAGCGAAATATTACAAAAATAAACTTTAAAAAAATTAAGACTGAACCAATGAAATGTATTCGCTTAGGTAAAGCTAGCAAAACTTTCTCATTAGCAAATTGTAAACTTTGTATCGATGTAGATACTTAGTTTGGTAAAATAATTAAAAATAAATGACTTCCGACCATACTCACTTACCATCTAGACTGAATAATAAAAGCCACGAATTCGTCAACCTAATTAGTAAAGTTTTCTGGGCGAAATGTATTGGTATGTTGAATATTTTACTTCGGTAACATTTCACCGGCTGAATTCGAATCAATATTGCGTACCAGTCAGGTTTATGTGATCTAGCTCGACAAATTTATATTAATTATTTTAAGCTCGGTTAGCTAATGATAAAAATACACGTTTCCTTGTAGAAGATATGTTACAAATCATGGCATAATAGATTAGGCTCGAAAATTTCACTAGACGTATTGTAGATAAGTACGTTTATATGAAATTCGCTAATTTTAGCGAGGTGGAAATATCACGTTACCGCGGAGTGATTAACACACTAAATTGTCGCCACCTCAGTCCGCATGCTAGTGCTACGAAAACAACCGCTATTACCGAACGATAGAAAGTCCTCATTTTAAACCTAACCCCGGCATAAATACACAATAGCGAGAACGATTCGCTTCGCTAAGTGAAGAAGGATTATGCCTAAATGTTACGGTAGCTTAAGATGTATTCGTAGACTTATGCGTACTTTATTTATATATAACGTGTTTTTTTTTTTTTTTTTTTATTTCGTTTATACTTTCTTGAATTTTGGAAATTATTCAGGAAAACTATAGCCAACGTATTCATTTGAGCGTTAACTAGTGGTAGTTTTAACGCTAAATAATTGGAAGGGAAAACAGTCTCCGTAGGCTTCGTAGGCTTTATCAAGGAGAAATTAATGGTTTGCCTCTTATGTCATTTGAAACTGTTACCAAACGCGTGACAATAAGCAGCCAACGGATAACGAGAGATTTTACTAGGAAACGGTGGCATTTTATTGGTCAGCCCGGACATAATTATCTATCATTTTTTCCTTTTTAAATCAACGCATACCTATCAGTGGCATGAAAATCTTTAATATTTTGTTTTACAAAGTCGAAAATAAAATCTTACGTATATGTACGTATGTACTTGGTATTGTAAGAAAAATTATCCTTTACTATGAAATGAATTAACGTTTTATTCGTCTATATTCCAAAAAGGATGTATCTACCCAGCGTTAAACTATTCATTGATCGATTGTAATACCGATGCGAAAAACACGGGTAAAGGTAGAAGTGCAATTACATGTAAAATTGCTAATTTCAAGTAGCTTAAAAATTTCGTGAAACTCGATCAAGCTCGTAGCTCGAGGGAATTTTCATGATTATTCGGGGAAAAAACTAATATCGTCTGAAAATTTTTTCGATTCTTTTTTATTTTATCGATGGAAAAACAAATTTTATTTGGTAGGGTATTTCTCCATATCACTTTCATTCTGCTATATTTTTACCCTACAAAGGCAAATTCCCTATATCTGAAAATAATTATCGATTATTTCATTTGTTTTGATTGCTTTTCGCCAGATTGAAAAACTGAATTACTATTACAAATATTTTGTTTTTCTATAATTTTCAAGCATAATTTTCGAGGTTAGGTATCTTTTTGAAACTTCACAACAATATTTCCCTTTAATTTGGCAATGCTAATAAGAAATATTTTATTAATTATTTCAAATGGATGAATAACGAGGGAAAAAATTAATAAAAATATGCAAAATTATGCTTCATAACTTTGGAATTATTTACTATCACTAGATGAAATTCAAAGAAATGAAATAATTGATTGTTCTTTTGCAACGAAGGGAATTTGGCGCTTAGGAATACTAAGATCATTTGGACATGGTCTATGTACTTATGATAATTGCATAACGGGTAGTGGGTACATCAATCATCGAAATTAACCGCATTATATTAGCTTAATGAAGCTCAAATAGAAACAGTTCAAAATCTTCGACAACTCCACCACGTATATTTTTGTCGATTCATTATTTACCAAAAGGGAACACGACGGAAGGTATTTGAAGGCGCACCCGCGTTTGTTTCGCATTTACACCTAATAATTCATCATCGTGAGATATAAAGGTTAAACACAATTACTCCTATTTATTTTTATTACGCTTCTTCGCAACTAAACGTAAGAAAAAAATAACGAGTAGGAAAATTTCAAAGTTAACTCACGATCTGAGTTTATAACTTGGCGTTGTGAAATTAAAAAAGTTTCGCTGTACGGTACTACTCGAGAAAACAAAACATACCACGCACGTTTAGCCTTTTTCATTTAATGTCCGTTTTCCTTTTCCCTGTTCCGCTGAAATTCCGTTAGCGCCGCGACGCGGCAGAAAGATTGATAGCCGTAGCAGAGCGCACGTAATGGTCGCGCATTATACGAAAAGGAAACCGTACACCGAGCTTAACGGCAGCGTAATTTGCTTTGGCAAATCTTAACGCGATTTTCGACCTTTTTTATGCGAAGATTTAGGTAATGGAAAAATCGAAAATAGTAATTTGTTGCAGATTGCCTAGCGCGACATCTTTCACATCATTGACGAATACTCGGCACTCGGAGCATTCTGCACGTGTTTCAGGCTCTTTTGGATGATAATTGTTATCTCGTTGATTTGTGAGGTAGTTGTCGAAAAAAAATCATATTTCGCAATAACGTACGAAAATTTCTGATGTACGAGTACGACCGCGACTTTTAGCCATTTAAGTAGGCTCCAAGGCTATCGATTGCGTTGAACCTTCCGAAGAAATTAGTTCTACATAATTATAAGAAATGATTTTACTAAGACTGCGTAATACTTTTTTTCACTATCCCCTCGTATCGGTTTCTATGAAATGATATTAAAAAATTCGTTAGACCAGCCATCAAATCTACTTGAAAAAATACCTCTCGTGAAATCCACTCTGACTAATACCGCTTTGCTCGAGACGAGAGTGGTCAGTACTCACGCTTCTTCAGTTGAGTCACAGTCTTTTGACCCATTCCCTCCTTCTCAACAGACAGCTATTACCTTTATGCCAGCAATGCCAGTTCCACTAAGTATTTTATACGTCTCCTTGTGCATATAGCCACTCTACACTTGAAATACCCTCCAGCCCATCGAACATTCTCGCATCAGTAAAAGTCACCATATCACGACCCTACTCACATTTCTTAAACAGACTAATTTATTTCAAAAAATGTAATCCTCAGTTGTAAATAGTTTGCAATGTTGCATTTTGTATAATAACAAACAATAACATAAAATTGGTTCTTCCTTGTTCGTGTGTAAAAGCCGACTCAACTCGCTCTCACTCACATGGTTGAGGATGTTTACCTCGGAGGGACTTGGGTCATTATAGTCTTCAGAGCCATAAGAGTTTTGACATGGTCTTCCTTAGTGTTGTGTCTTGTCTTAGTGTGTTCTTTTTGTTGTTTTTATCCAATCTCATCGCTCCATTACACTCTTTCCAACGAATGTGTCTCTGATAGGAGTTGCAGCATATATTAATTTAGCAAAATAATGCTGTTGGGGGCATTAGTCGTTTTTTGTCTTTTTAGCTGAATTTTCAATAAAAACGATAGCTATTACAGCCTACTTGATTTGGGAGATCGAAGTCTTAAAATCTACCTGCCAAATGTCCAGCTTATATTTTTCCCCACTCGTAGCTCCTGTAGATATTGATAAAAATCGCTCAAAATTTGGTGAGAGACTCTTTTGGAATATGCGAAAAATTTTGTTTTCTTGTTTTTTCGATGCACCTCAAAATAGCGGATCACTCAGATTGTAAGGTGGTTGGAGGGAGGGGCAAATCGCTCAAAATTTCCGTTTTTCATCCCTCATAAAAGAGTGACTTACGGACACTAACATATCCAAATTTCAGCTTCCCAAGTGGATTTGAAAGGGAGTTAGAGCAAAAAACCGGTTTTTTGAGGGGAAATTGCTATAGGAAATTTCCCCTATCTTTCATATCTACTCCCCAAATCAATGTAAAAAGATCGAACTGTGTATGTGGCAGCCGTACGTCACGAATTTTTGCATGTTATTAGCAGGGTTAATCCGGACACTACCTTAAAAAAAAATTTGTATAAAAATTAATTCTCTCGAATGTCTATAGGATGTGTGGACTGAAATGGTTGCATTCTCGAGTTTTTCTCCTCGTAACGTGTATGGTAATTTGCTACTGAGTGTAAATATTTTAAAGATGATAATTAATTTATTACTCCTAGTAAAAAGTAGTTGCTTTGATGCCGCCTTATTTGGATAATATAAATTTGGAAATCATTGCGATGCGACACAGCGCGGCATACGGAGGCATTTCCAGCAATATTCTCATCAGCTAATTCGGTGGTTAAGACTAGTCTGGTTTTCAAGGATTTCGAACACAAATAAGTAAGCATCAAAGCAAATACCTACCTTGGAGGTGAAGCATTTTAATGAGCCAAGCTCTTAAGCTGCCTGGCGAAAAGTTTACATTTTGCGTACTATTGATTTCGCTTTCGCTCCTCGGCACGCCGAAGTTTTCGGCTCTTTTATTTAAATTCTAACGCGCGTTTAATTTAAAAGTAAAAACATTTTAGTTTAAACCTTACGACAAGAAGGTTGACGACGCGTAGTCGCCTACGAGAACAGTGGCAATGTTACAGCGTTGGTTAAGCGGTTGAAAATGTTAAAAATAGAAAAAAGCATAAGCGTTGCGTGAAGATTTATTTATTCGTCGAATACTGTGCACGAGAGTGAAAAATTTTAAAAGGTTTCACCTTTTATTTATTCTTGAAGTGTTTTACTTTCGGTGAAAATATTGAGCGTACGTTCTCGGTATGAAGCCTGTCGAATGACCGTTTTTAACGTAGAGTAAGCCTTGTTTCGCTGATGGTGAAAAAAATTTTCGCGAATAATTCATTTTTTTAGCTGAGTTTTTAACTTGAAAACGATAGCTATTACAGCCTACCTGATTTGGGAAGGGAAGGTCGGGGGAGGGTGGGGTCTTCAAATCTTTGTGTTTCAGACCATTTGTAATCATCTGGCAAATGTCCAACTTTTTGGTATATATATAAACATATGTATATTTTTCCCCCACGCGTTGCGCCGGCGAGTATTCATAAAATTCGCTCAAAATTTGGTGAGGAACTCTTCTTGAAAATGCGCAGAAGCGGTTTTTTTGTTCTTTCGAAAAATTTTAAAATGGCGGATCACTCAAATTTTGAGGGTGGCTGAAGAAGGGGCAAATAGCTCAAATTTTTCGTTTTTGCTTTCATATGAAAGAGTGAATCACGGATACTAACATATCCAAATTTCAGCTTCCCCAAGTGCATTTTGGGGAGAGTTAAAGCAAAAACTTGTTTTTGAGGAAATTTCGTTTTTTGTGTCATTCGCCTTGCGCAGTCGGGTGTGGATAAAATTCGCTCAAAATTCGGTGAGGAACTCTTCTTGAAAATACGCAAAAATAGTTTTTTTGTTTTTTCGATAAATTTCAAAATGGCGGATCACTCAAATTTTGAGGGGGGCTGGAGAAGGGGCAAATAGCTCAAATTTTTCGTTTTTGATTTCATATGAAAGAGTGACTCACGGATACTTACATACCCAAATTTCAGCTTCCCAAGTGCATATTGAGAGGAGTTAGATCAAAAAACGGCTTTTTGAGGAAGTTTTGAGTCATGAAATTTCTTGAATCTTCCATATCTCCCCACCAAATCAAGTTAAAGAGGTCAAATTTTGTGTGTGAGGTTAGTTGGTGACCAAAATATGACCTCTTGAATTTGGATCAAAATGGATCCAAAATGGCGGATTATCAAAATTTTGAGTAGAGCTTGAGGAGCCTCAAGTTGGTAAAAATGTAATTAATATGAATTCATATGGTTATTGGGGATAAGTTGTATACTATATCCCGAATTCACTTCCATACATGATGTTGGAGGGGGAAGGCGGGGTTATCAACCTAAAATAGTGGTGGGGGTACAGGAGGGGTCGAAAATTTTTTATTGCTGTGTCATATGATAAAATGAGCCCAAGTGACAAACGTATTTTGATTTTAGCTTCCTCAGTGATTTTGGAGGGGAGTTAGAGCAAAAAACGGCTTTTGGAGGGGAAATTGCTGCAGGAAATTTCATGAATCTTCCATATCTCATCACCAAATCGGCCTAGAATGGTCAAACTTTGTGTGTAGGATTAGTTTGTGACCAGAATATAACCTTAAATTTGAGTCAAAATGGATCCAAAATGGCGGATTATCAAGATTTGAAGATAATTTGAGCACCCTCAAATAGTTATCTAAGAAATTCAATTATACATATGAATACATCGGGAAATAGTATTGTTATTCTAACGATAAAATTGTTTCGATTTTTCGAATATTTTAAAATTAATATTTTAATTTTATCATTATAAACTTTCAGAAATGAGAAAGATTGAAATTTAAAAAAAATATTTTTGTCGTAAAATTTATGCTATGATTTTGAATGGCGTGTTAGGATGATAGAATGCAAACTTGTGAACATATTTTGTAGCCTTTTGATTTCAACGAGATTGTTGAAAACATACCTAACTACGATATGTGTACGGTAACTCGTGCGTTACGTTCATTGAGCAAATTTTTCTTCGGGCTGGTTGAAACGAAGTTTTTCGAAAGCCTATCTAATTGAAACAAATGTTGCGAGCCGAGAAAAGTTTGCTAAATCAATGTTCATTACGTTTCAAACTCATATACCATGCGGGGCAGGAATTGAATTATATCGCTTTTTAATTTACCGTTGCGATTGCGCTAAAGGCTGGCTGGTTTTTTCATTGTGGTAGCAGGAGAGTTTTGTGTGTGTTCGTTTTTTTTTTATGTTTTCATTTTACAAGGCTGAACTTTTAAGATCTGACAAAAATAATTCGTAATTTAATAAGTTTCGAAAAAATACCTATTGATTTAGTCGTTTCTACGTACAAGTCCACTATTTAGTATAGCGTACCTATAGTTTTTTTTTTTGCGTGCAATTTGCCAGGACCAAGGTGTTGATGGATTTTTTTTTCATATTTTATGCAACATGATGAATCAAGTAATATAGTTCATTTTTCGTTTGGATAAAGTGTCGTTAATCCGCGTTATCGGTAGGATTAAAAATCGCCTCATTAAATGGGGCTCGCTGCGAGTCGTACTAGGACATGGCACTTTTGCCTTTATCAATCATGCCAGTAAGAATGTTAAAGTCGTGAATTATGATCGCATAATTAAAGGTTCTACGCTTGATTTATATACTAACGGTAAAAGCTATTCGATAAAGATATTGCTGCGCCCGTAACCTTCGAGGTATTTGATTGATGATGCATTCGTTGTGAAACGTTTATCCAAAAAGAAAACAATTTCGAATTGAACCTGCGTTATTAATAACCACCATTGAGGCGACTGGGTCGATCAGTAAATGGCAAATTACGTAGTTCGCTATGTATGTATATAATTGGGTGTTCCTATGCTGCATATTTCGATGACGGAATTAACTTTACGAGATGTCGCGGCACGTTTTGCGAAGACAAATTTTGACCGTAACTTATTCCTTTCGCTTGGTTGTTAGCAGCGTTTTCTGATTTAGCGGTGTGATGTTACAAGATACCACACCGCCTGGTATTATTTGTGACCATGCTTTCAGGTAAAGTGTGAAAATAATATATACGCGTTTTCGATTTGCATAAAATAAACGAGAATGTGTCAGAATTTTTAAATTTTGACGTTTATTCAAATTTGGCGCCCACTGTTGTTATCGTCGTTTAAATTGCGATTAGACTTTGAAGTCGGGCGGTAAATACGGTGTTATGTTTTATTAATACGGGTCGTGATGTATTAACGTTACCCAATCGATTATCTAGGTTCATTTAGAAAGGCGTGATTTTAATATTCAACGAGATACGCTTCCTCTGATCTAGAACGATTAATTTAAAAATAATATTATATTCCATTTTCGTAAT
This sequence comes from Phenacoccus solenopsis, assembly GCA_009761765.1. Classification (NCBI taxonomy): domain Eukaryota; kingdom Metazoa; phylum Arthropoda; class Insecta; order Hemiptera; family Pseudococcidae; genus Phenacoccus; species Phenacoccus solenopsis. Next base: position 53,012,979 of record CM019752.1, on the reverse strand, counting down.
CACCATACGTGAAAATACGTATATGTTCGAGTTTGCGTTGAAATAGCAGGGATTTTATGATGTATCAAGACATACGGTATTCATAGCTTTGGTTAGTAGGTAGGCTGCAAAGAGAGCTGAAATTTCATTCTTTTAATTTTAGACGTTTTATAAATGTTGAAATTTTTATCGTCGACGTATAAAGTTGTGTAACTTCGAAAAAATTGTTATTTCTGCGATTCCAAAAAATGTGTAATTTTTTGTGTTTTAAATTTCCTCGTATTTGAGCCTCAGTGTGCAGGAGATTTTCTGAACATGTTTGCATTTTTCTTCGTTTTTAATTTTCAAATATACGTAAGAAACATTGGAACACTTATTTTAAATTTTCTAATTCTATAAAATCTCGGAGCGTTCGCAAGTTGAAAATATTTTCCAATTGAAAATGTTACGAAAAGTTGAAGGTTTTGTGAATTTATGAAATTTCGCTTGTTTTGGATTGTGAAGGTATGTACGTGCAATGTACATATTTCTTACCTCAGTTAAAGTGCATAACATATAAAAAATAGAGTACGTCTTTTCTGTAGTAAATGTTGCGAATGAAAATAACTTAATGTAGAACTATTTTTCTCGTAAACCTCATGTACATATTTTATGCCGATATTTCAACCAACGAGCGAACTACATTGTGTATCTTCCCTGACAATATTGCGATTTGCGATATTTTCAAGTTATAAAAACAGCAAAACCGTCATTGGTTACCCACAGAAACACCTCGACCAAATGGACCAATGCTTCAAAACATGAAGGATAAAAGTAAATATCGAAACATCCGTAAACAAACGCTCCGATTGTTTGCCAGTTAAGTTGGATAATAGCGTTTTACCACTTAACAGTCCGCGACACTCTCAAATACCTTGGGCTACACCTACGTAAAACATTGACGTGGAGGAAACATAGTAAAACCAAGAAAAATAAACTCGAACTCGAATTTAAAAAAATGTTTTGGTTGCTAAGGCGGAATTCCAAGCTGACCCTGGATAACAAATTATTACTGTATAAAGCCATTCTACGAACACAACGTTTTCAAAATAAAGTGCTGAGAGCGGTTATTAATGCACCCTGGTTCATGTCAAATATCGTAGTACACGATTACGAAGATATGGAGGGTGTCGAACATCCTATTATTACATAAATGTAGTAAACCATTTAGAACAAATTCAGTATTTCTTGTCATGCCATAATTATATGAATACATAACTACTTGAGACTCCTCAAATTACTATCTTCAAATCTTTACGATGCGTCATTTTGAATCCATTTTGACCCAAATTTAAGAAGAATATTCTGGCTGTCAGCTAATCCTACGTACAGTTTGAGCTTTCTAGGTCAATGGTGTGGAGATATAAAAGATTCATGAAATTCTCAGCAACAATTTCTCAATTTCGACCTCTCGTGTGCCTCCACCACATTTTGAGCTCAATAAGCCCTCTTCTATCTTGTGCGAAAAACCATAGCTCAAGCTATGTTGGATATTGGTATGTTACGATCCTAATATAACATCTTACTGTACTTTGATTATTGGTATGATAGTACTATCTTTAATTTTCAGGTTAGTGGTATAAGTATATTATTTACCGTACCTCCAAATGATTTGGGTTCAATCAGCGCAGCTAATCCTACGTACAGTTTGAGCTTTCTAGGTCAATTGGGTGTGGACTGTGGAGATATAAAAGATTCATGAAATTCTCAGCAACAATTTCTCAATTTCGACCTCTCGTGTGCCTCCACCACATTTTGAACTCGAAAAGCCCTCTTCCTCCCCTCCAAATTTACGTATGAAGGTGAATTTGGAATATAGTTTACTTCTTATGCTCGATAATCATATATGAGCGCATATGAATTACATTTTTACCAACTCGAGACTCCTCAAGCTCTACTCAAATTTTAATAATCCGCCATTTTGGATCCATTTTGATCCAAATTCAAGAGGCATATTCTGGTCACCAGCCAACTTCACATATAGAGTTTGACCTTTCTAGATTGATTTGGGGAGATTCATGAAATTTCCTTCAGCAATTTCCCCTCAAAAAACCATCGTTCTTTAAAATGGACTCGGTTTAAAATTCTGTGGTTGAAAATTTTGTTTATGGTTGTATAGTTCTCACTAAACGCGTTAATGTTCTTCGGAGAAACTTTATAATTAGAATCAACACATAGAATTAATTTCCTTTATTGTTACTTACTACTAACACACTGAAAGGAAAAACTTTTTATTGTCTAACGAACTAGTAGAAAGGGAAACGAATCTATGGTTGAATGAGTAGGTGTATAATTTTGCTATCTTATCTGTTATGTAAACCAAAGAAGTTGTATTGAATTCCAACTTACTCCACTCTCGAATAATGAACAAAAAAATCAAATCTACTCATTTGCTAGCTAGTAAATTAAAACGTGTTGCTCTAATCTACTCATTGTCGAGTCGACTAATTTTTGGTACATAAAGTTGGATGTTAGTTTAAATTAAATATCATCATTTCACGTATTTTTCGTAAATCTCATTACGATTTACCTATCGGTTGAACAAACATCGCCTCGCTTCTACGCTTGCATAGGGATGTATGAGGTCCACCATGAGTCAGGAGAGATTAACGTCATTAGCCATTTTATCGATTGAAAAAAAATTTACTAAAATTTTAAATTATGAAGAAGTAATCGCGAAAATGAACGAAAAAAATCTCGCAAAAAGTTGTAATTTTTGACTTAGAGTTTTTCTCAATTTTATAATTATTTTATGAATTTTTTAATTAAATTTGTACGTAAGACGTAAGATGGACCAAAAATAGTTTATATTTGCTCGTAATGATTAATAAAATTTTGTTTGTTCATTTTTTCTTTGCGGAGGAGAAGAAAGAAAAGTTGGAGGGGTGGGCTTCGCAGATCTTCGCTACCTTCCATACAGGAACCCACCAAAGCTAGCGACGCCACAGATTGTGTGCAGTTATCCTTATAATTTTAAGAGGAATGAACTTCGTGTTTCTTCTACTCGGTTCGCAGTGGATTATAATTCCAAGTGAGCGAGTTCATTTTTATTGCGAGTGTATAGCACTATAGGCAAATGTGCGTTCGAAGAAATTGTGAGGATGAAGAAAATTAGATGTTAAATTCACACGTAGGTACCCAAGCTCAACCACTTTGTTACCAAGAATCGAATCGTGTGAATTTCGTATAAAGCATTTTATAATTTCAGATGCAAAACAAGCATCAACGTCGTATGGCAGCTCCATCATTTAGCCCTAAAAACAGTAGGGGCCTTCTCTATTCTCATCTTTGTTTATTTTTCCGTTTAATGCGAATCTTTTGAAATAGCCACGCTGCGCGAGTAATGAAAAAAAAAACGTTGTAACCTCTCTGACGTCATTGCTGGCTAAATTCTACGCCGACCTATGAAATACTACATATAAGATACGAAGGTACCTGTATATAGTTCACTGTATGAATGAGAAAAGTGAAAAAACAACCCGCTCGAAGTAAGGTACACATTGTATAGTATGTATGATGTACTTCCTTGTGAGGTTTTCTCGACGTTGCAACCTAATGGGTTCTAGCACATTCCAAAGTTACGAGCCCGTGGTGGTTTTCGTCGACGACGCGACGTGAAGTTGTCATTAGTGAGGAACGCGCTGCGAATATTCTCGAATTTCTCTTATTAATTTACAATAACGAAACGACAAGTATCGCGTTTCCGATTTATATCTACAAAACGATGGAAAAAATTACCGCGTAATTGGGAGTTGACGAACTGAAAATCTAAATCGACGTTTGATTTTTTACGCTCTACCTGCTATAACCCTCGCCTCTGTTTCCGCCTGTACGAGAGCCGCGCCGCGGTTCTCTTTCATTGCTCTGCGCTAAATTGTTAATAGTACTGACGTCGAACGCTCGAAAGTTTTAAGGTTAAAAGAAACTCGAAAGTAGATGAGTGCTCGTTCAACGGCACTCAGTTCGGCGTGGTGAATTTTTCATGCGACTTTCGCGAGTATAGAGGCTTCTTTTCAACGACCAAAGTAAATATATTTTTTAATATAGTTTCTTCGTCCGCTGCGCTGTATGAAAAATACCTTGGTCGAGTCAAACCGATACCTATAGTGGATATTATCGGCGAGCATCAAGTTTTTCAACTGCCAAACCACTCGACATATTATTGATTTTTTTAAATGCAAGTATTACCTATGGCACGCTGCTTTCCTGTCGTATCGATTCAATTGGTTTATACGTATCTCCGGTTCGCTGTACGTGTATTTTCAGTCAAGAATACATGCCAAATTACGCAGTTCCTTGTACTTAATTGCTGTTAATGTTTACTTTATATCCACTACATTATGCAACCTTGTAGGGCGACATGATTACTCATTATCCTAGTCGTATCGTTTACCAAATACTCTTAATACGTGACCAAGACGAAATTAAATTTTAATTTTCCTCTGTATATGTTGTAAACTTTCTCGCATCTGTGTCGTACGTATTTGAAGATATGTTCGTGTATTGTATTTGTATGGCGTACATTGTGCATATCACGTCATATCATATCTTATCGTGTCTTATAAGATACTGTATTTTGAAGGTAAATACTAGGGTGGGTCGATTTTCACTTTTTTTTGGAAATTGAGCAGGCACCTAGTTGAATGGTTGCAAAATGATCCCAATAGAATGTAAAAAGAATTTCAGCCCTCTATAGGTTAATATTTACCCCTCCCATAATTGAGTCAAACTTTGCAAATAAGCAAAATTTTTTCAAAAAATTGGGTCTCCAAAATAGTCATTATATGAGTATAATTACAATTTACTATTTCTACCTACCTAAGAATTATTCATACTTAAAATATTCGAAGATTCAATTTTTAAATAACTCCACAACTCTTTGCTTTATACCAGAACACACCAAGCGTATGTGGCTATGCATCGAGTGCCTCCGGCCAGCTGGATAATAGGCAAGAATTTATCGAATAATTGAAATTTTAAATTTTTTTAAAATTCGAAGATGGCATCATGTAGAAATAAAAAAAAACCGAAACACTTTTCTTGCGGAAGGAATATTGGTTGTAAGAAAGATTTTAAAATGTAATAGAATCTAACCCTTCGTAGACCAATTAATTAATTTCGAATACTCCTTGTCCTTGAAATTAATTTTATGGAGAACAATTTCCTTGAATTTCATCGAGCGGCAATTGCAATTTTCTTCCAAGCCTATTTTCTTACAACCTCGTTTGAATCACCTATCATATGTAGTTATAAGTAAGTTATCAGGATGAGAGTAGTATCCGTTCCTCTGTGAAATTGGATGAATAATTTTCCGTACATTGCTTGATAATTCGCGAATTACACTGATTTGTTCGAAGAATTGATAGAGGCTTTCCTCATATTTGCAACTTTTTTGTAATTATACTCATATAATGACTATTTTGGAGACCCCCTAATAGTGAAAATGGACCACTACATTTATATGTTTGAGCCTAAAGACTAAAGAATACTTCATGGTTGTACTCAGCTACTTACCTCTTACACAATATTAATTAAGTATTAGCAAATAAATGATACTAAATAAAATGGAAAAAACAGGTAAAGTAGGGTATTTTAGCACATAGTTTAGGTATGTTTGGAACACGTGGATAGAGGAAAAATTAGCAATTTATTTTTTTGTCAAAGTTGGGAAGGCAAAACATGATGCTTAAACGCAAAAAAAAAAATTAAATAGAACTAACATAATTTTTTTTAATTTTTTGAAAAAATTTTGCTTACTCGCAAACTTTGACTCAATTATTGGAGGGGTAAATATTAACCTATAGAGGGCTGAAATTCTTTTTACATTCTATTGGGATCATTTTGCAATGACTCAACTAGTTGTCTGCTCAATTTTCAAAAAAAAGTGAAAATCGACCCACCCTAGTAAATACTCACATGTTTCCCTCACAATAGGTATTTTAACGGATTGTATGTACTTTATGAGTAAGAATTAGGGGAGAGACTGAATAGTAATCGTATTGAAGGGTGAATAGTGTTGTTAACTTTTTCGCACGATCTATTAGTGAGAACTGGTAATCACCACCGATCACCTTTAAAATGGCAAACATAAGAAGTTGATTTTATGATAATTGTGTAGTACATAGCTACATACGTATTTCCTACCACTATAGGAATCATATAATGATGAGTCTGTGAACTCCCATGAGTTCAGGTTAATTGAGATACTTTGGGTATTTTTCAAATTTGAATTTTTGGCCACTTCTGATTCCAAACAAGAGTGTCATGTTTTGGCCCTCAACAAATCCAAGTTACTGAGTTTGAATTTTTTCACCACATTACTTGATTAAACTCACCAAATGCTCAACTCAAAATCAACTCGAGCATAAAAAAGGTATCAACGTGGTAAGGAATGATGCAGACCCTTTCCACCACATTTGTAGCACTGGAGTTGCTTCATTGGACATGCAGCTGGGTTTTTCGTTACACCTGGGCATCTAGAACTGAAGCAAATCCGACACAACTTCCTTTCAGCTACAAACTGGAATCTTTCCTCTATGGATTTTTCCTTGAAGTTTTGGCATAGATTAAGGAAGTGTTCACCAGCACATAAGGGGGCAGGGGGATGATGTTCGTGCCTTCTTAGCATGAGTTTGAGCCATGGCATGGCCGCGTTTTTGAGCCGTTGCTTCATAATTGGTATTTGCTGGATCCGAGTGACCTTGGGTTTTGAAATCACGCTCACTCGACGCTACCTCCTGCTCTAGGAATTTTAAGAACTCGTTCAGGGTACACAATGAAGTTTTTTCTGCGATTTGTCGTTGCCACGCTAACCGCATTGCCGGACGTGTCTCTAGATCATTCAAGAAATGAGAAATTACAACCTGCTCAAAAGGGTCTAGCTCTAATTCGGAGTATGCCAGTGTTAAACCGGATGTATGTTGACGATAGGCCAATAAATGCTGGCGTAAAGACATACCGCTGCTTTTAACTCGATATAATTGCTCATAATGAGTATTGGCTCGCCTGAACGGATCATCATAATGACTGACAAGAAGCTTCCATATTTCATCAAACGGACATTCACGCATATTCTCAATCATACTTTTCGCTTCTCCAGACAATCCTTGGTTCAACAGCTGTACTTTGAACGAGTCATTATTTGTCAATCGTTGATCAGCAATTAAATTCTGGAATAGAGTTTTGAACGAAGACTATTTTTGAATATCGCCACTGAACTGAGGAACTGTCAAAGCAGGTAATTTTAATGGAGGCGCGATTGTTTCGTTAACACGGTTAGAAGCTGGACACGTTCGTTCGAATTTTTGAATATATTGATCTCGAAGATTACGATACCTGCTATTCAACTGCAACTGGCTTGAGATTAACTCATCCTCAAAATGCTGTTCAAATAATTCTTCGAATCGAGCTTTGATTTTTTCTAATTCTTCGAAACCTAACTGCGCACTTGTAGCGTCACTGATGCTCCCTATGGTACTTTCCAAAACCTGAAGACGTATTTCCAGTGTCTTCAAGGGTTTAAATAACACGTGCTGTGGTGGTAGCCTATCCGCTTCGTAGGCCACATCCACGGTTTTGTATGTCATCTCAGATATCTGAGATGATGATTCTCCACTTTCTTCCTCAAGGAGCTAGTTCTCATCTAACGTTACATTCTCAGTTTCCGAATGGATACTCATATTTATAAACAAATAACAACGGTAACGCGCACTGGTTTCAAACGTTGGTATACGAAGTGCACAACCGAATTCGTATTAATCAAGTGCATGCACTAACACATAAAGATAATACCGGTACGATGTTTTCGATGTTTTTTCACGTTTGTACAAATACACAGTTCGCGAATATGTCAACGCGAAAAGGTTAATTACTTACAACATACTTAATATTCGGCCTTGAGGGACCATATGATTAAACTCACCATTACTGGTAAAGAGGATTTGACAGTTCATGAAACTCCCTAATGCGATTTCCCCTCTAAAAGTTGGTTCTCACTTAAACTTCCTTTTCAACTCGCCTAAAGAGCTGAAATTTTGATAAGTTGATGATTTAAGTCTGCTGAAACCTTGATAAAAAATCTTCGACTTTTCGTTTACCCTCGCAATATTTTGAAGACTATAACCCTTTCGTCTCTTCTCCAATATCTCCTGTGACGGTGAATTTCGAATAGATAGTGTTCTTCCTATCTCCTGTAATGATGTGGACCATGTTTATTAAATTTAAGCTACTTGGTGCTCTTCAAGCCTTCCTCAAATTTTGATCATCCGACGCTTTAAATTCATTTTGATCTAAATTTGAGCGGCCCAGATATTTTGGTCTTCAATTAAGCTTTGCGTACAAATTTCGAGCTTTATGGATAGATTTGGTGAAAAATATGAAATATAATAAAATATTGTACCTCAAAACTGACTCATTAAGCTGTTTTTCGTCTAAGCCCCGATCAAATAGATTTGAAAATCTGAAATTTGGCAGTATTGGTGTTCATACATTATTGATTCATATGGCGTCAAGATCGAAAATATCGAGGCTTTTAGCGATCCTTGAAGCACTCCTCGAAATTTTAATGAATCGCCATTTCAACGCAAATTGAAAATCTGAAAAAAGGCCTCTAGATCCTCACAAAAATAACCTCTGATAATTTTTGAGCTACTTTCATCCACATCCCTTTGCCCTTTAAAATGAGAAAGGTATGTTCGAATCGAGAAAAAAGTCGAACATTCGTTCCATGATTAAAAAATGATCTAATACCCGAAGATAGGACTTATCCTTCACACCAAAACCAGGTTGCAATAGCTATCGCTTTTATGAAAAACTCAGCTAAAAATACGAATGTATGGACTCCTCTAGCTTGTCTCGAAGTATGAATAAATTATTTAGAGTTGATGAAAAATTTTAGATTAATACCAAGGTTCACATTATTTTGTAGGTACGTATTTACCTATATATTTTCATCATATTCCGAGTGTGACTTTATATACGTATTTTATATCTATTTATTGATCTATATATTCGCTATTTCGCTATTAACGAAAATGCTCGTAGCGCCCACTTTCGATCATACCTTATGATCTCGTACATATTTTATTGGCGAAGGTAACGAAGATCATTATTAAAGCCGACGAAGTAAACACGTGCCTATGCACGATGCGAAGAAGAACGCGAACATTTCTTTCCATGTATGTGTACATTGCGTATTCTGAAGGTTTATTTAATGAGCGAAATTTGTACGTAGTACGACGCTTCGTGGGTGCTTGTATAAACACTAGGCCTTATTGTTTGCTTAAAAATTATCAGTAGATAATTTTCCGACTTCGTCGCGTCGTTATTTGTTGCCCTTGAAGAAATGTAGAGAATAGAATGGAGTGGTGAATTGATAAAGCTTTTAAAGGCGAGCGATTTTATCTGTGACGATATTGATGAACGAGTTACTCCGATGAAAGGAATCGCGGTTAAAATGAACAGTTGATGGTGAAATTTATTTTTCAAAAGCCTGAACAAAGGGACTTTTGATAGTTTGTTAGGTTTTGCTTGAATCTTATTTGTCCAATCAACACTCAATCTTGTCTAATGTTCGTGTACGTATAATTGAATTTACTCGTACGTTAAAGACGAAACTATAAAACAATGCCGATTTAATACGTAATACATACGTACTTATGGAAAGTAAGACTACAACGAGAGAGTGGTAGAACACGCAAGTGAACGGTGAGATGCTGATTGCTGAAGCTGCTGAACAAAGCATCGATGATGAATAACTGATATTTATCGTACCTACGCTAATTAAATAGTATGTAAATCGTTTTTCTGCGGCAATAACAATTGGTGGAAAAAAATTAAGTAATTAAATTCAGTTTTTTCCTTACCGAATGGTTGAAGCGATGTACACGCGTATTTCGGAGCTTTTTCGTGCGCTTTGTGGTCGATCGTCGACGGAATTCTGAAAGCTCACGGACGCGTCATTAACGACGTACGCGTTCGTTTTCGTTGATGCAATCGGCTAGGTTGGAATTTTGAGAAAACAAATAATAGCCGAGAATTCTTTCTCCGTTCGACTTCGCGTTTTTGTCGTACAGTCGTACAGGATACGACGAAGGCGAAACGATTCGACGAGGCGAATTTTTTGCGATATTTATTTTCAGTGGGAAGCGAACGAGCGAAATTGAATCGAAATACCAATAACTATGGAAATACGACGCGAGCAGCATTCAGATTTTACTTTTCGTACCGAACGAAATTTAAGACAGAATAAACACGAACCGAAAAGAAATGGCTATTCAAACATACGAACATTTCGCGTAGAAAGCCCTTCTCTATAGACTAGAGGCGTAATCGTTTCGATTAAAATATGTAATATAATACGTAAAGTGTTATGCGCGTCCCATCGACTATGTCAAAATTTTCTCAATTTTTTATACCATTGTAGGTGGCGATTTGCCTGCTTTTGCTTGCGGTAAAATTGGCGAAATTTTAATAGCTTCGCTTTATACTCGCGTCAAATTTTCACTCGATATGGTGATGAAATTTAACGCTAAAACGTGATGAAAATATTGATGATTCTAGAAGGCCGGAAATTTGAGTATAGTGTTTTTTATTCGCTCCGAGCAAATTCTAGTATCGATATTCGACAATTCATTATTTATTATTGTGGTATGTTTTAGCGTTTAGGCCTTAGGCGACTTGAATATAGCTGTATAAAAAACGACACTGCATTCCAAGTTCGTAAAAAGGAGATAAAAATTTCGCGATGAAGTTCTACAATAAAAATTTATTAATTTACGTGCGCATTCGTGCCGAAACTAGGTTGATACTGGATACCTTCGGAAAAGCGTTCAGTAACGGTGAGAGAGATAACGTTTTGAATCAATATTATTGGTAGGTAGTTAATACATTGTGAGTAAGGTGCGCCTGCTGTGCCCAATAACCAGACGCTGTTGTATATTGTATTATCTGACGATGATTTTATCTATTATTATTATTTTTTCTTTTTTTTTATTCATTTTCTTTGAATATTTATTCGGAGTTTAAAGAACGAAGATTACTGTTTGCGCATTCAAAACGTTGTCATGTAATACATTTTAAGCCTATAAAGAGGGTTAAAATTTCACCGCTTCATTGATTCGATTTTCATATCAAATACCGCATCTTCGATTACGTTAAACGTTTCATATTTGTGTGGAACCAAAGCACCCAGTCGAAACTCCAATATTCCCCGCTAAGTGGTCTTGTGTTCTGTGCAAAAGAAGGTGGTGATTTTCAAAAATTTCAAGTTTTGTGAATTGTTTGCTCATTTGACAAATTGAAGGAGCCAAAGCCGACTGAATTTTTCAATAGTCTATATTATTATATAGCCATTTCAGTTTGCCAGATGAGCAAAAATTTATAAAACTTTTTTTATTTTCCAGTAACCTTATCCATGAAGCTTACTAAAATTGCTGTTTAATTTGTTTCGTATAGCGACTATTAGTTAATTAGTAGAACAAAAACAGTTCAATAATTTTTTTTGTCTTATCTGCAAAATTAAATAAGCTGTAATGGATATTATGTATTAAAATCTCTGTTGTTCCTCCAATTTTTCAGGTGAAAAAATTTCATAGAACTCTTTCCGTTCTTTCTTTCAATTTCTACTTGCTATGTGACTAGCATTTTCAAAGAAGAAGTCACCTTTTTGACATTGCAGACGTGAGTAGGAGGGTGGGCCTAATTTTGTTTATTTTAACTCTCAAGAAGTGAAGAATTGGTTACAGTAGTGTTGCTAAATGACCTCGAAAGGACGTCATACATCAGCTCCCTAATTCAATTTTTAGACTCCTGAAATGAAGTCGAATATTTAAAAATTTTTAAATTTTCAAGAAACGAATTTTTGATCAATTAACAATGTTTATTCTTCTACAGTCAGATCTTGTACGTAAAAACTTTAAAAAAAAAAATTAGCTGCCATTTTTTTTTTTTTCAAAATACACCAATATTAGTCATTTTCAAAAATGAACGACAGATGTGTAATTTATTGCACGGGTGCCCAATATGAGCTTCATTTAAACTTTCTCGAAACAAGAGGCAAAATATGTTCGATTTTTCTTCTACAGGTTACCTTACACTTTGAACTTTATATGATGATGAAACATCTATTCGTGATGTTTTGGGAAACTTTGTGTGATAAAAATCCAGCATATTTTCCCTCTTGAGAGCTAAGTAGCGTAAATTGAGCTTGAACTATACATGCAACCTATAAATTACCATTTATCGTTCATTTTCTAAAGTAACAATAATTGTTGCTTTTTTCAGAACAATCTAGACAAGGTTTAGTCGTCTAAAGATTTGAAAAAATAGGATGCTAACAATTTTTTTCAGTGTGTAGACAGTAAAATATGACTTTGCAGGACGAAAAAAAAAATTTAATTAACGTAAATTGGTCAAAACTTTTCTTCATTTTACGATTATCTGAAAATTGAGTTTCTAAGCTTAAGTTTCGGCCCATCCTAGCGGCTAGTTGTTTAGAAAGAAGAAGCCCGAGTAGGTGCGTTATTTTTTTTCGCGTTTGTGTGGACTACAACAGCTTTATGGTATAGTTATAGCGATTCAACACCCACATCCAGAACTGAAGACGAAAAGCCCTACTTATTTCCTCCAAAAGTACCTATGAAATTTTGATCGAAGTTTAATGCTTTTAATTAATTCTAACTGAGGGTTTATATTGCGGTACTAAATTGACTTTACGTATAAAGTTTAGGTTTATGGACATTTCAAGAAATCCCTTAGCTAAAAACATTCTTAAAAACTTTTTTCTGCTTCAACTCCAACATTACCTCACTCTAATATGAGTGTACTAATGTTCTTCATATATTGAGGTTTTTCTTCGACCTCCTTTAAAATTTGTTGAACATTTGTCATATGAGTAGGAATGATGTATTAAGCATGTACAGAATATGGATATCCACTCCCACTTCGAACTCTCCTTCCCAAATCAGTGCACTGTAATGCCTGCTTTGTTTTAACTAAATTTTCTTATATTCTTTTTGATATGTGTTTAGAAATGTTATACACGTAAAGAGAATGCCATAAAATATATCCAAATCCGTCATCTTCTTTTTTCGTTTTATCGTAAAAAATCATATTTTCACTACCTCTGGTGTATCTGGTGTATAATGTATATACATATCTACAATGTACTTACTATACGAGTTTTAATCAAGAATAATTTTCGGTTCGTTTGCAAACCTTTACTTGCAATTAAAGCCGGAAAAAATTGATAATTACGTACTCGATAGTGAAAATAAATTGGAAACGGCGATCGAAGCAGGTATCTATAAAGTAGACGTTCAATGAAAAAGGGAAAATCGTAATTCTTTCATCGCTATTCGTAGCAGCGCGCTCAGCCACCTAACTCGATTTTAATGAGATTTTTTTCCAAAATCAAAAACTTTGTAGCAATTAAAATTTCGCGAATTTATTCGCCTTATTTAATTAGTTGGTAGGTACCTTCGTAATTGCTGGCCATTTCGTTAGCGAAGGAATTAATGTGCTCTAATAACGTGTAGGAATGTTGCGAAATCTCGCTCTAGAATCAGTATTTAGAAATAACTAATATATTTTTATAAAAATTCAATTATAAAGCGATTTAATTTCATCAAAATTTCTTGCCTCGATTAACGAACTGGGAATTTATAGTCGGGTATTTTTTCTTGTAATTAGTAAAGTTCAGAATTTGGGGTATGTTTTTTTCCTTTAAATCTTCAAACGAAAAGAGTTGTGCCCGAGATCGTTTTCTATGTTTATTTTTCTCTTAGAAACCTCTAAAAGTAAATTACCAATTAGGCTGATAATTGCGTAAATTATTTTTCGTGTTTTCCCTGCGGTAAGAGGCTTTGTCCTCGCTGGAGCGAAATAAATTAAAATTTTCTGCCAAAAATATTTCCACTTCGAAATGAAAATGAAAAGAATTTTTTTTCTTCTTCTTTTCTTTTTAGTAATAAACGAATGGGAAAAGTGTTGGAATTGGAAATATATATACTTTTTCGACGAAGGATAAATGTTTACAACGAAATGCAAAATAAGTGTATTTTTATTTAGAATTTTGGCAATGATACAGAAAATTATCAAAAACCCTAGTTGTAAAACTTTCTTCCTTCAGATAGCAAACCATAAACAGAAACTCAGGCGCCTGTCCAATTTTTTTCCATCTGAGAATGTGATTAACGAAGTACAATTTCTGACTCGTATTGGGCTCTCGAACGATGCTGTGGTAACAGCTACCCATATATCTACCTCTGTAATTTTTAAACCATCAATTTATTAAATTTGAGGAATTTGTTAGACTGAAAAAATGCTATCAGGTTTCCTCTCAATTGAAAGCGTTTTCTCAAATAATTCGAAAATCATTTTATCCAATGAAGTAATTCGTAAAAATGAACACTTCCAGTTTTAGCGCGTTTTAGTTGAAATATCGAACTCATTGCCTAACCTGTGCCCATTCTTTATACTACGTTGAAACTTGAAAAGTATTGGAATTGATTGGAAATGGAAACTGAAAAAGAATTTAAAAGGTTTGTTACGAGAACGTATTGGTACTTTTTTAATAATAGGGAAACTTTTTTTTATGAGACTATAGACATTCTGAATGATGGATTGCCTCGCTTAAAGTTTATTTTAATTTGTTTGGGAGTTGTTGCGCTCCAGCCTGTTGATGCAAGTAGTATGAATACGTATGTATATGGTTTACGTGTGGAGCAGATAGTAGGTATGTATATCGCCAAGATCTTCATTATAATTTTCGACGCCTATGAAAAATAAAAATAAGTTCTGCGTATTCCACTCGGTGATCTAATTGATATTTTTTTTCGATATGGTTAAAATTAGTTTATTTTTGCCATCAGGAATTCGTAGATCCGTGTCGAATAAAAATATTTTGATAAAATCAAACGAATAAACGCGAATCTGGACGACAAAATTAATCGAACTCGGTGAAATGTTTTCACTGTTGGCGGTACGCGTTCGGTCACGACCCCCAAGAGAGATGAGAAAAATCTTACAACGGGTACGCCACATAGCGAATCATTTCATTTAGCGAACTGCTCGGTAAGCTGTCTTTGCAAACAAACTTCCCCAATGATCGGCGAGCAAAATGTGTAAATTCGGTAGCTCATTTGCCATCCAGCTTGTTTAATGGGCAACGTTTTTAGCAGCCTCGTTATTTCTATGCTACAAGCTATGTCGCTTTATTACCATCTCACGAACTGTAATGCCGTAATTACGATAAAATTACGATCGACACTAAGCGACTCGATGGTGTTTTGTTTCGACGACCACCGCCCTACGATGAAATCAGACCTCGCTTTTGCCCCCGATGAACGCATATAATTCGTGTGAAATTGTACCGTCGTAGTTATTTGAACGTTCGTCGATATGTTCGAAAATTATTCGCCTAAATACGATGCACGCGATTATATTATCGAGCTCTTTGGTGGATTTGCTGCGTTTAAATTTTGTACCTTTGGCATAACACAATTTGTTGATATGCTTTTAAATAAAATGTTTTCGGTATAAATTGAAACGCATATTTCATTTAAGTTGCTTATTCCGTATTAAAACACTTGGTAACATGAAAATGTTACGCTCTTTCACCTTTCGTATGTTTTCTACTTTTATTCTAACTTTCAACTTGACAGAAAAACTTATATCCTGAAAACTTCCTTGTAAACTTCATAATGAGGATTATTTTTTCACTACGCAGTATTTCTTCTCTCACAGGACGCACTAACCGTGAAAAAATATGAAAACTGGTTTAAAAGCGAAAGGAGTCTACAAAAAATATGATTCGCATAATCAGTGACAGCAAAAACTTTTTCGGGAAGGAGCAGAGAGGTGAAGAAAATGAGAAATCATCTCCAAAACTGTGTGGAGAGAGCCATGTTAAGCATAAGACTACAAGATAAAATTGAAATTGTTGTGAGAGGAAATTTTAAAGCGATGAAATTAAACAAACACATTTGAAAAATTACGAAATATAATATTGAAAAACGAGAAGCATTTTCGTAGTGCTAAATGATACATGAATGCAAGCGTTAGATTGCGAAAGGGAACGAAAAAATAAATTTATCTTATTAAATTTATAAAATTACTTTTAAATTTTAATAAAATTTAATTAAATTAAATTAAATTTAAATTCAATTAATTATAACTCATTAAAATTTAATTATTCAATATCTTGATTTAATATAATATTAAATTAATAAATAAAATAATTTTTTTTTTAAATTAACAAAATGCAATGTTTAGCGATACAAGGATCGCGGACAACTTACAAAAAAGACGAATTATTAAAAAGGTAAAAAAAAAAGGAACGTCTGACATCTGCTCAAAACGTCAATTAAGCAAAACCTAAAATAAAGTAAAAAGAGGAGGAAAGTTCGACTTATTAACAAAAATTAAAACTATCAAAAAAAGTTTAAAAAACAATAAAAAATATCATACGCGAAGCAAAAAATTGAAATAGGATTGGGCCGGTCATATTGCTAGAGTGAGTGATAACAGATGGACTAAGAAAGTAACAGAGTGGTATCAGAGAGAGGGCAGAAAACGTGGTAGACAGAGGGGTAAGTGGTGTGACGATTTTAAAGAGATGTTGGATCGTGAGCTGTTCCATACAGTGGTGCAAAGTAGGCAAGAATGAAGCACGTTGAGAAAAGGCCTTTGCTTTTTATGGGCTAAGAAATTGTTGAAACGGTGAATGTATATATGTAAACTGTTATGATGAAAGAATATATAGGTAGGTGGTAGATAATTTTTTTTTAAATTCATCAAAAACGTTTCGAGTTAATATGGCTTAATTAATTTGAACGTGGAAATTGTGAAAAAAAACCAACAAATTTACACAAAATCATAAGATTGACTTTCCCCGACTTTAGAGTCAGAATTAAAATGACTCCCACTCAAAACTCGACTCTGAAGTCTAGTCATAATCCATGGTCAAGGTTTTCGGAATAATTCCGGAGTCAATGTAGGAGTCTGAGTCAAATTTCAGTAGTAATTTTGAAGTAAAGGTAGAGTCAGAGTCAGCTAGATAGCTAATGGACGTGTTAGGCAGATGGACTTTATATACATGAACTGCTTTCGAGAAAAATAAAAATAAAAACATAAATAAAAATTATGCGTGAGTTTTGATTACATTCGTATAATCTAGAGATTTTGATATTATTTTCATCCAATCACGGATCTAGTAACGTCCCTATTGACAACGTACAGTTCTGGTAACCAGCGGTACTACTTCAACTTCTATATAACTTTTCTTCGTAATTACCTGATTTTAATTATACTTAAGTATGTAACATAATATGCTGCACTTAACGTAAACTCGCGTAATTATGAAATGGATGGCTAAAAGTCAAATTCAAATTACAATTTCGACTACAGCATCTGCCACTCCGACAGTGGTGTATTTGTGTTTGTGACCATGACGTTTTATTCGAAGGTTGCTTGTTTGCTGGATGTTTTTACCGCATGTAACTTGGAAAATTATGAAAAGCACGTTAAAATCTCTCTGTAGCGAATTAATAAGGCTAGGTAAAGTTGTGCCGCGAAATATAGTTTGTCATTTTAAACTCGTTATGACACGAGACGACTTACAACACGCTCCTAAATTATATCCGTAGCCTTGTACGCGTATAGTATACGTAACCGCGATTATATACGTGTAACAGCGATTAAAACGGTGAAAATAACCCATCAGAAACGTAATGAAACGAGAGAAAAATTTTTCTCGTACGCGTATGAATCGCAGATTTCAACGTTTATTACAGCCGCCATCCAGCCGCCTCGTCTGCCTTTGCTGCCCTGCGAAAGATAAATACGTACTGCTGGTACTTCTATTCTATATACTTACTAATTCAAGGCCTGCCTTTTTTATACCTTTTTTTTTTTTTTTTATGAAATTTCTAAATCCCTCTCAGAAAAATGTTGGAAAAATAAACGAGGCGCAGCGTAAAGTTTGTGACGGAAAATGGACGGCTGAGAGTTTCGTAGGGAAGTCAGTCCATCAAATAGAATTACCGTTTGTTTAACTTGAAAATGGTAGCGATGTTGACCATATTCTGATTTTTGACTGTGTCCTTTATATATAAAAAAGTTGGTTCGCGTTGAGATTTTTTTTTCTCTTTTTTATTCTTTTTCTTTGCCAGTATATTTGTACGATGATCAGCTACGGTAATTGAGGTAAGATGATGTAAGACATCGCGTTAGCGTTTGAAGTGCTCGGACGTTATGTACCTGATAATGAATACAATTTCCATTTGTTCGCGATAATTAAGAATCCATAAAAGAGGGACAGACCTAGCTAGGTCTTTTTATAAATGAGAATTAAAAACAGATTAATTTACTCTCTGTTTATTTTTCTGCTAAGTGTCATAAATCAACTGAGATAAATGGCAAAGATTAATTTTATTGGATAGGATTATTTCTTTTGGAGTCATACGAGAGTTCGATGCTAAGAAATATTCACATGACATCTTTCATGTGGATTATACTTTATTGTCTTCGAAATGGGATAGGAGATATTGCCTAATTTTCATATCTTTGAGGAGCAATCTATCGAAAAAAAAGCCAATATCCTCGCAGCTACTAAAAAAGTACTCACGTAAACAAATTTCGGTCCCTTTGAGAGCCCCGCCCTTTAATTCAAATGAAATTGTAACAATTAACCTACGGAAATATACTCATATGGTTAAATATTACTCGATCATTGTAATTCCTTCGACATTCGTATAAGCTTTGGTATAAATTCTGTTCGAGCTATCATTTTCATATGAACAAGTTCACGAGCGAAATCGCTCACCTGAATTCTAGTCGTCTATGATCATAAACGGTTGCACACTGCGCCAACTCATGAGCGCATTCAGAACATTTCCTGGAAGTCCAGAAGAGGAAGCTTTCGCCTCGATATAAGTATACGGACAAAGAAGGTTAAATATTACTCGATCATTGTAATTCCTTCGACATTCGTATAAGCTTTGGTATAAATTCTGTTCGAGCTATCATTTTCATATGAACAAGTTCACGAGCGAAATCGCTCACCTGAATTCTAGTCGTCTATGATCATAAACGGTTGCACACTGCGCCAACTCATGAGCGCATTCAGAACATTTCCTCGACGTCCAGAAGAGGGAGCTTTCGCCTCGATATAAGTATACGGACAAAGAAAGTAAATAAAGACGAAGAATCGAAGGTGACGAGAGAGCGAAACAGACGGCAAAACATCGCTTATAAATATAAATTACAATGGATTAAAACTTAGACGTAGCGAAATTAGGCCCGTTTAGAGGAAAATAACAGTTAGGAAAATTGAAAGGGGTGGGGGGCGCGGAAACGTCGCGTACCGGGTGGCCTGTAAATGGTGGTATGTTATGAATCGATAGGGTTCGCGTACGCTGTGCACCCTTTTTGGAAGAGCAACCACCCATCCACCCGGCGGGTATTGGCGCGATGTAGCGCGAACACTGTACACATAGTTTGGAGTAGCCGCGTCGTCGTTTTCTTGTGCCAGTACGATGGTAACATCATTTTCGGCGCGATCTCCGAGCGAACGAAAGCTCTAAAGTACTTGTGGCATTTTCCAGCATGACTACGTCCACCGCGTTAAGTCCGAGACGAGCTCATTGTAATTTAAATTGTCAGACTTGTACGATCATATTGGAACAACGATACAAACATAGTAAGTCGAGGCGGGCATCGTTTATTTATTTTTTTATTTTTTTATTTTATTCATTTTATTTTTTATTTTACGAAGCGGTAGTTTCGCTTACGTGCGTAGTATGTGGCGCGACGATGACTCTAGCAAAGTTCAACGCGGTTTATTGGCCCAATGCCCGAAACATGTGACAATATCGCCGATGACCGATTTTATTTAGGCGTTCACCTACCTAGCCTATCTATTTCGTGATATGAACTCGTATATGCTTTACAATACCTTAGTACTCTTCAAGCTGCTTGCATATACTCGTAGGTACATCGTACACCCGCACATGTAGCACGTAAACCTATGTGTATATGGCGTTTATTTTTATTAGCAGAATGGCGCATATTACGAGCTTTTTCAAGTTCGAACTAATTTCTTCTGTTGCCTCATTCCTGTGCTTTTATAGGAATTGATATTTTTGCGAGAATCAGCAAACTTTTATGATTAAATCGAGACCTCGTGTTGACTTTCTTCTTTTTTTTATTTTTTATTTATTCAAGTTTTCATCCCTAATCGCTTGTATGTGACCGAAAAATCGCATTAAATCGCAGTAGTTGAAAAAATGTGAACTTTTAGCCCAGAAAATTTGCTTCTTTGAGAAATCTTATATCCAGCGACATTTGAATAATCCGTTTAAAATGAATCCCATTATTTTTCCTTGAAATTGAAATAGGTGTGAAAAATGAAACGACCAATTTTTTTCTCAACTTTGTCGCATTTATTGGCGCTCATTTTCATAAAATAATTTATACGTCAGAGAGAGTCATTATTTTATTTTTTAATAAATTTACAAAAAATGGAGAAAATAATAATGCATTTTTGATACTAATTTTGGGATTTCGCATTCTGTGTTGATAATGATACTATGGCTAATTTCATTTGTATTTAATATAGAATGTTCTTAACGACTTCAACTCATAAAATTTGGTAGTCAGTAAGAACTACCTCTCCATTTGTATATTAATTCTAAAAGTGGTAGAAATGAGGGTTCGTAATTTTTGAAATGAATAAAAACTGTCGATAGAAGAAAGCATGGAATTAAATCCTAAGAGGGCTTTATATTCGTTCTAAAGTGCAGATCGCTCCAAATATTTCTTACAGAAAATTTCATAGATGTATATTGAGCGATAAAATGGTGAATAGCAAGCAGCAAAAGTTTCTACTCTTCATGTCCACGATTTAGTCGACAAACTTTTTGAAGCTGTCAAATTTCTGGTGTAAGGCTTGGGATTTGAATGTCATGTATTCAATGTGCGAGTCAGATCAAATCTGGAGTCCGTGTTTTTTTGCACTTGCTTCGTAGTTAAGGTACAGATGAAGTCAATTTTTTAAACTGAGTTTTCAATTAAAAGGATAGGTGTTACAGTCTGTCTGATTTAGGAAGGGGAGCGGTCAGGGAGGGTGGGGCCTTCAAATCTTTGTGTTTCAAACAATTTGTAATCATCTGGCAAATGTCCAACTTTTTGGTATAAATGTATATTTTTTCCCCCACGCGTAGCGCCGGTGTGTATTCATGAAAATTGCTCAAACTTTGGTGAGAGACTCTTCTTGAAAATTCGAATAAGATAATTTTTTATTTTTTCGATACTCTTCAAAATGACGAATCACTCAAAATTTGAGGTAGACTGGAGAGAGGTAAATGACTCGATATTTTTGTTTTTGATCTCACTTCAAAGAGTAAGTCACGGACACTAACATATCTAAATTTCACTTTCTCAAGTGCATTTGGAGAGGAGTTGGAGCAAAAAACAGCTTTTTGAGGAAGTTTTGAGTCATGAAATTTCTTCAATCTTCCATATCTCCTCACCAAATCGACCTACAGAAGTCAAACTTTGTATATAAGGTTAGATAGTGACTAGAATATGACATCGTGAATTTAGACCAGAATGGATCCAAAATGGCGGGTTATCAAAATATGAGTGAAGCTTGTGAAGCCTCAAATTAATAAAAATGCGATTCATATGAACTAATATATGGTTATTAAGAATAAGAAGCGTACTATATCCCAGATTCACTTTCACACATGTTATTAGAGGGGAGAAGGATGGTTTATCGATTTCAAAATGCGGTGATGATACACGAAAGGTCGAAAATTTTTCATTGTGGTGTCATGTGACTAACCTTTTCTGATTTTAGGTTCTCAAGTGAATTTGGAGAGGAGTTGAAATCAAATATGGCTTTCGGAGGGGAAATTACTGTAGGAAAGTTCATGAATCTTCCATATCTCCTCACAAAATCGACCTAGAAAGGTCAAACTTTGTACGTTGTATTGGTTGATGATCAGAATATGACCTTTTAAATTTGGGTCAAAATGGATTCAAAATGGCGGATCGTAAAAATTTAGTAAAACTTGAGGCGCTTCAAGTAGATATCTTTTGAAAAATGTGGGTTCATATTATTATTATTATTGCATGGCAAGAAATACTAAATCTTGTTCCAAATTCAACTTCTTAAGTGGTTTTGGAAGGGATAGGGTCGGGTTTTTCAGACTTGGTATTAAGTGTGGCCTGTAGTCATCAAGGGTTTAGCAACATTATTTGCCTGAACAAGCCCCAATTAAAAACTCAGCTCCAGTAATGCGACGTAGCTGCTTACTTTTTTTTTCGAACTTTCGACTTGAAGTCAGTATTCGTATTTTGAGAAGTACTGCAAAGTGAGCATGTGAATTCATGATCAAATTTTTAAAATGACGCCAAAGTGAGGGTGATTTGTATACTGCACAGTATGTCTTTATGATCCTTGTGTTTTGGTAATTTGGAACCAAATTAATTTCTTTTTTTAAATTAACGAAAACATTTGAAAATGCAAGTAAGCAATTAGATATTCTCACTGAATAATTTTCTATTAAAATTCGAGAATTCGGTATAAAGTTTAAAAAAAAGAATTTTTCTACTTGAAGAACTGCAAATTATATCACTTTCGCATAGTGTAAATATTTTCACGATATCAAGTATTCAACTTTCGTACATCTCAATAAATTAATATTTTTTGTTAGTTCAAGCATCATGGATATTTTTTCGCATAGTTAACAAATGTTTCTAAAGTTAACGAGTTCGTCAAACGACGAATTACGTGATGCATAAAGTGAAGCATTTGCGAACGAGCTGAGTCTGAGCCGTTTTCTCTATACATCGGGGACGTGCGATTGTATTGTTTTTGTTCAATTGAAAGACAGAAGCAAAAAACGGTCCCTACGTAGGTAAACCAATAAGAAAGGATTTGGGATAAAATTTCTCGTGTAAAGTTCAGCATTTCGAAATAACTTCAAAGCTGTTGTTTTCAGCCCTGCTGCGAATGCGGTTATCTAGTTACGAAGTTCTACTCTGTATGCTAAATGCAACGTACTCTATGCTCTTATACGTTGGTGAGGTACGTATGAGAGTACGTAGGTCTTGATATATTTATTTTATATACATTCTAATTTTCCTATTTTTTTTTTTTTTTTTATCAATAATATCGTTGCGCTATTTGCATAAAATGTCTGAAAAATTTAGTTTTAATTAAATACGTGAGTGAAGACAACATAATTATAATATTATACGATATACTCGTATGCATGTGAAATGTGCCGAGGATAATAACGATTCCACCGTGGGGGTTATATAAAATTTGCCTACAGCTTTTAACGAAATTCGTTCTCGCTGACAGCGAAATCGGTAAAAAATTGTGTTTTTTCTTTTCATTTAGAATTTTCATCTCTTCATTTTGTATTCTATGCATTTTAATATCGGAAACTCGGCTCTAAGCGGGGAGCAAAACGTGAGAAATGAAGATTGATTATTATTCTCGAAATACATATATATTATATATATATATACATAGAACGTATTCTTCGATATAGTCGTAGTTAGGCGTACAGAAACGCGACGTGTTTTAGGGAAAATGGAAAAAAGTCCATTATTACATTTACACGGGTACGGCTATAGCATGGTATAATCGAAAAATTTCCATCATTCGGTTGAAATTCGTATTTTTAAGGTACATTACTTTTATGTCTGCCAGTGGTACTTTTCCTTGAGTGGAACCAAGTTTTTTTATATTCGAATCGTTTAAAACTTCCTTATTCGCGTTTAGTATGTATTTAGTACCAAATAGAATGTAAAATTCACCACAGCGGATGTTCCTTATTTATTCGAAGCCTAGTAAAAAGATCACCTTTGAAGTAAATGGTATGAAAAAATAAACAAGAATTATGTATGGTTCAAATGATTTTATGAGGCTTCCAACACTCGTGAAATGTTTTGCAAGTATACGAGATTGGGCGATGAGATTTTTAGTGTAGGTCAGATGCCTTTGAATGCTTCGAAACGAACCGACTTGACCCAGACCTGACTCTGACTTTGACTCCCCATTCTGTTGTATTTATAACTCCTGAACATACTTTAAGTGGGGAGTGAGTATTTGAACATTTATTCGTGTCATAATAAAATTACTTTATTTTTTTTAATTTTTTTTTTTTTTTTTTATCTGGGCGTGTATAATTGCTGGATTTTTACGCCCAGTGTCAGAGGGATACGGAAAGAATGGATTTTATATTTGGTTTTGTAATTTAAGGTCTTTGATCAAAAGTAGGATTTTGTTCATTTCTGGAAGTAAATCTGGAATTATTGGAGGGTCTTCAGATATACCTAGGTTTTGTCTGAATGACCTGAGGCTAGGGCAGAGGAAAAGGAGGTGTTGAGTGGTGATAGGTTCAGAATTGCAGTATTGGCATGTGGGTGTGGGGACCTTAAGGTACAAGTGGCTGTGAGTGAGTTTTGTGTGGCCGATTCTAAGTCTAGTAATAATAATTTCATCTGAACGGTTTAGGAGTGAGAGATTTTTCCATGGTTTTAATGATTTCTTATGGAGGAAGAGTTTATGTTCGGTTTTTGTATTCCATTGGTCTTGCCAGCTGTTAAATTGGTTTTGCACGAGGATATGTTTAATGTCATTTAGATTTGGTATTTGGGAGTAAAGAGAGAATCTGTGCGGATTTGGCGAGTAGGTCAACTTCTTCGTTTCCTTCGATACCTACATGACTAGGGGTGTACATGAATTTGACCATGAGGTCTGACGATTGGATGTTGAAAATTAATTGATGTGTGTTTTGAACTATTTGGTGATCTGAGAACATTTTCCTTTGATTAAAATTCTATATTTCAATAATGCAATTAAATCCGATATTTTAACAAATATAATTACAATTATTGCAAATCATCAATAATTTTGATATTACGCGTATGTAAATTATATATGTAATTCCTGTGTAAAGAAAATTCTAATTTTAATTTCATCGAAACCTAGAAATAATTCCTAGTTTTGATAAACGCGTATTTGTATCGAAATTTGATTTTGGATTTTATTTTCATTTTTTGGCATGTAAGTAGATATGAGTTATCAATTCATAAATCGATTTTAGCTAGAATATCGCCAATTTTTTTCCTTAATGTCATCGAGTAAGAGGAGCAACATTGAAAATTTTCGTAGCTATATGGAAGTAAACAATTCGTTAGTTCTTGTTTACACGTGAAATTGCTGATGTTTCATGTAAATGGCGCGGAACAGAGAAACCTTGTTAGAACAATTCTTATTAAATATATAAGCCCGTATCATAATTAAAATTTGAGAAACATCGAATGCGCTAGATCACGACTAATACTCATAAATCTATGCATTTTTGTGATATACATGGGAAAAAATCATAAGCAGCTACGTCGTATTATTATTGCTGAATTTTCAATGATACCTTGTTCATACTAGTAGATGATTCAGTTATCAACGCTAACCACGTAGGCTAAAATGCCTACTTATACTCTTACAAAACTCCTAAGAAGTTGAATTTCACGTATTATACGTAGTTGAGCTTTTGTAATTCTAGACTGAATTCTAAAACGCACTAAACATTTCGCATCGCAGTGGTAGAACTTAGATAGTTTGAAAGATTCCATATTAAAAAAATAAAGAATTGAAATTATAGAATTAACCAATGAAATTATAGTCCAGTGCATTTAGACATAAAATACACCTTAGATCGGAAAAATTCCCATCAAAGCGATTTTTGGTATGGTTGTTAGGAACGGCATTCTAAACAACATTCTAAAAGTCCTGACCCCTAGGTGTGGAGCGTATCCCTCCAGGGGGGAAAATGTCCCCCCAAAATCAGTTTTTGGCCCCTATCTCCTCCGCATTTAGTCCTAGCGCAAAAAGGTCTCAATAAAATTTACTCTCCTTTCAGTTCCCTATAAAATGAGCCATAAACTATTTTTCAAGGAAGAACGAGTGTGGAGCTATGGCTTCCTGTTTCTTGATTTATAATTTGTGATATAATTCCAAATCCGGGTAAAATTAAAATATAAACTTCTGGATGTCCAAAAAATCAAAATAAATGTTGATAAAGAATAGGGTTTCCGTTTCCTAAAGGGTTAAAAAAGTTTATATTTAAATTATTATCTAAAATAATTATTGTAATAAACACGCGTGACTCGTAGTTATTTGGTGTAATTTTTCTATGTCGAAATTAAAATAAATGGGCTGTGTCATTAAAACAAATTCATTATACGGAGGGGGGGTTCTTCTGATAATGGTGGTGGGGGAAGAGGAGGGTGGTTTCGATTTGTCAGGGAAAATTATCTTAGGCTTCAATATAATATATAACCATTAAAACAATTTATAATAATCGTAATACGTTTTTTATAGCGACTTTTCATAACACACCTCCAAACCACTCACTTTTAGGAAGCCATAGCTCCACACTCGTTCTTCCTTGAAAAATGGTTTATGGCTCATTGTATAGGGAATTGAAAGGAGAGTAAATTTTATTGAGACCTTTTTGCGCTAGGACTAAATACGGAGGAGATAGGAGCCAAAAACTGATTTTGGGGGCACATTTTCCCCCCTGGAGGGATACGCTCCACACCTAGGGGTCATGACTTTCAGAATGTTGTTTAGAATGGCGTTCCTAACAACCATACCAAAAATCGCTTTGATGGGAATTTTTCCGACCTCAATGTCTAAATGCACTGGACTATTATGGCAAGAGCTTAAACAATTTATATCTTTGTTATGAAGAGGAAGACCTTGAAGGGTATGAGATGCGAGTGCTCGAAGAAGGAATTAAAAGGTTACAGTTTACATTGGAATGGGGCTAAATTATGACTAAATTTCTATCTGATTTGGGGTTATATTGTACAGTGTACCTTAGCGACTTTTGCACCCCAACAGTTTGCTGCCAAATTGAATACAACTTTTTTTATAACATTTTTAGCGTCTAACTTATCGTTATATAATTTAGATAGGCAGTGGAGAATAGTATAGCCGAAATGGGTTTCCCCTTCGGGAATATGAATATTTATGATATAGTTTTAACTTTTCACTTAGTTTAGTTCGCTCTAATTTGTCTACCTGGTTTGCAAGTTTTTCTTCAGTTACGTGCGATTATTTCGAGTTGTTGAAATTTGTTTACCTTGCCTGCCCTTCTGGGGGTAGGGAAGACATCTAGTGGCACTCACTATAACAGTTGCATTTTCGGTGGTTGAATTAAATTTTTTTCCAAGTTAACATTTGATGTACATACGATATACTGTACAATTCAGTTTATGTGGTTTTCGAAAAAATTTATAATAGTTTACTATTCAACTATTTTGCATTTAAATTTATGAATGTTATATTAAATTTGAAATAAAAGTTATCACTCCCCAGAACCACTGTGTTATCAAATATCTGAAAAAGAATACCTTGAGTTTTAACAATTTTCATGCGTCACCTTTTGCATTACGAAGTGAGAGGAAGAAATGAATGTCTCCATTTCACTATAAAATGCGACCTTTTGCTACCATTTCATGTACGCTGTAATAGCTATCGTTCTCATGAGAAACTCAGCTAAAAAATATAATTTGGGTAAAGAGTTGTGTGCAACCTTTTCAAAACGCAGAAGTGTTACTAAAAGGTATTAATATAACTTGGGTAATTTTTACGATGAAAAAATCATGTGTCGCTAAAAAATATGCTCGAGTTGTTTGCGAAGACGATTATTTTAATTGTTTTAATGTTACGAATGGCGTCTGATATCTACTCGGTACTTCATATCGATGATATTAGGGGCATGGTAGTTTCAAGAGAGTTGTGCATGTGTGAACGTATACTCGTAGGTACGTAGTACGTATTACTTAAATGGGTGTTTCGCTTTTATTTTCTACTTCACGGTTCACTGTAGAGCATTAAAAGGAAAAGAAGGAAGATGTTTGTCTTGAAGCTTCAAAATAAGTTAAACACGAAATGTATATTAATTTTCATTTACTAAAGCTTATGGTGTAGAATTTTTGCCGAGTGTACACCGAATTATTAAATTTTCCGCTTTAATTTTGGCTGGCTAGCGTAGCGTACGAGGGAGGTTATATCTCTTTGAGCATTTATAATTTTATTACGGGCGATATAGATTGTGGAAATTTCGTTTGACGGCGTTTTATATGCGGCGTATTTTAGGTCAGACTTTTCTATTAACATACGCAATTTTATGTTGTCATTTAAAAACGTCGGTGGGCTGGCATTTTGAAACGATATGAGGATGGACGCAAGCTACATACACATGCATTAGGAAGTACATATATTGTGTATGTGTCTTTGTGTACATGTACGCTATACAGTATAGGGTTACTCTTATCAGAGCCGTGGTATAGATTGTCGCTATATGTACTACGGTTAGAACGTTGATGGAAAGTTTAAGGTGGTTGATGCTTTCGCATGTCGCCTTGGCATCGGTGAAAAGCTGTCAGGCGTTCGTAGTGCGTGGTGCGTATAGTATTTTCTTATTTTCGTAGGTAATATAAATAAAGCTACTTATATAAATCTCCTTCCCGCTGACATGAATAAAATTTGCCCAAAAAAAAAAAAAAAAAGAAAAAAAACGGACGCGGACAAGGTATTTTAAAATGATTGAATTTTTCGTCGAGCGTAGGTAGCGACGGATGTAAATAAGGTTACGTGGCACCATCGCGCCGCACGTTATCGCATCCTTTCGAATGTTATTTCGAAAAGAAATCTTACAAAATCAAATCCATCTGGTAAATACGTAAATTAGGCGTGATGCGAAGAAAATGGCAATATAGTTATACGAATCGTATTTAAAACCGTCAAGACGATAATTTCACTTCGATAACGAGGAAACTGTACGAAATGGTAATAATGTTGACGAAATTTCACCAATTACCGGCGAGCCGGCTTTATTTCAGTGCTACGCCTTTAACGATCCTTTAATTAGAGCGGACGCGGGTGCAGGAGCGGCGCGTTAAATTACATTTTACCGATGTCGTTTTCCTCTGTTAAATTGATGACGGTATTCTCACCTTTTTGTTTTTACAACGCAGCAAAGTATCGCTACACGATAACTTTTACAGTGTTTTCCTTCGAAACGGACGATTTTTCAGCTTCAAATAGAGCCGAACAGGTGACACGACGCGAAGGTTAATTCGATAAACGTTTCCGTTCGCCTGTTTTCTGTAGGCAGTCGGTAGCTGGGTAGTAGGTACATACGCGTAGTTCGTATAGGTAATTGGGTACGGTTGATTTGAATTATTTTCTTTTCTTCGGGCGCGCCCGCAAACAATGGAAGTACGTTTTTGTATAGGTTGCGATGTAAGATATAATAAAAACAAGCCTGGCAAACTTATAACGATGTCGACGATTTCTTTCATTTATTGAATAAACTTATTTGACGCGTTCAATACGGAAAATATTGGCTTTCTAAATTGCATCGAAGAGTATTGTTCTTGCGAAAGCTGCGCGCCTCAACGCCGGAGTGTGTTGCGCGGTAATAAAAGTAAATTCGCCTTTTATCTCGGCGAAAGCGCTATCGACACGTGTTTCGAATATAATAAACGACCTCGTTTTATTTTACGAAAAAATTTCCGTTTTCCAAGTACGTAGCTGCATAGGTATATGATGATAGTTTCTAGTTGGTCGAAAAGTTGGTATTTTCGTTACATCTCTACGAGATGGCCACCTGTGAGATGAGTGGCAAATTTTCGTCCGTTAAAATGCCTCAGTTACGTAGGAAAAATTTTACGACGATGGTGTCAAACAAATTTTCTACTCGGGGTACAAAAAATGTGAAAATTCGTATTATATGAAAATTTTCAAATCATATGTTATGAAAGAAAATGTCAAATGATTAGTGTAAAAGATAGATCCCGATATTTCCTTCATAATTTAAATCTGACTGTCTGTCTCCTTAACCTGACTTCAAAGTATCTGTAATAAATACTCGTAATATCGTTGACCCATATTTTAACTTCCCATTTCCCAGCGTCCATTTGATTCCGATATTTTTTCATTTTATTAGTTGAGTCATCTTGAACATCTGAATACAACCATACACTTTTATTCTGGAGCAATTTCTGGAAGTACCTAATTTGGTGTTTTTCTTTTTACATTATTAGAGAAGAAGGCCTTTTATTTGAATTTCACCAAAACTCTACCTACTTCACCGAATACACCTTTTTCCAAAACCTACGACAAAATTTACGAACATCTAATTCATCTCCTTCCTTAAGTCATCCAGACTATTTTTCCAAATATAGATCCTTGTGACACTTGCTCCATGAAAAAAATATGTATATATATATATTACGTATATGAAAAAATAATAATAAGAGAAAAACCTTCTCTTAGTCGAATGAGGTATGGAATGCAAGAAAACAATTTTATTAGCCTTCTAAAAAGGTGTAGTAGCTAATGATGGGCTGGTTGCGAAGATGAGAAATTAAAAACGTTTACTTGAGAAGCAAAATTTATTCCTTCAAACAGTTTTAGTTTAACTCCTAATATAAAGTGCTGCATGACTGGTTAGCCATTGATGAAAAGGTGTATTATCTTTTGGACGGCAGATACTGGGACACTACGTACATAGTCTCTGACAAATGAAATCTCCTTATTAGGTTGGAACGGAAATGGCTAAAGGACCATGGTGAAAAGTTGGCTTTAACAGACCTTAAGACCTTGCAGTTTTTAAGAAAATATATTTCATTTTTTTTTTAATTGTTTGTGTGTAAATGTTTGAAAACTTACTACAGAATGTCGAAATTAACAATTCCAGCCAAACATCGATCTACATCTCTCACAATTCAGCAAAATAAACATGACCCCTCACATCTGGAAAGCTGAATTTCACTATCTCCTCACAAAATACCCTCATCACCGTAAATTATTTACAGATGGTTCGAAAACACCAGTAGGACTAGGTTGCGGCATTGCAACCCACAAATCTATTCTACTCCGCTTCTCACTCCCTCCGTTTCTCACTATCCTTTCTGCTGAACTTTTCGCAATCTACCTAGCAGTAAAAAACATCGTTGATGAAAACTCTCCTTATCCATATCTCATCCTAACAGATTCCTTGAACTCCCTTTATGCTCTCCGCTCCTGTACAGACCCTCAGCAACATCCGTTCGCCAAAAAATAATTCTCCTCATCGCGAATCGAAACAACATCGTCCTGGCGTGGCTTCCATCCCTGACCTAGCAGATTTGGCAACTAAGGATGGCTCCTCTCTACTTCCCCATCCAAATATACCTTCACCACTCCAAGACGTGAAAACATCTGTGAAGAAAGCAACAACTACAGCCACGAACAAATTACGCGCCATAAGAGATTCCGCGGCACCCTGGCATCTTCCACCAACAACAACAAGAAGAGAAAACGTCGTGATCACGCGACTCCGCTTAGGCCACACTTGCCTCACTCACGTTCACCTCTTCAACAGGCAGCCCTCTCCTCTTTGTCCTACCTGTCAAATTCCTCTCACTGTTGCTCATATCAAACTTCACTGCCCTTCCAACACCGGCCCTCGGGCCATCCTTAACAGTCCTAAATCTCTCGCCGAAGTTCTCAACTACCATTCAGCAATAATTTCCCTCCTCACCTTCCTCAAAAAAGCCATTCTTTTTCACTTAATCTAACCACCCTTAAATATCACCTGCCTCTGGCCTAAGCAGCAGCACATGGCACAAAAAAAAATGATTTTTTTCTCTGGAATATGTACTAGGTCAAAATAATGAAACTTCATAAAGTAAAATATTCCTTAATTTTCTGCAATTTTGTTCAAATCGAAGTTCAAACGAAAAAAAAAAAAATGAAAAATCCTCGTTTTCCTCATATAAATCCTATGTTAACCATTTCACATCTGAGAAGAACCCAGCGAATGAATCAAGTATTAAAAATATTTTCCATCCATTCTCAAAAACAGATCAAGGATGTAAAAGAAAATCGGAAAATAGAATCAGTCAACATATTCGCGTACAATACCTATAACGTTATATTAATTATGAATTTTTTTTATACATTTGTACGTTTCAAACATTGTTTGTATTTAAAAAATAATTAATTCTCCGCATCATTTGAAGTTTCAGTTATTTAACGCACCTTATTCCCCTATTGCATCAAATAATGGTTACTGCGCTGTGTGTGAAACCGATGTTGGAAAAAAATACTTATTTTTTTATCGGATGAAAGCAAACATATCATAAAATACAAAATAAGAGGGAAAAAATCTCTTAATTTGCGTAAACTATTGAAAAGTATACCAATTTACAGCATTCACTCATGATACAGTTATGATAAACCATAGAAATATTATCAAAAATAAATTTTAACTGAGATTTGGTCGATGGATTCATTTTCTTTGAAATGCAGCGCAATAAAATGTCTTCGTGGATATGGATTACTCTTCCTATACTAAATGTCAATGATTTATAGTAATTTTCTATCACAATATTAATTAGTTTCAGCTCTTTATTATTAAGAAATTCCGAAAATGTTACAAACATCTGTATTTCTTCAATAGAAAAATTTAGAGGAAAAGTTGGCTGTAAATGAGAAAAATTTTCATATCGCTGAAAGCACGAAAATCATCATTTTCCATTAGAGTAATCGTATGGTATAAAAAATAATTCTATCGCAGTATTCACATCACGACGAACAGAAAAAATATTTTGGAAGAAAAATGTTGGTAATAGGATGTGGTATTGAACTTATTTTTTTGAAATGTAGTACAATGAAAATTTTAATTTTTTCGTGCAAAATGTCAAAGATCTATGATAATATTCCACCACAATATGTCAGCTTCCTCTGAAAATCAACTCAATTCATCGAAAATGCTGTAATAGGGAAATTTCAAAATTTGTAGTTGCACTAATGACTGTATAGATACATAAATGCGGAATAACGATATTATTAACTACTTAATGGGAGAGTAAGGGAGCAAAAAATGTATTGACGTCCGACGTCGTAAGGTATCAGATTTTAGCTATAGGATATTTCGTGCCATTTTTCGTTGTTATTTCCTACTTCATGGGTGTATGAGTGACTTTTTCTCCAATGAAAGTTTAGCGAATTTTGATAGACAGTTGATTAAAAAAGTTGGATTACATTTTTAATTATTCTCAAAATTTGAATTCTCACTCTGCTTTTATAAATGAAGGAATTCTCGACTCAAAACTCGGATTCAACATTTTTTACTTTGCTTGATTCTGAAATAATTTTGAAAAACTCGACTTTTGAATCCAGCTTGAATTCAGTTAGTTGGGTATATAATATCGAAATAATTCTGTTGTGGTTATAAATACTCAACGATTCGGAGCCTTAAATTTTTTACTTTTATTTTTTCATTTTCACTCGATTAGTTATCGTAGCAATTTCTTCTTAAAAACATTTTCTCTTCAAAATCTGAACAAGTTGACGAATTGTCGAAGGCGACACTGTAACGCAAGATGAATGTGTGGCAAATCTTTGTACATAAAAATAAATGCACCCCACGCCATTACACCATCAATCATCATCGTCATTATCATTTCATTCAAACCATTAAAGTGAAGCAACGCGTAGGTTGCCTTAAAAAAATTCTCTTCAGTCCTACATCCCACTCTTACAGGCATCTGTAGTAGTTGAATACTCGCAAGCATTTTACTCACCTACTTTTTTATTGATGGTAGGTAATGTGATTTAGAATGAGAATATTGAATAATAAAGCAAACGTATAAGGCTCTCCGAGTGTCTTTATTCCAATTAAGAGTAAACGTGGTAAACATTTAATTGATTACGCAAGCATTAGGCACATTTGCTGAACTTATCTTCATTTTTCATTAAAACATGCTTCGCTGTTGAAGAGCATTGAATAAAAATAAAATGAACGAGGGTGCCGGCTTAGTTCAGAATTTGCTTGATTTGCTGTTCGAAATTGAATTGAAAGACTTTCCTTAAAATATGCTTTGTGTATTTCGCGCTTCTTTTTCTTAAACCTATTCCTTCTTAATGGCGCAAATTTCAAAACTTATCAGTTTTTTCTTTCTCTCTATTTTGTAAAAATGGTCTGCGAACGAGTATCAGAATGAACGAAAATGGCTAACATCTTTGCATTAACGCTAGAAGAATTTAAGCTACTTTTATAACGAGCAATCTTTATACCTTAATCGTTTTTCCTGTCTTTTTTTATATTTTTTAATTTTCAGGGTCGAACGAGCTCGAATTTTGAAGGTTTCTTTTATTAATGATTTGACGAGCTGAGTCTTTAAAATTAGCGCGATTTTGGTGGCACGTTTAATCATTCATAACGTGATGTAAATTAGACGCCTAATTAGGACGTTGATTGTATAATTCCATTAGCACGTAGATTTTACGTTTGGAATTGAAATTTTAGCTAGATTTTCGCCTTTGTGCGAGTTCAAATTTGCGTTTAAGTGAGATAGAAGTTTCCTTGCTGATTGTAGGCTGTCGCACTATAGTAGCGTGTGCATGGTTTATTTCTCATTACGATTTCCATCGATCTCAGAGAGATACCAAAAATAAGAGAGAATTTCTAAAGCTCGTAATTATTTTAATGAGTACGAGAAGGGCATCTGGAAGTAATGTATTTTTGTATTGCTTGATTGGATTGGTTATAAAATGTACTACCAAAACCAACCACTTGGCTTCTTTTTAATGCATTTTTCTGGCAGTGATTACTTTAGCAAGTGCATTGAACCCATGTAATCGGGATGAGAATGACGGTTCCGTTTTCTTTCAGTCATCGAATTTTTTCGCAATGTCCGTAGTATAAGGAACTTTTTTTTTTTGGTGGAAAAAGATTCTTTCATTCTCAGAAATTATTTTTAATCTTCAAGCACATTTTATCGTACATCTCTTTTTTTTTGGATGAAGCTGTGAATATTGGGAATACGTATAGTTCAACTCGAATCACTTGGAAAAGAAGGCATTACTTACTGGTGAAAAAGGTGGGGCGATGCGACCAGATTATTCGATAAAGAATAATAATGGTTAAGGGTTGCGTCGAAAAGCGTCGAAAAAATTTGTGATGCAAAGTAACTTTTTCCAAAAGATTGACCATTTCGTAACACGAAATCATAAGCTTATAGCTTTGAAAAGCGGAATTTTATTTAAATATATTTCGTCTTACCTACGGTTCACCTAGTTTCTATAATTTATTTCCTTTTGGTGCGTGGCTAAAGTGAAATGTTTATGGGCTCTGTTGAGTGATATCGAATTACCTATCTTCTTCCGAGCAGTTGAATCGAACACGGTGGGCAGACTATTCGATGGAAGAGTGAATTCAAAGTCATACCCATACGAGCTTATAACATTTCTTATACGTGAGACGTAAAAGTCGTACTCTTTGATGAAGAGCTCGAGGAATAGTACGTTGATGACGAGTTCATACAAATACTCGTATCTGTTATATAGCCTCCGTTTGTTTACCTCTGCGAGCATCATTATTAAGTACCTAGATACGTATAATAAAACGTAGGCTTTTGGCCGACCATTATTTTTCATTACTTACCGTTGGCCGCACCGTTGATTCTCTCATCAGACACGTGCTCTTAATCAATCATATTGCCTCGTGGCTTGTTCTACTATTATGTTTTCTTCTTTTCTTCAACTCTCAACGGTATCGTTGATTTTGGAAACGCGCGAGGAAGCGCAGCGGTTCTCGTTAATTAGCCACGAACGCAGCATATCTTGTCTGCTGAAGAAGGCATTCTGATCGATTATGAGAATGCGGAAAATTTCATCATTTCGTTCCGATGTTTGAAATAATAAGGCTCGATAGGTTGGCTTCGAAGCAAACTAGACAGAATTTGTTGATGCTTGTTGTTTGGCGTTGGCGTGTACGTTTACGCGAGTGATACGTTGTCAGGCCCTCGATTTAGTCAAGTTAGCTATTTTTCCTTATAAACTTTTAATGAGTTTAGTTAGTAAACAGGTGTCGGCGGTATTTTTTTCCCTTCACAATGCCTCCCTATTGAGGCGATGCCGCGTTCTTTTAATTAAATTGTCGGCAGCCATTATCTAGAAGAGTTTTAGAGCTGCGTCTCGAAGTTTCATTCGTTTTATAAAAGCAAAAGTAGGCATTTTTGTTTCGAAACACTTTTTTTTTTGTTACTGTTTTTTATCTCGAGAACGAATCATTTCTTAAGTTTTAACTGTGCAAGGTGTAAGAAATTATTAATTGGTTATAGTCTATCGTTTTGCCAGAGAGGATATATACCTAATTACCTATCTACTTGTGCTGCAGTAGTGTGGTGCGTGTGCCATTGGAGGAGCGACCAAGCCCGGATTAAGGATACGTTGGGCCGAAGGCTAATGAAGAGGTCGAGCCCTCGTGAAATGCATCCTTCTTACCATTACCACCGAAAAATCAATTCCAAATAACTTTTTACTGCAAATAATATTTAAATACCTTTTAATGGCTTTATTATTTTTTGGTATAAGTGTAATTTTTAGATTGATTTAAAAAAAATTATGGCTTTTTCTACTATAAATCATGTTAAAATAATAATTATTTTTATTTATGTAAAAATTTTTAACATGCGTCGAGATTGATTAGTCAACATCCAGCACAAAAATTCAACGTACTACTAAAAGGAGTAGGTTGTCTACACTTATTGTGTTAGCTTTCATATGTAAAATCAGTGCAACCATATACAACGTGATCCATCAAACCCCAAGCAGTAAAGCGTCAAATTCCCTACTCTGGTAACAAAATGTCGTGATGAGATGATGGCAACCCTGTTTCACATAAAAGTAATGAACAAAAAATTATTAAAAATTAATTTTTTTTATTTGTTTTGTTCGTTGTTTTTGCCGTGAATCAGTATAACTAACTTCTAATCACAACTTTTTTTTTGTCAGCTTATGGGTTCGATGAGTCGCACGGTATAACAAATTATAAAAATTAGGAAAAAAAGGGATTTTTGTGTTGGATAATAATTAATCAGTTGAACACATGGTATTGCTATAGAAAAATGCTGAAAATATATACTTACTAGTACCTCCTCGCCCCTTCGGGGCTCGCAATAAAAATTAAATGAAAAAAAAAAGTTATTTTATCACAAGTATTGCTACATTCATTTTAAATTTTATTACTGAAGAACAATAAACTAAACGCAGGTAGGCTTTCACCGCAAGGGTCGTAAAATTTTGCAACGGCAAGGGTCATTAAATTTTATTACTTCGGTCCTTTTCCCAGCCTATTCACACAGCAGGGGTCCTTTGTGTTGTGAAGGTACTATAGCCTGATCCAAGACCCAGGTAATAAACAGAGAAACAATAACTCTGGCATTTCACTTTTTTGGTAAAATTTCAATTTTAATATTATAGAGTGATAATTATGTTTCTCTCTATATATTAAAATCAAAAGAAATCGGTTTTGAGATGCGCGCGCATCCTTGTTTTGAATAGCAGGTATAAAAGTATGTAAAAGGATAGCATGTATACAAAAGAAAAGAGGTTGTAAATTTTAATAAAAGCCTTGTGCATGCGCAAGGGTAAGCCATAAAAATTGTTTTGAGTATTAGCAGGTATTAAAAGTATAAAAGATAGCAGGTATACAAAAGGTAAAAAAGGTGATAAACTTCAATAAAAGCTTTGTACATAGGCAAGAGTAAGGGTAAAGTTATAAAATTGTTCAAAATAGCAGATATACAGAGGTATAAAGGGGGAGCCTTTGACTATATACCCCTGGACCGCTCGAACTGTAAAGAAAAATTCTGTCAATATCAAGTGAACACTCTCAGATCAAAATGCGTCTACGCATGGGCGAGTTAAAGATAAGAACAGGAATAGCTGATATCAGTTGAACTTGTTATGCTCGAAACTCGAAATAATATTGATAACTTTGAACAAGCGAATGCGCAGACGCATTTTGGTCTAAGAGCGTTCACTTGATATCGACAGAAATTTGTGCTATTCTAAACAATGAGTTCGAGCGGGCCAGGAGTATACAGTCAAAGGGGGAGCCCATCCTGAAAGGAAGAACTCTTGGTGGGGGGTAACAAATAAGAATAAATTGGGTTGCTTTGTTTGGAATGTAGTAGTACTTGTCTGATAAAATAATTTTTTTTTCTTCCTTTAATTTTTATTGCGAGCCCCGAAGGGGCGAGGAGGCACTAGTGCCTGTCGAGAACTAAATTAATAAATACCTATCTGAAAAATATACATGAAACTTTGAATCCATTTTACAAATTCGAACAAATAAATAAAAGTAAAAATTATTTATGAAATTCCACCTTGCATACGAGCACAGTTTTGAGATTAATTTTTATACTTGTATTAAACGTACGAATTTTTTCAGCGCTTATTTAGACTAAATTGTTTAATTTTCGACTTCTTCATACAGTTTTCTTTCTTTTTTTGAGAAAGGAAGAGGTGATAGACAAAATGTTGCACTTGAGATTTCGAAATTTCGTGACCATTTTTACATCAATCGATGAAGAATTGTCAACCGATTGATAATATAGTTTTGAAAATTTGCAAAAAATAAAACTCTCGAAGTTTGGAAAAAAAATAATACGAATATAAAGTTTAAGGCACCATCTTTCAATTGACTTAAAGGACCTTAATCTAAATACTCCTTCTTTTCTCCAACATCATGTGTAGAAGGGAATTTGGAATATACTATACTTTTTATCCCCAATAATCATATGAGTTTGTATTAATTACATTTTTACCCATTCGAGGCTCCTCAATGTCATATTCTACTCGTAGTCACAATCTAACCTTACATACAAAGTTTGACTTCTGTACGTCGATTCGGTGAGGAGATATGGCAGATTCAAGAAATTTCATGACTTGGAACTTCCTCAAAAAGCCGTTTGTTATTCCAACCCCATCCAAATGCACTTGAGAAAATGAAATTGTGTATCGAAAAAACAAATTTTTCAAGAGGAATTTTCCACAACAATTTTGAGCGGTTTTCATCAGTACCTGCCGACTATACACGAGCGGGAAAACATACTAACAAGGTATCAGTGCCTAATTACTATGCTCAATCAAAAGCACTTGGCTACGTATAACGCCACGGTACCTTGGTTTTCTTGTTGTTATTAACTTGTTTCTCTTTCCACGATGTATTTACATAGTTGTTCCCTTATAGCGCTGACTTATCTGGCTTGGGGTTTTCCAAATAGATTGGGATGTGTTAGGCTAAAGCGTTAAGTGATAGCACTCTTTGATTAGATGTCTGTTCACCTATGCCACTCGTATGTTGCTTTATTTTTCGTGTGATTAGCGCTTTTATGATGTGCTTGTAAAGTTTATCATTTGTTCCCCGCCCCCATTTGGGACGGGGCATCACGACGCACACGCTCCAAAGTTACCAGATTAATGAAGTAGATGGAATACAATTTCGACGAATAAAATTTTTGCCGACGAAGATAGTGCCAATTTTTATTATAACAACGCATCTACGACAGCGATTACAATATTTGAAAAAAATGAACGATTTTCGAAGTGTGAATTTCGTTTTTCTCATTTGTGGAAAAATGGTACTTTGGTTAAGGGAGCACCGCTTATATACACCAAAAAATTGGGTATTTGCCAGATGATTAGAAATAGTCTGGAACGCAAAGATTTGAAGACCTCCTCCCCGACCAATGCTCCCAAATCATGTAGCCTTTATAGCCGTCGTTTTTATTAAAACCTCAGCTTAAAAAGAAATGCCCTTCTTCCTCTGGATGGGGTGTAAAAAATTAACATCTCATTTTACTTTGGAATTCTAATATTTGGTGCATTGTCCTCTTGAAGGCAACACTTCTTAATAATGTTTAGAAGAAAAGTCATCGCGACTTTTAAGAAAAAATTGACCTTATTTAGTGAAGCCTACGCGAAAGACCGTTAAAATTAGGATTAAATTTCACGATTGCTTTGTCGCAATAGCGTGATTGTGCTGTTGAAATACTAGATATGTAAATCTAGCCGAATTTGCATGAAATGAAATTCCTAATCGATACTTATACCAGTGTCACAGTCTCACAGTGTTGTGCGAATAAATATGACTCGTAATCCGAACTTACCGAAATATTACCAAACCTCTGTTTTGTTTGGTTAGCAAAGGAGAGACATTGCGTCGAAATTAGAATGAATCGCGATGTATTCGTGTACGAGTATTTTCTTGTAACAGAGCGACGACGTTCTATTTCAGCGATGAAGTAGATCTACAGCTTGTACGTAAGTATCCGTATCTTGACTAATTGCAAAAATGCAATCACATTTTTTAAACAGCTTTACTCGAGAGTTGTGGAAAATCGCTTACACGTATCGCAGGGTGAAGAGAAAATCTACTCTCGCTTAAATGCGATATGCTACGTATGTATATTCATAAACTTCGTTCCCTCTCGTACCTAGACACATATTATAAATTAACCAAAGTATACAGTGAGCTGGGATGGCCACGTGAAAAAAAGTATTTAGATTACGAACCTAATGAAGCGTCGTTTCCGCCGAAACATAGCAAAAACAGCGAAGGAAAAAATCCGTTGGTTATAAAATATTTACACAATGATATCGCGTTTTTCTTCATAAATAACTGAACGTAAAAAAATAGCAGCGGATTTTCGCATATAAACGAAAAATAAAAAATACAACGAGCCATTAGGGAATATTTATTTTTTTTTAAATTCGCGCGTACTACACAAAATATTGAAGTCTACGATTACGACGAAGTTTTAGAGGACAGGAAAATAATACGACGAAGAATTTTTAGAAATACATCTGTTTCAAAATAGTTATTGCCGTTGTTGTTTCTTCTGTTCTGGCTGAGAAAAGTTTTTTCATGCAATATACGACTTTTCAGTCTCGCTACCAGTTAATTATGTATATAGAGCTTAATTTTACCATCTTTTTACATTACAAACTACATATAATGAAGACTCGAATTAAGGCGATTTGGGGCCTAAAGCTAGTGGTTCGAAGCCCCATATTTCGACATCCTCGAGCTAAATTTATTTCAAATAATCAACCTTTCACTTAGTTCGATCTGTAGTCTGTAAATAATACAATAGAATTCCTAGTCTTTACAGGGACATACCGAAAGAGGAGAGGGAGGAGCTTCCACCCCTTGGCTTTTGGAAAGTTGGTAAATTTGGAGTTTTAGCGTAAAGTTGGTAAACTTGACCACTTGCGCAGTATTATTACAACTATTTTTAAATTTTTTGAAGACTAACAAGACTGTGACATCGTATTTATTTAACATCTTATTTTCGTGGAGCCAAAAAAAAAAAAAAGGGTCAACAGTTGGTAAAATTTCATAGTTCATGGTATTACTTGGCAATTTTTGGTTTCCCCCCCCCCTTGAAGAAGGTCCTCGGTACGCCCCTGAGTCTTTACCATTCTATATAAATTAATTTTTCGGTGCGGTCGCAATTTCAGATTTATTTTATGTATTAATTTAAACATTTTCCATTCAACACTTTTTAGGACCTACTGGTATTCTTCGTCGATGTAAAATGGATAAAAAATTAAACGTTGATGGCACTGTTAGGCATGAAGGTAAAAACGCGCTCATAAGTACAGCGTATTACAATTGAAATTTTATTGACATCGAGTGGAGGAAGTTGAGACTCCTGCTTAGATGTCGAAGAAATTTACGATCGAAATTTTTTACGTCTTTGAAAACAAAATATTACCCTTAAGCGAATTAAAAAACAATTTGCCCGAAAATTAATTTTTTCGAAGCCTCTCGAGATATTTTCCCAACCTTTCCAGAAGTTTCACAAAGGCTGAAATTTTTTTCGAGCGTTTCTCAAAGTCATTTTGTTATAATTGTTCGTTAACCGCGGCTTTTCGTTCGATGAAAAAAATATCGACCTTCCTTAGTACATACGCGGTACGTGTAAATACGACGGCTCGTACTACATGGTCGCTCGGGTATTAGTGTGTATGTGGCTAGCTCGCTGGTAGCTATACGTATTCGATGAGTCATTTGCAACAGAGTGAAATATCTCGACGTAAATTGTAAGCACGGCTCAACTAATGCTTACAAAAAAAAAAATCTCTCGGGGGAAATTTCGTTGAAGGCTACAAAACGTCATTTATAAAGACACATGCTTACTTACCGTGTGGAAAATGAGCGACAAATGGAACATTGTTGAAGTCAGAATGAACGACGAGAAAAATACAAAAGCGAGCTTTTGTCTGAAAACCCTAGTGCTACGTTGGCAGAAATAAATTTCGTGCACTTTCGCATATGGTCAAAAATTATTTTGAAGCTTTATACGTACGATAAACGTTAAATTTGATAGAAGAGTCTTGCAGGTCTCTTTTTCAGCGTTTACGCACGTATTAAAGGGTCGATATTGTTTATGATACTATTATATGAAAGATAAAACTTCGCTGAAGTTCATTTATACCATAAAATAATTTATTTAATCAAATCAACGCGTTTATCTGATGCTTATACTAGACTTTGAAATTGATCAAAGACGACGCATTCGAGTGATTATAATTCTCGCATAATTTCTGTGCCCGCTGAAAAGGATTAAATGTTTTCGGATAGATATGAATGAATCACTTTTCGTTATACGCGACTATACAACATTTCTTTACGAGGTTTTTTAACGATTTTACTACTGTGTTCGTATGGTGCACAGAGGAACAAAATGAAAGAAATATTTTAAATTTGATTTTTATCGTTACCAAGCTCGTATAAATGCTAGTTATTTTATAGGGTCATTATTCGATGTACACTTATTTCATTTAATGCTTCTATTCGTACGTACATATATAAGTTTTTTCCTTTTTATTTTATTATTTTTTTATTCATTCGAATCTCGTTCTTTCGGCTTTTTTATTATTTACTTTAAACATTATCCTTCAAGTTAAGTTCATATCTTTCGCCAATGTGGTTCGCAATCTGTTAATTTCTAATATATGTAATATTCATTCGATATCATACTGTTAACTTTTTATCAAGTTGAAATTTTACTTCACAGCCCATTTACGTCGAAATGGCGAATGTATTGT
Organism: Phenacoccus solenopsis; assembly: GCA_009761765.1. Classification (NCBI taxonomy): domain Eukaryota; kingdom Metazoa; phylum Arthropoda; class Insecta; order Hemiptera; family Pseudococcidae; genus Phenacoccus; species Phenacoccus solenopsis. The sequence continues at coordinate 52,969,973 of CM019752.1, read as the reverse complement.
TTTTGAGCGACCTGGCAAACATTTTTTAATGGTGTAAAGACAGTGAAAATGAATTCGTAGCTTTTTTCCTTTTTCATTATATTCGGTCTAATGTTGAGATACGCGTTAGAATTACTTTGTTAGGGTGCTTTAGTTTTATATATATAGAGAATCGTGTATCAGTTTGCTTTCAATAAAAGCTTATCGTGTGCGGTCATTTGCTCGATTTTCATTGGATGTTCGCGGTTACGACTTCATTGTGTTCCTTCCTTTTTCCGTGTCGTTTGGCCACCAATTTCCGAGGGAATTTAGGCACTGTATAAAGGGTACCCAAAGTATTTGATAAGGAATATGTACGTACTTACATCGAGTATTCGTGATTATAATTTTTATTTTTTTAATATGTTTTTAGAAATCGTCGAAGGAGTAAGAAACAACCAAAAATGCCTTAGACCCAATACAAACGAATTAAGTTGCGAAGAGGAAGTCGGCAATTTAATGAAAAGGTGTTGGACAGAAGATCCGGCCGATCGACCAGATTTCACGACGCTTAAAGCTGCCATCAGAAAATTAAACAAGTGAGTAAAGCGTAGAAAAATTAATTACTGTTATTTGCAAATAGCCTATGTAAACTATAAACAGTACGAGTACGAGTAGAACTACGAGTATTGGTAGCATACCACTTGTCTATATCAATAAATGAAATTAGGTACGATGTCGTTAATAAAATTCCAGTTTACCTCATCCTTTATCTTATAAGAAGTACATTAATTTGGGCTTATTGTTCGAAACTGGCTTTTTTAAAGCGCCTATCGACTCGATTTCTTTACCCGTAAGGAATCGAGGTCGAATGTCTGCTATGAAAATGAAGGTTTTAACGCGACGCTATATAGTTCGGCTTCTTCGCTCACCTTTTTTCTCTGGTTTCCCTTTCTCATTTTATACATCCGCGCGGTGTCGTATAAAAAGTAATCTCGAGCTAACGTCGATTTTGATAAAATATGAAGCCTCAACAGTTGGTTCGTATACGAGGTTTTCTTTTTAGAAGCAGCTTTTCTGTTTACGTGTAAAATGAACCGACGATAATTTTTCTTTGTTCGTTATACGGAATACACCAAGTTACAAAATATATGTATATTATGTAGATACTCGCACCCATCAATATACGATATCAGATGTACGCTACTGTGCAACTATGCGTGGCTTAGTGGAAATTCCGAGTTGCCTGCTTGCTCGACATTATGCGAGGAACGAGTGCCTCATATGCTAACTTAAATTTACACAAAATTACATCACGTTGCTAAAGATAGTCGCTCGAGAAAATCTTTTGGTATACTGTGTAACTGAATTTTGAAGAACTATATATCTTGCAGTTAGCATTGAGGTTTTGAAATCGGTCGAGTCAGCAGTTTTGTTAGCTTCGATGAAACGTCTGTATGTCTTACGACAAAAAATGCAGAATTCTTCGCATGGAAAGGAGATGAAGTAGCATGACACCCTAAATGTAAAAGTATTACATGTTTTCGTATATGACAGCATAGGTGCTTGGAAAAGTGATTTGCATTTATCGTCTTCTTCGTTAGTGTTTTAAAAGTGATCGATCAATTGATTAGTCAAGTATCAACATTTTTTTGAATTATTCATAAGAAAATGTGGCTCCTGCAAGCATAAAATTTTTCACTTGTCTAAAAATAATTTTTTTGCGATTTTTTCGAATATTTGAAAAATTTCATCTAATTTTCATCATCGACTTAAAAAACAACAACAACAAAAAAACAACAAAAAATGATAATATTTTTAAATACGTATAATTGATGCCAGCGGAATTGTGGAGAAGAGTGAGGTAGACTGTGTAGGAACAATATCATTTGAAAGTACATGCTTAGTACTTCATATTCAAAATTTCAGATAATTTAAATGATTTGAGGAGGAAGAGCTATAAATTTTTCAAATTTCTCATTTTTGTCATATTTTGCTGTGAAACAAATTAGCGAATAAATGTAAATGATTCAGTTGATTTAGCAATGCATAATTACATATACATATGTAATATTTTTCATTCATTACAAATGTTTAAGCCCTACGAATAGTTTCTTTATATGAAAGAAGAGTGAGTGGGCCGGTCATATCCTACTCAATAGTACCATAAACCGGGTAAAATTTGAAAAAAAAATTGCTATAACTTGTAAAAACGTCCAATATACTCCATTATCAAGGATTCATATCACCCTAGTATCACACAAATTTTGACTATGTGCCATTTTAGATGCAATATAAATTATAAAAGTGCAAAGAAATTAACTAAAAGCTGATTCTCATAAGGAATGAGTAGTACCTTTTTTTGAAAATTACCATTACTTAAATTAAAACAAAAATAAAAAACGTAAATAGCCATACCGCATTACTGCAGCTGAGTTTTTGATTGGAGCTTGTTTTGATTTACTAATAACCTTGCTTAACCGTTCATGACTACAGGCCACACCCAATACCAAGTCTGAAAACCCCTACCCTATCCTTTCCAAAAACACTTAGGAAAAGTTGAATTTGGCACAAATGTAGTATTTCTTGTCATGAAATAATCATGTGAACGCATATTTCTCAAATTATAACTATTTGAGGGTCCTCAAATTATCTTCAAATCCGCCATTTTGGATCCATTTGGACTCAAATTTAAGAGGTTATATTCTGGTCACAAACTAATCCTACACACAAAGTTTGACCATTCTAGGCCGATTTGGTGATGAGATATGGAAGATTCATGAAATTTCCTGCAGCAATTTCCCCTCCAAAAGCCGTTTTTTGCTCTAACTCCCCTCCAAAATCACTGAGGAAGCTAAAATCAAAATACGTTTGTCACTTGGGCTCATTTTATCATATGACACAGCAATAAAAAATTTTCGACCCCTCCTGTACCCCCACCACTATTTTAGGTTGGTAACCCCGCCTTCCCCCCTCCAACATCATGTATGGAAGTGAATTCGGGATATAGTATACAACTTATCCCCAATAACCATATGAATTCATATTAATTACATTTTTACCAACTTGAGGCTCCTCAAGCTCTACTCAAATTTTGATAATCCGCCATTTTGATCCATTTTGATCCAAATTCAAGAGGTCATATTGTGGTCACCAACTAACCTCACACACAAAATTTGACCTCTTTAACTTGATTTGGTGGGGAGATATGGAAGATTCAAGAAATTTCATGACTCAAAACTTCCTCAAAAAGCCGTTTTTTGATCTAACTCCTCTCAATATGCACTTAGGAAGCTGAAATTTGGATATGTTAGTATCCGTGACTCACTCTTTCATATGAAATCAAAAACGAAAAATTTGAGCTATTTTGCCCTTCTCCAGCCCCCCTCAAAATTTGAGTGATCCGCCATTTTGAAATTTATCGAAAAAACAAAAGAACTATGTTTGCGTATTTTCAAGAAGAGTTCCTCACCAAGTTTTGAGCGAATTTTATGAATACTCGCCGGCGCTTGGTCTGAAACGCAAAGATTTGAAGACCCCACCCTCCCCCGACCTTCCCTTCCCAAATCAGGTAGGCTGTAATAGCTATCGTTTTTATTAAAAACTCAGCTAAAAAAAAAAAAAAAAAAAAACGAGATACATGTACACAAATTGTATTATTGATATAGTTATATGGGCCCTATAACTGAGAGGGTTGTCAAAAATCGGTGAAACCTCGGTGGTGTCAATTAATTTCTACCTCTTGATATTATTTCAATAATTTTTCGTTGGTGTTTTCGTATGTAAATCCGCTTTCAAAATTATTGCATCTAACGTAAGTTGCGAGTAGCTAGGTAAGTGCTTAATTAGAACGATGTATCCCTAACCGCTGTTCGTAGAGGTTGGTCTGAATACTACCTATTGTATTTCTGTGTTTGAAGAATTCGGCTTTTCTTATCAACTTTGCGGGGAAGAGTAAACTTTGTAAGCTTGTATTATCAAGCTAGAATATCGCGAGCTTTCGGTTTTAATGTAGATAAATGAATGCGATGCGAAAAAAAGATTCACGTTGTAGATTGTTCGTAAATGCCACGTACAATATTATCGAATATCTTTACCTATCTAAATTTAATAGGAAGCTATTCTATATAAGAATGCTTTTCATCAAAAATACTTCTTGGAACTGATGGTACACTAATACATTGGGCTATTGTTATCAGATTTTCTTATTTTCGATTGCTATTCAGGTTGCTAGGCGAGATCGCTTTCCAAAACGCTGAATAAACAAAAATTGTATAAGAAGTAAGTTATTCATGATGAATTGTTGGTTATATACGTACCCACATTCGAACGACGAGTATCTATTTTCTCTTTTAATTCGAATTGATGGCGTCTTGGTTAGCTACCTGTTTTTTTATGGATTGAATAAAACGCTAAATTGATTAAGTAAGGACTGATTAAATTGCACTTAAGGAAGAGAAATTACTAGATAAGGAGCTAGGTAAATTGTATTGTACTCTTGAGTAGATGAAAGGATAGATTTTTTTTTTTTTTAACAAAAACATGAGGTTGGAATATTTGATTTGAGTTACGACTAGGAGCGAAATAGGTATCGCTCTGGGGGAATAAATAAATTTTCCGTAAGTAATTCAATTTTACGATAAAAGCAGTTCAAAAATTTATTACGGTTTCAACGATGTATCAGAGATAATGATTTCTTTTCATCGTGCATACGCCTAATATTTCAAAGGCATATGTAGTATTCTTATAGACTGAGATGCATATCATGCAACAGAAAGGCAAAATACATATTATCTGTAGCGAAAAAATTTGGAAAATGGTGCACAAATGGTACTGAAAATTATGCTTGATTTACGACAGCGTGATGAAAAAATATATTTATATCGGTTTCCCATAAAAGTAATGCAGCATCGAGTTGTTTAAATACATAATTAGCCGCTTAAGCAACAATATATTATGCATCGTTGACTTCCTCATTTTATAAATTTATTATAGCGCCTGTCTTGAAATTATGAACTGTTTTGTTAAATATATCGAGGACTATAGACTGCATACTTGATTATATCTGTTTACAGCTTTCAAAACTTTCACGACATTGACTATAACATCATCTTTACTTTTCAAGTTTAGTCTGCGATTTTTTTCATCAGCTTTTTATTAATAGCTATTCGTTGCACTTCTTTTTTAGGGATTACGAAAGTAACAATATATTAGATAACTTATTGTCTCGAATGGAACAATATGCGAACAATTTAGAAGCTTTGGTAGAAGAAAGAACAGCTGATTATTTGGAAGAGAAAAGGAAGTGCGAAGAATTATTGTATCAACTTTTACCGAAGTAAGTCCGGTTGTAGGTGACTCAGTGTTTTTTATTCGTCGTAATGTAAGCATATTTCTAAATATTCAATTTCAATTGCATTCATCTTATGGGTCCTCCTTCGTACCACATGTAAAATAACTCTCGTGACACTCGCGTAGTGGTGTTCACTGTTCATCCTCCTATAAAATATACGTTGTATAGACTCTATACCTTCATGATACAATTTTTAGCCATAATGATTCAGATTAACTTCATCGGGGAAAAATTCAAAAAGAATTGTTACAAACAGAGACAAAATCATTTTTTGTAAAAGTTTTTCATTTTTGTTTACGTTTTAATAATTTGCATTGTAACTCGTAATGACGCCATTATAATTTTTGAGTTATTTTCAGTTTCATATCACATAAAAAGCAAAGTGTGGCGTGAAGGGGGTGAGGACTTCATCATTCAATTTTTCATATGGTCTTGGTTTCAAGTATGTGTCTGCGCTCATGTATACCGGCTTCCCTACCCTACTCGCTGAAAAAAGCCACAATGATGTGGCACTTTGAGAAATAATTTTTTCTTATCTTAATGATGATCCACTTCGAAAATTTGTATTCTAATTATCCTCTAAGTGGAATAAAAATGAGCTACTTGCGCCAGTACACGTATGCAATGTAGTACTAATGACAAAAAATTGGTGGCAACGTAGCGATGAATAGGGAAGAATGGTGAAAATAGGGAGAAAAATAGCAGATGAAATTATTAATTTCAGCATGGGATTAGCGGAGCATTTTTCGAATTTATGTGCGAAAAATATAAAAAAAAATTATCAGTTGTATCCATCGTTTTTCACTTTTTCTTCATAATTTCTCCCCATCTTTCCGCGTTGCCTCCCACTTTTTTGTTAGTAAAAATTACATCGTACTATATTCTGCATTATGGACGCAAGCAGCATATTTTCCCTGTTTTGGATGATAAAATAAAAATTTTTTAATTTCCTTATTTGCCGAGTTGAAAAATAATTTTTCAAAGTTTAATATCTTAAAATTCTTCAAAAATAGTATGTTGGGAAAACCATTATATATGATGAGTGTCGCAAGAGTTGTCTACATATGGTACGAAGGAAATTCCATTGAGACGTTGCGTGAAAACTTGGGAAAGAAACGAAATGTACTAATGACTTCCTCCTTTACAGATCTGTTGCTAGTCAGCTGATATTGGGACAGTCGGTAGTTGCTGAAACGTACGATAGCGTGACTATATATTTCAGCGATATCGTCGGTTTCACCTCTTTAAGCGCCGAAAGTACCCCCCTTCAGGTTGTCGAACTACTCAATGATTTGTATACATGTTTTGATTCGATTATCGAAAACTTTGACGTGTATAAGGTAAATATATTTGTGTTTGAATTTTCACACGCAGCTATCTAGAAAATTGGTGTTCCTACTTATGAATTACGATACTTGCCCTTATAGGTTGAGACTATTGGCGACGCGTATATGGTCGTCTCCGGGTTACCAATGAGGAATGGAAATTTACACGCACGGGAGATCGCAAGAATGTCTTTAGCGTTATTAAACGCAGTCGTTACTTTTACTATTAGACACAGGCCCAACGATCAGCTAAAACTGAGAATTGGAATGCACACTGGTATGTAGACGTAAACTTAAATATCACGTTCAGGCGTGTTTAAATACAAGCCAATGATGTTATGCTGGATATAATATGATTATTCTTCGTAGGTCCTTGTGTTGCTGGTGTAGTTGGCTTGAAAATGCCTCGATATTGCTTGTTTGGCGATACTGTTAATACGGCTAGCAGAATGGAATCCAATGGAGAAGGTAAGGCTTGGAATCTTGGCGTCTATTATTGAAGGAATATTCCTCTATTATAATGATTACCTATCTTTAATTTTCATTTTAGCTTTAAAAATACACGTTAGTCCACAAACCAAAGAAGTATTGGATACTTTTGGTACTTTTGAATTAAAACTTCGAGGCGAAGTTGAAATGAAGGTGAAGCCATTTAAAACTTTATTTGTAATAATATTATCTCGATGTTATAATTTTTAAAACATTTTTTGTAATTACAGGGTAAAGGAAAGATTACCACGTATTGGTTACTTGGCGAAAAGACACCGGTAACGACTTCAGTACTGATATCTAGCTCGGATTCCTTGTTAAGTACAACTGCTAGTTTCGCTTCTACGCCTAATAATTTAATAGCAAATAGCATCAAACATGTTCCAAATAATATTTCGACGTCTGTCAATGAAAAATCACTCAATAATAACATCTCTAATCATAATATTACATCGCTAACTCCTTTACTACAAGAAGACATCGGCTGAAATTAGCCGTATTACATTACTTTTATATACTTGTTTATCAGACGATATTTTTTCGCTCGAGAAACTTGAAGATGCGGCTGCAGTATTCTCTGATACTTCGCTGACATCCTTTATTAACTTTCTAGTACAATTATTTCATTTCCTTTTGGCGTGATGAAAAAACATCAAAGCATCATCTCTAGTTCCATGATGATATCAATTATATCGGCTATCATGCATCTCCGTGTATGCGTACATACGCTATGTACGAGTATATATTGTATTATACGGCAATACGAATAAAAAAAAGTATATTAAATAAGATATTACCAATAGAATAAATCAACCATCGATGCATAATTTTAACCCAAGACTTTGTTTTGTGCCACTTTTTGGTATACAAATACCGTATTACATTAGTTTGCGTCGAGTATATTACCATCTTTGGAACACATTGTAATTGAGCAACCTTTATGAAATTCATATAGGATTTTTGCGCTTCTCGAAAATCGTAACGGATTGCTTGTAACTAATTGGCTGTGTTGATACCATTAAAAAAGAAAAAAATCACATTCCTTCGGAGTGAGTGTTTTAGATAATTGAGAATCGTTAGGTATTGTTTTTTCTAGTATTAGCAAAATAATTAAGTTACCATCTGTGAATATATGTGATGATTTTAAAAATGCGAATACAACGTATTAGAGGAATATTGAGCATTGCTATTTATTGTAAAAATGTCCAATTTGCGACTCTTGAAATTCATATGGTTTTATGTTGAGAGTAACTGAAGTTATAGATAAGGGTGATGACTCAACATGGTTTTTGTGTTAATCTCTATTTCTTGAACTCATTAACAAAATATTTTTTCCATCGGATTTTTTTTTTTCGATGAAAATATGAGAGAATATCTAATGTTTTTGCATTTGTGTTTTGACATAATAATCTGTTTGGGTTAGAAACGTTTCAATATTACGAATATCGTGTTGTTTGTTTTATTAACATTGGCGTAATTTATGCGTAAAATAAAAAAAAAAAATAAAAAAATTGCTCATGGCTTACGCCATTGTCAAACAGAATAGTATGTATCACGATAACTTTAGTTTTGGTGATTAGAAGGAATCTTTTTTCACATTTGTGTTTGAAGAAAAAAAACTGGATTGAAAATCTAGCTTTTAAATTTAATTTTTGAATAATATCAGCAAAAAAAACCTACTCATTACACTCAAACATGCGTTAAATAATTTTTCATGTTTTTGTAAATTTGCTTTTCATTTTTAAAGAAAAATTTTGCCTTAAAATTATTCAGTTAGTTTCATTTGAAGCGCCAGTTTAATATAGTGTGAGTTCTGGTAATCTGTGTGGCTGCTGAAATACTAAACCAAAGTGTCGCACGATTATGGCGTCTTCATCTTGCGTTGAGTGCCGGAAAAATAGAGCTAAGTACGATTGTTTGCTTGTGAAAAATATGATGGGGCCATGTCTGCGTATACTTACATAAAAATACATATTAAGCATAATCAAGGTATTACTTGTTTAATACCGTATCGGCAAGTTAATTCATTAATTTTCGTTTTAAGCTTTTTTTGTTTGATGAAATTTATTTTTTGATGTTCAATTCTTCGAACTTATGCTATTTTCTTCTAGATTATTTGAATTTTCAATTTCTTGTTCCATGAATTGTTATTTTAGATTTATAAATTTACTTTTATTCAGTGAACGTTTTTATGAGTAAAGAAAAGAATAATTATGGATCTTTAATTTTCATTAACATATTTAAGATTTTGAAAATTATCCATCGATAAGTATGCGTTTTGATGTTTAATTTGGTGTGCACAGGTAGCTATTCTCAGCATCTCATGTTTGTGTGTTATATGCTGTATATTAATCGAAGGTTGTATTCTTATATTCCACTTGTCTGTATTTCGTTTTATTATATTTTTTGTTTTTTTTTTCTCGAAAATTGGAAAACGTTGTATGTAGTTTAACGATATGCACATATTACATAATAATTCTTTACATGACATACTTGATAATGTTTTGTTTTATTTTTGTTCTGCCAAATCAAAAATGTGAAAATAATTCGTAAAGTGTAAAGCTTACAGAGAAGTGTTAATAAATGAAGGAGCATTTAAGGTATTATTTAAAGGCTGTGCATGTAATAATAGGTACCTACGTAATTATTTAATTTCATGTTGAATTTTATTCCCTGCACTATTATTATCATTTATTTGTTTATTGTTTGTTTGTTTGTTTATTTATTATACGTATTTTTTTCTTCATTTATTCACAATGAATGTATATTTTCTCTGTTTAGAATAATCTACAAAGATAACAATACTTTTCGCTTGTTATTCTCATATTACCTACGACTGATCTTATTAAAGGTATAATAATTATTAGCATTTGCTAAAATGGTTAATTTTAACGTATTTTCTCGACTAATAGCCTTAAATATATTATTGTATTTGAAAACCATAACTAACAAATGAGTAAAATATAAAGGAACCAATGATATAAGGCTGAAATTTCTTCGATACCGATAAAATCTGTAACTTCACATCTTTTTTGAAAATTATTTTCATTTTGTTTTGCTGATTACTAAGTATTTATGTATCTAATTATAATTGTCCTAACTGGTGGAATGGTTTTGAAAATACATTTGTGCAAACATATACAGTGCATGAGTAGACAGTTATGTGTAGTTTCAAATATTTCTTTATTGTTTGTTTCTTATATAGTTTGATTTGTATTATGATCTTATAATTATGGTTCAAGTGAAACATTTTTAAGTGTGCGTTAAGATTAAGTTGCCATAATTACAATATGTGTACCTATATTATATTTATCTGTACTTCGATCTGTTTATTTTTCAATTTTTAATTCCTATAATGCGTAATTGTGTTTACTAAAATGTTATTTACTAAATAGATGTTCTACTTTTGTAAATGAGTGTTTAATATCATTTTCGTTTATTATGTCATGGTTGGTCATTTTGGTGTCTTAATAAAATTTTAATTTCAATTAAATTGAAATACTTATTTTAAATCTTATTTATTATTCGTTCGATTATATCTTTTTTACATATTTGTGATTTTTGCTGAAAGTTGTTGCATGTGTCAAAAAATTAATGAACGTATTTTTTGTTCGCCCCTTTACCTATTTTACATGATAATGCCTAACTGCAAATATCTGAAAAGATATATTTTATACTTTTAATCTCAAGGTATAGAAATGAATTTTGTAAAAATAAAAAGAATTTTCATTTTGTAATAAAAGACACACTTTGCGAAAAACATCCACGTAAAAAAGGATTTGATCAAAAAGATGACCAGATGTAATTTAATCAAATCTGATCAGTATTTCAGCAAATTTTCATCAAATTTGATGAAATGATGATTTAAAAAAAATGAAATTTCATCAAAATTTATCAAATCGATTCAATTTTTCTTCATGGGATGGTGCTAATAATTTTAAAAATAATTATTTGAACTTTGAAAACTACTTGCGCAAAATTATATAGAATTCCAAATAATCTTGATATTTTCAGAAAGGTTAGGAACAATAATCTTTGTTTAGTTAATTTCATGTTTTAAAAATTGAAAGAGCCGAATGGGGTTGTGGGGAAATGGGGAGAACTTTTCCACAATGATATGAGAGCTGCAAGCGAGGGAGAGTAAAAGCCCATTAGAGTGATTAGTATTAATAATAAATTAATAATTTTTCTCCTATCGCAAAAAGCCTCATTCGGTCATTATCTCAATAAATTTGAATTTTTTCAATTTTAAACAACGGAAGTGGGAGCGAGGGTAGACAGCTAGACGCGAAATGAAGAGTGAGAATTGTAAAAAAAAGTGGAGGATATAAACAAGAAAGAACGAGAGCACTCATAGTTCAAATTTTTAAATTTAAGGCGGTGCTTCGGAAAATAAGTTGGTAAATGCGAAAAAGTTATTTTTTAATAAAAAAAATTAAAAAATTGGAAAAATAAATGCCCTCAAACAAAGTCTCTAAAACAATATATTATTATTTTATTTCAAATCATTTCGTTGCGTTATTTATCAGAAAAATGCAACGAAATGATTTGAGATTATAGTGTATTGTTTTACAGACTTTGTTCGAAGGCATTTAGCATTTACTTCTCCAATTTTTTTCATTTTTTCTTTATTTTAAACTCAACTTTTTCGTAATTACCTACTTATTTTCCGAAGCACCACCTTAAAAGTTACAAGAGCGAGAGAAGAGCGAGAGACTGAAAGTCTGAAATGTAAAATGAGCGAAAGCAAGAGGGAACAAGGTTAAGCAAGAGTGAGGGCACTCAAAACCGATCAAAACGCGGTCGGTAAGCGGTAACGCGGATGGTGTCAACACCTCCTATAATAAAAGGCCTGGGCGCAGGCAAGGCTCAGGTGTTGTGACGTCACGCTTAGGAGGCTGAAGTTGCGCGTTTTACATTGTTTCTTATGTAACTTTGCGAATTTTTTACGGCGCTCCAGGCGACGCTAGCGATTTGGAAAAAATTTTACCGTAAAAAGGAGATGATGCGGAGTATGTGAAAAAAAATTCAGACTTATAAATGCATAAATACAGATTTTTGAAAAAAATAACAAAATCGCTATCTTGATAGGTAGAAGTCTGATTTTTTTTTTATATACTCTCCATAATGTCCTCTATGAGGTAAAATTTTTTCCGAAGCGCTAGCGCCACCCGGAACGCCGTAAAAAATTTGCAAAGTTACATAAGAAACAATGTAAAAACGCGCAACTTCAGCCTCCTAGTGATGACGTCATAACTCTGCGCCCAGGCCTTTTATTAAAGGAGGTGTTGATGGTGTCATGGTATTTTCGACTTTGTGACGTCACAAATAAGTGTTGGCAGTCAGCGGCTCAGCGCTACCAGCGAAATGAGGTAACCTGTATGTTTTAAACCCACCTATTAACTTTGGTCTTATCCATGCTGGTCCCTCCGTTGATTCCCTCACACTAAACCTCACAGTCACAATTGCCTGATTTGTGATTTGCACGTGTCAAATGTTATGATTTTACTCTAGCGAAATTCTCTGTCTTTCCATAAGCTGGAAAAGAAAATTGCTGTGAAGTTATTATTCGGTAGAGTTTGAATATAAAAATGAATGAAAAAAGAGGCGCAAAAAGGAAAAAAAAAAGTTTCATACAGAATACAGTAAAATACTACAAAAAAGGCATTCATGGTAAAGGTATTCATATAGACGATGAAATATTTGAATACTTTCTTCACATATTGAAGGTATTGAATCAAGAATTCGATTCAGATGAAGATAAACGTAAGTACATGTGTATTTATTAACATTATACTGCAAAGCAGCTAATACATTCAATAATTTATAGGAGCATTCGTCGAAAATGTTCTCGAACATTTGGATGGAAATGAAGTCAAGTATTCGTGCAATCAAGTAGTTTCAAGAATCGTGGACAACTTGCTTCCATTTGCTTCAAAGGATAAAATCATCAAGTTTATGAATGCATTTAGTGAGAATCTGAGACCGATATGTATGGATCCGTTTGCAAGTTTCGTTTTTCAGAAATTAATATCAACAGTTACCGATCGTTTCATAGTAAGTGCAATACATTTTGCTTGTATCCTCAGTTCATTATTGACATTTTTATTGATAAAATCAAGTGATTATTATCCGTTAGGACGAACAAGAAAAAAATGAAGATGATGTTTCATTTTTTAAAGAATGGTTGCTTAAAACTTTTAAATATGTTCTCAATAACAAAGAAGAATTTATGTTTGACAATTATGCCAATCACATAATGCGAACTGTGGTCAGTTGTATTGTTGGTGAAACACAAAACAAGCAGAAATTGAATTCGTTGAATGATGAATTTACAAAAATATTGAAAGATTTTGTAGATCAGTTATTAGACTGGCCCCAGTTATCAGGTATATGGTTAGCATTCCTGTACCTAACATTTGATGTTTGTAATATACGCATGTTATTGAATTTTCGATGTTTTTCAGAGTTACCTTTTCAGAGTTTATCATCAGGTTTTTTACAAATCTTACTTCAGTCAATAGGAAAATTTAATTTGAAACGCACCAAGTTATTGTGTCGTAAATTACTGGACCAGTGTTACGCGGACAAAGATAACAATGAATTAGACGAAAAAGAAAGCAAAAATTCTTTGCCAGAAATCCCTTCTTTCTTTGAAAATGAGCCTTGCGTAAGGTAAATTCTCTCATTTACTTTTTGGAACAAATTGTTTTGAATATCTTTTATTATGTTTATTCGCAGTAATTCATGTCCTCTATGCTAATGAAATATGTTCGAAATAGATTATTAGAAGTAATGTTGAGCGTTGCACCAATGAAAATATACACTCAAATCTATGCGAAATGTTTCATCAATCGTTTAGCTGTATTGGCACAACATCGTGAGGCCAACTTCGCTGTTCAAAAATTAGTAAATTACGGTCAAGAAAAAGCAGAGGTACTATACCTACTAAAGTTTATTTATTTATTACCCAAATAAACCATAAATACTCTAATGAAATAACTAAACATTTCAGTTTGAAGCGATTTTTGACGAATTATCAAATTCATTTGACCTCATAATGCAACAAGGAAATAGCGGAGTTATACTTTCTTTATGCCAAACTTGCGTACGTTTGAAGACAAAGCAATCTGTTTTTCTCCAGGTGAATAAGGTCTTACTTACGTTAATTTTCATATGTGTAAAAACTCTTTAAAGAACAAAAAAGTTGTTATAGGTTGGATGAATTACCTTCAATGCAATGAACCAAAAGAACATCAAATTTTGCTTTCTCCGTTAACGATATTCATGAAAAAACGCGAACAATACGATGAAAGCACTGATAAGAATGTACATCTGCATGGATCTCTTCTTATTCAAAATATGCTCAAGTTTAATAAACCTATTAAGGTAAGGAAATCTACTGATTAGTGAAATTCATTTATCAATTGTCTTGGGTTATCTGTGTGTTTGTATGTTTTCAGGTAATAAATAGCATTTTAGAAATGAAATCAAATGCCCTAATCAACGTATTTTGCAATCCAAAAGGTAGTCATATTGCTGATGCGTTTTTCGAAAGTGAATTTGTTGGCGAAAAAAGCAAAGAAAAATTTATTAAAATTTTGCAAGTTAGTGTGGTGAAATGAGACCTATTCTACACTTAAAATAGGCATAACTTATTTATTTGTTGATAATTATTCATTTTCAGGGTTGTTATGTCTCTTTGGCAACTTCCAAACATGGTTCAAGAGTGTTCGATGTAGTATGGCGTAATTCAAATATAAAATATCGAAGTATGATCGCCTCGGAATTGTTAGAAAATGAGGCTAAACTTGATAGTAACCCATTCGGTCGTCCTATTATTTTTAATATTTCTTTGTCTACTTTCCGTCATAGTAAAGACGATTGGATTAAAGCACAAAGTAGCACTGATAAAATGAAAAAGTTGTTGCTGATATTGTGAAATGAAAAATAAAAGTAAATTTTGAAATCAATTTTAAAAAATATTATAATTTTTATTCTGTTTTAGCGAACTGAATTGCTCCTAACATTACTTGACAGAATTAAATGTGGGTCATTTCATTCACATATAATTTCACACCTTCCACGTAGATTATAAGAAATAGTCAATTTGAAATAATATTATATTTTGCATACCAAAAAGAAAAAAAGAGTCGACTTGATCAAGTATCAACGAGTGATTTTTTTTTTCAGTATAAATTATAATTTTAAAGAAATTTGTCATATTCTTCCATATAAAAAATTGAAAATTTTGAAAATAATAGGCTTTAAAAATTATATACATATATCTGGCTAGTACAGTGCTGAATGCAGTTATTAGCACTTGACCAATATGGTGTGATATATAATAGTCAGATATGATGAGAGGAGTAAAATTTCAGCGGTCTGTTTTTCACAATATCACACTTTTTAGTAAAGCTATAATTAATATACGTACGTTTACCTAGAATTTGACGTTGCAAATTTTTCGTTTTGTTGCATTTAAGCCCTGTACGTTTCAAGCATTAATAAAAGGATTAAATTTTACTGTAGGTGTCCTTGATTTGATTCAATGGTTTCGTGAATACGATATTTCTGTGGGTTTTGTTAGTGGTTCCTCTGAAGAGGAGTTGAATATAAAAATTGTCCATTGTCAATAGATCATTAAAACATTTGAACACTATCACGAAGACGAGCTTATTGATAGAGCAAATCCATTTCCCAATTTATTTATGATAATATTTCACTTATTTTCATCAACAGTGTCGTTTCTTGATCGTGCGTCTAACTGATAAATATACTTGCGTCAAAATTAGTTTTCCATTAATAATTAGAAAAGAAAAAAACATTTTTTTTTGTCGTGTCTGTGTAAATTAAATTTATAAATAAACACATTTTTTAGGTTTTAGTTTTCGAAACTTCTTTTATTGGAGTTGAAGCTACTCGGTCTGTTGAAACATAAGTAGTGTTATTATAGATGATTTATGTGATTTTCAGTTTAGCATATTCGGGTTGCCATGAATTAAATAGGTTCTATGTGAATTTACAATTTTTTCACTAGTATTAGATCTGTATTCATTGGCGTAGCGTAGATTGTTGCCCCAGGGAACTTTCAGGAAATGCCACCCCCCCCCCCCAAAAAAAAAATAGCCGTTTATTATCTACACTTTAATTATCATAACCAAGTAACACTATTGAGTGTGATAAACAGAAAAACAAAAAACAATAAACAAAAAAAAAACAATAATTACTTTATAAACATTAGTTTTAAAAAAATTCTTAGATTCTCATATTTTAAAATGATCCAAGAAAGTACGAAAAACTGTCTGAAGTGTACGAAGTTTGCGGAATTCGTACGAAATTTCAAGAAAAAAGGAATTATATTTTTTTATAATGAAGAAAAAAAGGCAAAATTTGAATGAAAAAATCACGTATGAAAAATTTTTAAACATAGATTTTTTTATATTAAAGAAAAGTCATCCGAAACAAGTGATAAGTTTTTTATTTATTGTACGAAAAAAATAAGAAAAAGGTACGAAATTTTGTTTTTTGAATTCAGCAGACACCATGGTTCTTCATATTGGCAAATTTATTGATAATCGAATTAGAAATTTGTCATACAACGGAAGAAGGAAGAGCGGCAATTAAATTACATTTATGGTTAACTAGTTAAGATATTTGATTTGTTGGAGTGAGAGAATATCCTCGAGAAATTTTGCCGCCCCTAAAATCTGCCGCTGCTGGACATTACTCCTTGCTACCCCCTTACGCTACCCCACTGTCTGTATTCATCATTTTTTTAGAGTTTGAGTTATTGCAGATTTTTTTTTGTAAATGTTGTCATAATGTTAAAAATTTCAACTTTTACAAATTTTCATTAACGCAATATGAGCAATTAAAAACTGGTATTAATCAGTGTATTTTTTTGAAATTATTTCGTTATTATTGCGGTAACTGAAATCATTTTTTTAATCAATAACGTATACACTTCTGGTTAGGGGTTAGAGAAATTTATGCGTGTATAATTTAAATAATAATATCAGTTAGTGAAATTATTAAAAATAAACAAATAACAATTCATTAATTCAAACAAGTTTCAATGATATTATTTTAAATTCAAAATATAGTTTTATTTGGACCTGTTTCGATTAGTTTCGGTGCAATGTCGCGCGTGTTTGTTACTGATTCAGTCGTACGCTTCAGTAACACCTAGAGCGCGTTGTTTATTCCTTGCTTTAAAGTAGGTAAACATTCGGTAGGTAATGTTTTTGTGGCTTCATCGGGTAACGCGGGACGACAAACAAATCGTGAATTTGTGTTCAGTTTATTTTTTGTGAATTTTGAATTTCGAATTCCATTTCATTTTCGATGTTCTGGTGTTAATTTCTTGTTTATATGAACATGAAGTGATCTTCATCATTCGTATTTAATTGATAAATTGCTATCTAAATATATTTCATTTAGTAATGAATGTTTCATGATAGATAGAATATAAACAAGTCTTGTGAACGTTGAGTATTACACTCATCTTGTTTTTTTTCCTACAATTTTTGTTATTTTGGAATACATTGCATTAATGTATTGTTCGGTTTTATGTTTATTTATTTAATTCGTGGTTTCGGTTTAGCTCTGAAAATTTCTGGTAGAAATCATTTTGAAATTATGTGCAATAAATTTGCTGTGTTGTGATGTTAGTGCTGGAAAAGTTCACCTGACTTGATGCTCTTCATAAACAAAAATTCTTCAAATCTTCTATGGTCTTAGCTTCCGGTGAGTATTTTTCACTTTTTTGTGTATTTCTGAATTTCTTATTAAGTTATTTGTAGTGAATGTTATCACCTTAAACATTGGAAATATACGTTTGAATATCTAACGTATTTCTCTGGTTACTCTTTCGCAACTAGAGTGAAAACGAATGGAATGGAGGTTGAATCTCATGTATTGGATGTTCGAGTATTCATGAAAATATCTTCATACACTGGTAAATTTATCACTCATTCATTCGAGCTATTTCTCGAATTTGTGTCTGTTCAATATTCTTTTTACTTCAACGCAATGATCACCTGCGCTTCTTCGTTGGCTCTTTCCTGCCATATCTTTGCTCATTGTAAAAATGAAAAATTTAATTCATGATAATCACGTGCTAGATGCCCATGCAGAAATGCATTCGTATGAAACGCCTCCACGGACGAAAATTGGCATATGGACGGTGAAAGTTTCGATATAGACATCACCATCAATTACTACGATAAAGAAACGTTTTGTAAAAATATTAACGCAGTAGTGACAGTAAGAGAATGATGCATTGTACATTACCGTGTTATACAAATGCGCTCTTAAAAAAGACAAACAGTATTCAGAACGGAGACGTTTTAATTTTAGACGATGACTTGTAATGGTTAATTCGTTTTTCAAATTTTGCCAAGAATTAATGACCTCCACCGCTTCTCCGAATGTAGGTGGTGTGCTAGACATTTTTTACAATTTATCATATCAACCTGAATAAATGACATTGAATTTTTTAAATATTTTTTCAACGTGTTGAAATCACTTCCCCGCCGCTCCTCAAATATTACGTTTATCTCATGGATGCTTCGCAGTTTCCGAATAGTGTTCTTATCAGCGGCAAGAATATGTTTATGACTGATACTCGAGAATTACTATGCGTTACAGTTATGGTATTTCTTATTTACAAAAACACGTATACTCATTACTCGCTGATACTCAGTGCGATAATTAGGAGAAAAAATAGTGATTGTTTATATTGAGCATTTTGCGAACGATTATGGTGTGGTTGACTGACCTCAAAAAGAGTGTAAATAAGGCTTTTCTTTGGGCACCACGTATTTCCGAATTTTATTGCCGAACAGTTTCTGTGTATGATTTCTTTGATTAACTTGCAGCATCATTTTTGATGTATCGACCCATTTTCGGGGATTTAGATTTTAATGTGTACCTCTTTAACGTTAACTCTGTGGAAGTTGCAGTTCGGTAAACATTTGCGCTGGTATCAAAAAATTCAATAATCGATTTTGTCTTATTTTGGAACCTTTGTGAAAAGTAAGAGCGATGAAAATTGCGCATAAAACAACCGTATCGGAAGCCTTTTTAAACCACTCCCTTCGCATTAAATGTACCGTAACTTGAGCATGTCTGAAAATGGATTTTAATTTGTATTTTTCTTTTCATCTAAATTATGAAAAAACAAATTAATTGTCCATTTCGAAATTTTGATGTTTTTTTAGGTCAAAAACTGATTCGACAACCGGCATAGCTATTAAAGAAATTCATTATCTGTAAACTGTAATACATTGATTAATAACGAATGAAAATAAATGGATAATGTGTAAATGCACAATCATTCGTAATCATTATTTTTGCAAATGTTGAATTAAAAAATAAAATCCGTGCCAGTTGTTAAAGTTGTTAAATTAGTTTATGAGTGTAATCTCCCCCCCCCCCGCCTCCGCAAAAAATCTGGATGCACGAAATTTATTTTTATGAATTAAATTGGGAGAAAAAGTATTTTCTAGCATCCAAACGAAATTTTCCCCGCTATTTCAAACTCATTTTTAGAAAGTTCTCAGTGCTCAAGTTGCTGTATATTTAATATTGTTTTTTGAAATGATGCCTTTCGTGCAATTTTTATCCTTTGGAACCCTGGTGAAAATCGATTATCCCATTTTCCGATACAAAAAGGAAAATATTTACCGAGTTGGAACTTTCGCGGATTGAATATTCTTTACGCACAATTGACTTCCGACTATTGGGCAAAATTTTCCATTCGAGCTCCCCCGACTATCCAACCTACGAAGGTGGGAAATTTTTTTATACGATTATTTGCTGTAAAACTATCCAACAAAACAACCTTGTAAGAAATGATTTTATCCAAAAATGTTTTTAATTTTTGATGTAATTTTTCCTCGAACATTTATGTAATTGGATATTATCAGTTTTTTTTTGTACTTGTCGTTTTTCAAATATCTGATTTACTAAATATTAATAAATCATATGATTTTTTTCTAAGGGTTAGAGTTACTGTTTTTTAGTTCATAATTATTGCGCTAAATGTTAGAATTATCATTCTCTTCCAACTCCACAATGTACTTTTCAAATTCCTAAAAATATAAGTCCTCAAAAAAAAATTTCTTGAGATTATCCGAGTTTTTGCGTTATCTGAGCCCCCCTGGTCCCCGTCATGATTGTATAATCGGGAGTGTACTGTACCTTCAAATCATAAAAAGCAAATGAATATTAGTTCGGGGTGTCTGTTTAACAGGTGATGAAAAAGATAAGAAAGTGATGAATTCAAATTATACTTTTTTTTCACTCTTAAATGTTTGTTATCTCTCTGTCCTTCATTCGTTGCATTTCGTCACTTCATGTTTTTTCTTAAATAAAAATAGAGTTAATATAATGAAAAATTTTCTTCGACCATTTTAACTTTTTTTTTTCGCTTATAAGATGTCAGAAAAAAGTTCGGAATGAGTGATGAAAAAAATAATGAAAAATTTATGATTTTCGATTCGAAAAACTCGTTAGACACCTTGCAGTCAAAAGGTAGAGTTCGAGATGGAGAATTAAAGGTTTTTATAAATGATAAAGCTCTATCCCCCCCCCTCAAATAAAAATGGGTTGATAATTAAAACAATGTTCATCACTCGATGTCTTGTATTATAACCAGTTTCCCACACAAAGGCAACCTCCCTCATATTGGCCGTTCATATCAAAAACTGGCTCATAGGGGTGTCAAATATAAGAACTTTCGTTAAATAAAGTTAGGAAATAGGTGGGTCCAAAAACGAGCCATATATTTTACATTCCTTCTTTTCATATGCAGTCGAGCAACGTGAAATATAAGAAACTTGACTGAGCTTGGGAGTTGATTCGCGAGCTATTTGCTAACGAGAAATATTTATGCGACGTGAAGGCATCCAACTCTACATCAACTGTAATGAAATGTCACCGTCGTTACTTACCAATTTATTTTTCGGTATCTGGTGTAATTTTTTCATCGCATAAAAATACAGCATCGACATGCTTACGTTTAG
This sequence comes from Phenacoccus solenopsis, assembly GCA_009761765.1. Classification (NCBI taxonomy): domain Eukaryota; kingdom Metazoa; phylum Arthropoda; class Insecta; order Hemiptera; family Pseudococcidae; genus Phenacoccus; species Phenacoccus solenopsis. The sequence continues at coordinate 52,948,818 of CM019752.1, read as the reverse complement.
TCAAATCTTACGAAATACGATAAGAAAACTAAAAATTTCTGAAGCGATAACGCCACCTATGAATGTGTTTTTCCGTTATCACGTTCGATTCTATATTATTACACTTATCAGTCGCCGCTTGCCAGGTTTGTGTATTTAATTAGCGATTAATGAATAATTTGAATTAAAAAAAAAGAGAGAGAGAAACAGCAATGATAAAATTTATGTTATTTCGATAACTGTGGCGACTGTTCTGCTTTTTCTGAAAGGTATTTTAAAATAATATATAATTCATGTATCTGACAGTGACGGATGCGTGGTGTTTTTTAAACGTCCGAACAATCTGATAATATGTGCAATCGTTTAGAATTTTTCAACTTACGTTGCTGCTCTTGTGATTCTACATGATATAATTATTAAAACGTCGTGCTGTACCTTGAGTCGATATTTACTGTGTAAGAATAGCGGAAAATTTCTTCGTTCGAAATTCCATCATTTTTATTCGTACGAGAATGTAGTGATAATAAAATAGTAAAAACAAGTGACGATATCGTGAATTCGAGATAGCTCAGAAAGAGGAATTTTCAACGATGCCTTTCGTATTTGGCTTATTAATTGTTGTCGCGTTGATTTTAATTATTATAGTAAGTACAAGCGCAATAACACTACCAGTGAATTAATTTTAAATAGCTATTGGTTACGTGGTTTATTTAAAATCGATATTTCATAAGATTGACTTTTAATTTTTCAATAATAGCACTGCAGAGTGTACGTCTATGTACTCTTATATGCTGGTTGTAGTCGAATAGTTGGGTAGCGTTAGATTAGTTCGTTCGTCGGTTCCAATAATATGCCGAGTTGGTAAATTGAAAAAAACAAACGCTATGATAGAATAAACAAAGATGCCGCGCTAGTTAATTATTACGAGCGCATTAATTTAAAAATTCTTGCGCCTCGATTTAACTAATTTTATAACTGACATCTGTCGATCTGTCAATTATAAATTTTTACTCGAGTCGTAAAACTGAGTAAAGGCGTCGTCAAGTATTCCACCATCGAATAAAAGCGTCTCTTCGGTTGTAATTAAACGCTATTAATTCTTTTGTGCATGAATGTTGCCTTCTGTAAAGCCAACAACGATCGTTGACCTAATAAAAAATTTAAGAAAAAAAAAACGCGCGTGAAACGCTTTTGAAAATGTCTGGAAAGATGGTGGGCTTGATGTTTATTACGCTTGAAAAAAAATACTTCGACGCAGAGTTGTCTTTTCTTTTTCTTTTTCGTATTATCTAGTGTGTACTCTGCTCTTAATAAGAAAGTGCAAAGGTGTTTGCGAAAAACATATTTTTTTAAATTTCCTAAATGCCAATCGAGTATTTTTGAAGATCGAAATCAAAATCACTAGTCGACGAAGCTTCCACCAGTACTCCATTTTATAACAAAATTGAGCAGTAATCCTGTTTTAAAATTGCCCATAAACGTAAATTTAAAATAATTGCGCGCGCAGCTTTTGCGATTATTATACGTAGTTTGGTTTCTTGCTGGGCAGTAGTTTACGTTAGACAGTAGTTGACATTTTCGCGTTTCCTTTTCAATTAAAATGGACCTCAGGGTTGTTCATGTGCACGAGTCGAATAAAATAGTATATGCAACTTGGTCTCGTATGATATACCACTCGCCTGCATCTCGTGCTGCAACTTCCGTGCTCGTTTATAATTCCGCACATTATCGTCTTGTTGCGTAATGCCATACTGCGTACCTATTTGTTGTGTAGAAAAAAAATCAAATTTTTAAGTCGATTTATACAAGGCGTGCCCTAATGCAGACGTTAAAGGTTTGACATGAAATAATTGCGCCGAGCTGAAACTTGGCATACAGCGTCTAGATATCATGCTTATCATTTCCTAAATACTTCTCCAAAATCTGGGCGATATGTCGTTTCTAGTTGTGGATCAAAGGTATAACATTTATCAGTTTTCCCTTATAATTCATTTATGGAGTAGTCAAACATGGCAACAGTGCTTACTAAAATAGAACCTTTTGAAATTTTTTATACAAAATGTTTGTTTTTTAGCGTGAAGCGTTTTAAAACGCTTTCCGGTTTCCCCTTTCTGTGAAGTGTGTAATTCGTAATTTAAGCGATGAATACGTGTAAAGAAAAAATTGAATGATAGAGACTGAGTTTGACTGTTTTTGCGCATTTCTGCCTGTAGAGCCACAATCTCCGTGAAACGGTATTCCTTTCTTTTCACTTCGCAAGAAGAAGTAAGGAGAGGTTGGAACTAAAATTATCATGACGATATAATTTTTAGTAAATTGGTGTTTTTTTGAAAAGTATAATGGTATTTTCGGTGGCATATTTCGAAACCAGTTCAGTGGTTTCCAAAGTGTTTTGTAAATTTTCTGTACTCTCAGGCCTTTGCAACTTTGTAACTACACTCTCCAAAATGATCCAAGAAATCAATTGATCACATAAAATATTGGTGATGATGAATAATACTTCAGCTTTGAGACTGATAAATGGCTTTACATTTCTTTCATCTTCAAAGAGAAGAGTCCTGGGCTCAATTCTTAGATTTTTTCGTATAGAATGCAGAAAAAACGGTAAAATAAATCTCTACGTCATCTATTATGAAATTCATGAAAAAACTTTTTCATTTCTTGATGAATCGCATTATTTTTTCAAAGTTTTTTTTTTGTTTAGGCATTGAAAAATGAAATTTAATGATAAAAGTAGCTTAATTCAAATTTCTTGAAAATCTTGAAATTTTAGCTGACGTGCATTGATTTCTGAAGATTTCGGAAAATACAATATACTCATATTAACCCTTAATTGGCACACATGGGTGAATTTTACCCATCGGTAATACAAACTCGTTGCGCTCCGGCGTAACCGGCTACTCATTCCTGTGCACCCTTCATAGTTGAACGTTGCTACAATTTCTTCAGTTTTGGGAATCTGTGTTAGTTGCATACATCAATTTTTGAAGGGGCAGATTAACTTCTGAATTTTTATGTAAATTATTCATTGCATTTTTCAGGTCGCAAAAATTGAAAATAAAACCATGCTTTGTTGTAGTTTGAACGATTTGCAAGAAAAAAACATAGAAGAACAAATTGCCTATCTTGAATATTGAAGGAGCTAGAAATTTTCAAAAATTGTTCTATTCTATCCTATGTATGCTGCCCCTTCAATTTTGATATTATGCAATTTTTTTGTAATGAAATTCTGCATTTCAGCGAGCATAATAACATATTATATTTCAATTTCTTGAGTGACTCGGCACAATTTTTATTTTCTAATTCAAATTACTTTTATGTGTGCCATCAGAGGGTTAAAATTTCACGCCAATAGTTTCACTATCTTTTCTGTGGCACAAATTTAAGGTGTGATCTTTCTAGCTTTGGCTTACATTAACAGATTCATTAGCAAAATTGGTCACTTTTTTGAAATGTGAGAAAGATATTTGAAAATGTTAAAATTGAAAGTGGCGATTTTTGTTTATTTTTTTTTTCAATGTGCCTGATTTTATCATTGAAATGAAGTGAAATCAATCACATCTAAATGAAGAAATTCTCAAAATAGTTTTCCCGTCATCGTTCTAGTCACGTGAGTTATTCCATTTTCCATATTTCGCTTGTTCCATTTGGTCTTGCTTTCCAACTTGTGGAAATACATAACCTAAACAGCCTCTACTCTTGGTCCTCAGCAAACTTAATATTCAAAAATAAATTCACACTCCGGTGAGTGGGACAAGAAACATCAAAGGGTGTGCTGGGTGGGTAAAGGCTCACTCGAGAATGCAGGCTAAGTACAAGGGAATCGAAGTCTTCAACAGTTTAAGTATCTCGGTTCTCTGGTTTGGTTTGGATTGGTAAACATTTTTTTCTTTATACACACTACGAAAATGCAATATTACTCCCGCTCGGCTACCTACGAAAATGAACGATTTCAAACGAGTATTACTTTTTATCACAGTATGACGAAAAGTATGATTCTTTAGTCCATTACATCACACTACCTCTCTATCATACCTTACCAATTCTAGCTGCAAGTTCAAGAGATTAGGTTTAATTGATGAAGTGAAAATTAGTTATGATTATACCTCATTTGGTATCTAATTTCATATTCTGCTGTTTCATAGTGTGTATAAAAGAAAAATCTTACAATACAGCAGGCGAAATGAATATTTTTTGTCTTGTGCGATTGGCTTCACTCACCTGGGCTAGTTCCGCCAACATTCGCACTCGACAAAAAAACATTACTTTCGCCCCCTGTATAGTAATATACTATTTTAATGTCTTTTAGGGAGATACTTGTCTGCGTTTGAGGAGGGTGATAGATAAGTGATGAGAAGGTAAAAGGGGGCTGGGTAAAGTAATGTAGAAAGATTCAGCCTAAGATGAAGCATACTTGGAGGTTGGGCTGGTGGGTTGCTGTTCCTGGGCGTTAGTTTCCAGAAATGGTGGGGTGTATGTTTCGTCTCTTGTTCGTTCGTTCGTTCGTTTATTTATTTGTTTGTTTGTTTGTTTGTTTTTTTTTTTTGTATTTTCTGCTATTTTTACTTTTGTTGTATTTCGTTGCTTGATGCACTCCTCTTTGAAAACGTTTTTGATCGTCCCGAATTTAGCTTGCACCAATATATTAAAAAAAAAAATTTAAAAGCATATCAAGTATCCTAAACGCAAATAAACATTCGTTTCAAAACTAAAATTATTCAAATACTATTAATGAGTATGAATTTTTAATTTTTAAATATAATGGAAAAATTAAACTAAAATTGAAAAGACTTCGCGACCATTTTTAAATCATTATTTTTTAATTAAAAAATGCACGTTTTACGACTTTAATAGATTAGAAGAAAAAAAATTAATATTATCCTGGGTATTTCTGCGGAACAATATTATTCATGTTGGATCATTATCGACTATCCACTATGGAGTATTCCAGATGAAATAGCATGTTTGCGAGTTAATACGTTCGAAAATAGGCGTGTAACAGGACTTACAGAATTTACGTATATCGTCTTTACAAGTGGTTAGGCGTTCGGTGCGTTCGATAATGCATACGCACGCACAACGCACACAAGAAACGGTATTATAAGGATACCCGGAACTGGAAGTCGTGAAAAAACGTAAAATATCAGAGAACGGTTCGAAGAAGCCGTACAACGGTCGCGATAAATTTTAACTGGCGGCGACGGTTATACGCATCACGTTAACTTACACAGGTAAAAGTCGTCCAGTGTGTGATTACGATGAAACGGCGTTTCTTTAAAAACAAAGCGAACGCATATTACACAGATGTAGGTGTTTCAAGAAACCCGTATAATTACATTGGTCATGCGCGTGTACTTTTTTCACGTTTGCAAAATTGCGCTAGCACGGCGCAGTGCATGGTCTACGTATACGTATAGATATATAGGTGTGCTTTGTTGACGCGTCGTTATGTCTAGTGAGGTCGTCGTCGACGCAGAGGCGAAACGGCGCGATTTTAGGTATTCGCCATTGTCTTTGAATCAAGGTAAAAAAGGTACGCCGCGCCGCCACTCTGCACCATAGGCTGTTCGCCATACCGTTTTTCCAATACAAATAACCTTGCGTTCGGTAGCAGCCTCCAGTCAGCAAGTTTTTAATGGCATCGTCTGCGTGGCTGATAAAATCGCATGGCGGTTGCGAGATGCTGTTTCGATGTGAAAAAATAAGATAAGATACGGTGGGTTTCGGCTACCAAATGTCACTTCAGAACGGTTATTTTTTGAGTTTTGTAAATACGAATCGGGGCTCGGCAACTGGCTAGCACTCTGGCCGTTAGATGTTAAAATTATGTTTTCAATTGAGGTGCGGTTATTTCGTCTAAGTACGCTTTTCGAAATACGAGTTTTATACATTTCTAACACCAAGACGACGTATTAGGTCAATGCAAAGCACCATGGAGCAACCAATTGATTTTATGGTCTAGTACATGTGTGAATCAAAATTTGTGTTAGAAAATCAAGTTTTCCAATTCAGGAGGTTGTTGAAAAGTAATGTATGAAAAATAAACTCACCGAAGCCCTTAATCAAAATATCTATCGTCCCCAACACTGGATAAAATTAATCTATTCGTACTTTTAATTTTAAACAAAAAATGTTCCAGTACTGTTTTGAACAAATGCTATCCAAAGTCAAAAAAAAACCTTATGGGCTCATATTTCGAATTAGGCGATTCAACTTGCTGATTTAGGTAGATTTTTTGTATTTTGCTCGGTAAATATGACGATTACGAGAAAAGTACGTAGTTATGTACGAAATGATTTGGTATCTGAAACAGCACCTTTTGAGTGTTGTTTTGGTTTTTTTCTACTTCTTTTTACGTGTTAAAATGGCGGAAGCGAACGATTTTTTTTTTTTTGAAATTTTATAATTTTGAGAACCCCTACTCTTATTTCTCCTCCAAATAGTGGTTGGGCTCAGAATTTCATGTAGACATTTCCAACACAAAATTAAATAAAATGTATTGGACATTTTTGTAGAAAATCAAAAGTACAGTAATTTTGTAGTAGTTGAACTTTTTTTCTTTTAATCTTCATGTTTGCTGAGATAAATACGAGAATCTACCTAAATGAACATGCTGTATCACCGTGTTCGAAGAATGAGCGAATAAGGAGCTTTTTTTAGCTTCGTGAAGCGTTCTTCCAAAAAATTGGTTGAAACTTTTTTTGCTCAACATTACAAATTGATTAATTTTTTTCGTAATAGTTTCTTCTGTACATCCATACTCACTGAAATACGTGGAAATGCCCATTTTTGACAGGGGTTTTATTCTTCTTGAGGGTCATGCTTGAGACTAAACGAAAGGAAATTTTAGTATGTTCTCCATAGTGATATTCACGACACAAGTGCCCAAAAATTACATTTCTCGAGTCATTTTTAATGAAAAATTACCTTTACTTCGTATCTTTCTAGGGAGATGGTTCTTCATGGAGCAGCTGTATGGTTAGAAACATGGCATAATTTATATCTCTGATATGCCCTCTATAGTAAAATGCGATGTCCCCACGGCCACCGAGAATGATTTGGAGGAACAAATTTTGAACTTTTAAGCCCCCTCTTCCTTATTGAGCGGACTTTGGTCGGAACATCAAGTATTTTGATTTAGGGCTTGCTTATATTCATTTTTCATGCGTTACTTTTTAGCCACATTTTCAAAAGTTGAGGTAAACAGGGGCGTACCGAGGACATCCTTCGGGGGGGGGAGGGGAGAAAACCAAAAATTGCCAACTAATACCATGAAATTTTACCAACTGTTGACCTTTTTTTTTTTTTTAGTCTTCAAAAATTTAAAAATAGCTGTAATAATACTGCGCAAGTGGTCAAGTTTACCAACTTTACGCTAAAACTCCAAATTTACCAACTTTCCAAAAGCCAAGCGAGCTACGTCCCTGCTTGTGTGCTATACATGATATAAGTTGGCATCGGTTCGAATTTATTCGAGTTCTTATTTTCCCAAAAGAAATTCAAGTTCCCAATTTCAGCATTGAACAATTATAAATTTCCCAACTTTTCAAAACATCTGGGGGGAAAGCTCCCCCCCCATCCCCCCTTAGTTACGCCACTGGAGGTAAACGACAAATGGCCACAAAAATTAGAGTATTAAGTTGAATTTTAAGTTTTTAATGAAGACATTTGTTGTGAAGACTTACTTGATAAAAATCGTGAGTTCGAGCGAAATGGATCTTCATATTTTGACGTTTTAGACCATTTGTGATAAGGTGTCAAATGTCCTCCCCATTTTGTACCGCCAAATGGTGTACATAATGATCCGTCCAAATTCGATCAAAGATTGCTCGTGTAAATATTTCAGATTTTTGATTTGGCTCAAAATGGTGTTTTACTCGAATTTCTAAGGAGATTAGGGAAATGTGGCAAAATTTTCGTTCATGGCCTCGTATAAAAGAGTGGATTGAACACTTGAAAACAAAAGTCCGCAAATAATTAAAAGGGGAGTCGGAGCAAGAAGCACTTTTTTAAGCTAGATTCGAGTCATGAAATTTCTTGAATTATGTTTCATATTTTCTCTGCAAATCGACCTAGAAAATTCCGCTTCGTACTCGTGAGTACATTATTTTGGTGAGCAGTTGAAGACAGTTCGTAAAATTTGTTGAAGCGTTTTCTACTCAGAATACGTGTTCCTCTTCAAATTTCTTCCTGATACACTTAGGAAGTTGAAATTTGAATATGCTGTTAATTTAAACTCGCTCTTTCGTATGAAATCATGATCGAAATTTTTAAGATCACCCTTCTTTCTTCCTTCATTATCACGTATAATGCGGATTTCGTGAGTGCATTTTTATCAAATTTATGCTATTTGCGGTTCTTCAAGTCTTCCTCAAATGGGTTAGTCTGAGACCAGAATGTGACTCTGGATTTTAGTCAAAATGGATTCAAAGTGGTGTATGGTCACCATTTGAGGAAAGCTTGGCGAGCCTCACATACGAATATGTTAGTATAAATAGCTAAAACTCGATAAATGTGGCCTCGTGTGATTCCTGTGGACAAGGCGTATGATGGCTTCGAAGGGGCTAGATGATGTTTCCAACTTGGGTACTAGTTGTGGGCGTAGAGAAGTTAACCTCATCCGCAAATTTGAACTAGCCTTCATGGAAACTCAGCTCTTTTTATTTTTATTTATTATTTTTCATCGATCGATTAATTAATTTTTATTACTTAAATTTTGCAGGCGTATAGCACTCGGAGTATGGCTGACGATGAAGGTGAAAGCGAAGCGGTTTCCAAGGATAAAAATACGTCGACGTCATCGCACAAGGCTATCGCTTCAACCTCTCTGGTAAGTGAACAAGCCGTCGTCGCGATACGAAATATGGAAAATTCAAATTCACGCCTATCCGCAACGCCGCGCCGTACGGTAGCTTCGCTTGGATAGGACGGGTGGGCTAGCCGAAAGAAATTATCGCTTATTACGAATATTCGCCGTGATTGCACGTGCAGAGAACGTGATCTCGCTATCAACAGAACGGACGATTGCGTTGGTATTGGTACGAAGCTGGAGAAGCCGCATCTGGTTGAATCATTCAGCGTCGTTCTCCCAGCATCTCTTGCAACTCGCGTAGTCACGATTCGAATTTCATTCGATGGCATTAGATGGTATTTTCGAGTTTACAGTTTACACCGCCAACCGGCGTTCGTGTCGACAATGTGGCGTTTTTTTTTTCTTCATCTCACATCGCGATTCGAGCAGAAGTTGAGTATTGAGAATCGAGTCGCGATTTAGAAAGATATTTTCCATAATAAAAGAGAAGGAAAAAAAAAACTAAACGTTCATAATGTTTCAACCTTGGCCCAAACACATCGAAATGTTTCGATAAATTTAATGCTCACCTTACCGCATACACCTACTAATCATGACAAGTCTGCGAGTGCCCGCTGGCCAAATTACCTATGCTAAGAAAATTAATATTAGAACGAGAGCGGGGTTACCGCGGCATCCGTCTTCAGCGAGTAAATCGAACTCGTATCTTGGCAACTGCGTACGAATAGAATTTAAAGTGAAAAAAAAAAAATACACCTTACGTACGCAGTATGCGGTATACGCTACGTGTATCATTGGCGTAGAACGTTTGTGAAAAAATGCGCTCAATGAAATTTAGCTGTCGCACCGATCTTTTTTGAGCGTACTGTTTCAAAACCACCATTTGCATGAACGCGATGGAGCACCAGCTGATTAGAAAACTCTTATTACTTCGCTCGCCACCCGGTGAAGCCGTTGGTGATTTTCGCCGAACGAAAGTCTAAATGTTTGATTTCCTTGCTTTTGAATAGGTGTGTTAGTGTTTTTTGAATCGCTGGCCTCGATTCGAATATTAGTTTTTGCATTTCGATTCCAATTTTCAAAAGATCCAAATTTTGAAAAAAAAAATAGCTTTCATATGTTTTTGAAACCGCCGATTTCGAATTTATAATCATTTTGAGGTAAGCCCTTTAAAAAACTTCGCAGTTGCCAAATTCGGAAAGAATGGTTATAAAGTGAATAAGTTGCTTATTCGTATTGAAATATTATTGTATTTTTGAAGTCGCTGATTCTAAATTTGAAATAATTTTTTTCCTTTCTTTTTGAATTCGTCCTCTTAACTCTGAAAAATCAGGCTATTTTCACTTCAGATTACGATGTTTCTAATCCGCATAGCCTTCAAACGCTACACAACTAGAAACCGAAATAATGAAGGGATCTTTGTAAAACATTAATTTTATCAAATCAGGTTTATTTTTTTCGGATAATCGTCGAAAATACGTATTTTTGCAATTTTTTATCTCCAACCTTATTCAACCTCTCATCACTGTCCTTGAATTACTCAAATAAAAGTAATGAAGAAAAATACTTCTCCGAATACATGCATGTAATGTACACTATTATATGACCGCAGCGACAGCTAAAAAGTATGGCTTTATAAACAATCCGAATTGTAGGGACGTAAAAAATTATAGGCTCCCATGGAAACTTTATTGAACTCGTTAAGTACATAATTTACTATTTTCTCTGATGGTTTCCATCTTGTATTGATTTTAAACGATGATTTCGGAACTGGAAAATAAATTTATAATCGATATCACTACCTTTCAATATCAGATATGAGATATCCAGAATATTTGCGGATGCTTCAGCTCCCCTATAAGAACCATTTGCAAAAATTATCAAGGATGATACCTAATTTAAATGTCATTAACTGTGATTTTAAAACAACATTAAATTAAAATTATCCAAGGAAACGTGTTTTTCATAATAATTACGTACTTTAATTTGGGATTTGTAAATAAATAAATAAATGAATTAATGAATTAATTAATTAAAAGATCCTCTCCTTTCCCCCGAGAATTCTAAGGAAATGATAATGTTTTTGGCGAAATAAAAACCATGATTCGTTTTTACAGAAAAGAAATGATAATCCTCATAATGATAATAATGACAAAAAAATATAAATTTGTGTACTAACGTTAAAACTTGTCTTTAATGTATTCTTCATTTCATTATTACTTTTTTTTCAAGTGTGACTTTTCTTCTCCCCACTCCTCTTCACAAATATTTATTTAGGAATTGTGTAACATACCGGAGTTGAAAATATTATTACTGCTTACAAAACTTCATACCTTTAAGTAACAAGGCGATTGAGATTGGTAAGTAGCAAGGTGAGGTCCTGTATGACCCCAGAACGAAAAAACACGAGAATAACAAGGTGGGGTCATACATGACCCTAATGCATTATATTTCCCATTAAACTTTTTTAGTAAGTTAATAACAAGGTGCGGTCAAGTATGACCCCACAAAAAGGTGCCTCCACAATGAACGCCATCATATGCAGCACAACAATTCTACATTTTTTGTCCCTTTCGCTGGATTTCAAAGATAATACTCACCCCTAGAAGTCAAAATGCAACATTTTCCGCCAATTTTATTGTTTTTTTAAATCAAATTTTTGCTCCTACTACCCGAATTAGAAATAAAATCATTCTAAATTTATTTAAATTAAAAAAATCCTTCAAACTTACATCACTCCATAGGTGAGAAAAATTTTAAATTCAAAATTTTATCGAGTGCAATACCTAAAACATTGAAATTTCATAATTTAATTAAAATTTTAGTCTATTATTTCGATGTTGAATTAATAGTTACATTTAAAATAGAAATTAAATTATTAAGTTTATTCAACTTTTAAAATTGAAAAATTAATGTGCTACCAAAGAATTGACGGATTTAAAAGAGAAAATTAGTTTAAAATAATTAAATTTATTTTAAAATTTCATCGTAATTCTAAAAATTTAGATAGGTACCCAAGTATTTTATAACTCAAAATAAATCTTTTATTTTCGACCTACTCAATTCCTAAGAATTAAACTATCAGTGGAACAATTACCTGAAATTGTGAGAAGTAGACATGCACCCTCAATATGGTCAACTAAAAAAATCTTATCAGGGGTGGGACGATTCTTTCAAAACTGGGAATCGAATTCATCAATCGCGATTCTATCATGAAAGAGAATCCGATTCCGAATCCCATTTTTTTTTGGAGGCAATTCTTCATTACGATTCCGATCCTCAAAATGATATAGATATCAAGTTAGTGCACTTGGAAAAATAAACAAAAAATTGAAGAAGAGTTATTTGCTCTCTGTAAGAGCGCTGCGGACCACTAGACACGAATCTCGACTCTGATTAGTTGTTTTGAATTCCAGCCGAGATATGGTTGGACTGATCATTAGTTGTTATTTCAGTCACCAATCCGAGATGAGCCTTCTAGATTGTCGCACAACTGGCGATCATTTCTGAACTAATTACATTGCTCTTAAGGGAGACTGGGAGTGCAGTAACTTGGTGTCTATACTGGGTGACTACTTGAGTCGAGCACCCAAGTGAAAAAATTAGCTAAACTGTGAAAAAATTCCAAACTTACATGCATTTTTGACTAGAAAAGTATAAATTAAAATTTTTCATTTCATTGATAAATGCTTTTAGGCATTAAATAAATATTATATATGCCATTTATTCTGACTAACATCATTCAAATATATAATTTATTTCTATCAGGGAAAGATTTTTGCGCTTGGGGTGCTCGAATCAAGTAGTCACTCGGTATAACGTCGCCAATTCTCATCAACATCAACAATGAGAAAACAAATCTGAATTAGTTTTACCTCCACCTCTTCCTTTAGATTCGAGTTCAACTTACCAAATCGTACATAACTCTCCGAATGGGCAACCAATGTTTTATTCGCGCGTTTATTTATGTTTTTTAGTTGTTTTGCTTAGCTATAGAGACATCCTCATACATATAACAATCAGTGTAAACACCTTATAGATGTTAAGCAAAATTTTTGTCCTAACTGAAGGTAACATTGATGTGAATAGTGCTTCAAATAAGATAGGGTCAACTACGACCCCACCTTGTTATTTACCGGTTGGGGTCATAGTTGACCCCACCTTGTCATTTAAAGGTTAAAATAATAATATTAGAGAAAAGTAAAAATCTTAATACAATATTGTTATTCTTAATGAAGTTAAGATTAATGAATGAATTAAAGCTGTTAACAAATTTAGTTTAAATGTTTTAAAGTTATTTTAATTTAAGTGGGTAAGTAAATAAATAAATAAAATAAGGAAAAAGAGAAATCAATATAAAAGAAAATTATCAAGTTTTAATCCAGAAACAATAAAAATTGATGAGAAGAAAATTACAGTTGTTGAAAAAAAAAAAAAATTATTTTCTGCATTTTATCAAATTTATAAATTTTTGCTTTCTGCAAACACCTGTCCTCAAGGGCTTTTTCAACGAATTTAAATGGTTGTAGCTCCGCGCAATGAGAAATTTTTATCGATAGCTGAAATTTTAACTGTAGGAGAAAATCTCGCAAAAAATTTTTATTCAAAATTTATTCAAGCATAATCAGTTATTTTTTTGAAAATTTAAAAACTTTAAATGCATATACTTGAATGTTAATGTGTTATCTGTAAAAACGAAAATTGATAAAAATTTGCAATTACCTCTAAATTTTGAGCTTTGAAATTAGTATTGTTTTGTTTTCATTGTATAGCTTGATTTCACGACGCGACGTCAGAATCGGGCCCCGCTTAAAAGGAATTGCAGAAAAGCAGAACGCTAACAGTATTTCCCAATGTAGTAATTTAGACGTTAAGGTGCGTGCTAAGAATAAACAGATGAAGAGGTAAAGTTTGCGACTTATCGATGAGTATTCAATTGCTTAGTTGCGTACATGTGAACGCGAAGGTAGAAGGTAGTGGTTTTTTAAAAATATGTCGTAAATTTGGCATCGCGTACCTGGACTTTAAATGACGCGATAAATTACGAATATCGCGGTTTACTTTCTTTCGTCGTGTAAAAATATTGCTTGGCTTTCGTCCCGATATAACAGATCATCAAGTTGAAAACTAAACGGGCCCTCGAAATGGACGAATAAGTGATACGCGAGATCAACGTAACCTTAAAATGCTTCCTAATGTTATGGAGAACGCGTCACGTTGTGTAGTGTGCGCGGTGCATCTTCATCTCCATACGCTTAAGCGCATTGCCAAAGCACCCCTCGACAAAAACCATTTATAGCGATGCAACGACAATAAATTACAACGACGATTACATTTACGCGACGACTCGAGGAATTTCCATTGTATCCCTTTGGCGTGCGAAGAAAGGACGATGACTCATTGCACATGCATTTCATTCGAACCCTATGCGAAGGGTGAAGTGAAAAAAAAATGTTTCGGCAATCTGACCCTTTTTATTAGGCGAGGGAAAGTTTTCACATTTGCCAGCGAAGACCCTTCTTATTCTTATTATTTTTAAAACGATATTGTCGTCAAGATAAGGGTCGATGTCGATGAGCTCATCGTATTGTCGTCCTGGTTCGATATCGGTCATATTGTTCGATCGATTTTTCAATTATTCAAAAATAATCTACATGAGTCGAACATCATTCGTTTGTTGAATGCGGTCAGACACCGAGTGCCAAAAAAACAGTAATACTTCAAAGTGCGTTTCCGAGAAAAAACTATGTACTCGTTGCTCGTACTTTAGCCTTGAAGATGGTTTCAGTCGTTCGCCAAGACATCGTGTTTTCGTTTTCGAACGATGATGATTTTTAATTAACGATTTACGCAAAAACAGCCAGCCCTACCGTGTACCGTGAATACCGTCTGGCGACCGCACCGATCTCTGCAAAGAAGGAATTTTCTCTGCGATATGCGTGTCAGCATGTGCACCGTACAACATGTTGGTGACTAGTGTTAGGTAATAGATCGAACTGAATTCAATTGCAGCAGCATCGGAGAATCGCGCCCAAATAAAGAATTGTACGATGTGTTGGTATGTAAGCGTCGCTGGAACGTCGTCTCACGATGAAATATACGTGAAATGATTTAATCGCTCGTCATAAAATTCATTCTTTTATTACGACCGGTTTTGGTTTTTTTTTTCTTTTCTTTTTCTTAAATCGTATCCGCAGACTGGTCGGTTGTGTGAGCTGTAGCGCGTCACGGTTCTTTTTGTTGTCATTTATTATGCCAATAATTCTACCTCATTAGTCGTTAATGGAAGAGTGATGGACTAGAGGCGAGCTACGAATTAATATTTTCGAACAGCGCGGTTAAGACTTTCCAAAGTGCCGAAATTTCGATGTACTACGTGTTCTACTTAAAGCTACCTCGGTTGTTTATCTATACGAAATAAGAATCACAATTATCATCGTGTACTCGTGTGTCGATGCCGAGTAAGCTATAGATACCATGCGATGTATATGCTTTGTAGCGTTGTTCGAATGAGCCGTGTAATTTGTAATTATTTTATTGAGAAAATAGCGTCAAAGGAGGAGCAAAACACGATGGTTATTCTGTAAATGAATACATTGGGCGAAAAATTTGACCTACATAAATACACGATTGTATTTAAATATGTACTTTGGCCATTGATAGAAAATCTGTTTTTATTATTTTTTTTATTTAGGAGATTGACCAACCTGGAATTTCAGAGTTAGTAAATAATACGAAAATTCCAATAATGAAAAATGTTCGAAATGTTGTAATATGTAGAGGCTTGCTTCCCCTTCGAAGATTCCAGTGCATGCTTATAAATCCAAATTAAAAAAATGATGAGCTGTGAATATTACATCGCAGCTCCGTTCAACAAGGTAGAACCCTTCTGATGAGTGCTCTGTTGCTATATTCATTGCTGGTAGCTGTGAAGATATTTTTTGGTTGGAAGAAATGTAATTGCAAAGGGGGGGACCGCAATTCCATTTTATGATTTAGCTAGCGTATTCGAAGTGATTTGGCAACGTTTTTTTCCTTAACCAGCGTGTTTAACAGGTAATGAAGTGATGAAAAAGTGATAAATTTTGATTGAATACGTTTGTTGGATACCCTGTAAATTCAAAAATTTTATTTGTTTGCTTAAAATGTTGAAGGATCCGATTTCGTGCATCAGGGGCCTTGGAACGCTGTCCTTAGAAATTAAAAGAAAAATTGCTTTAAATTTTGAAGTTTTACTTTGCTTCGAACGTCGAAATGAATGAAATTTTTAGCTATACGATTGAGTATAAATCATCTTGGCAGATTTTGAAAATGTTTTCTGGTTGGAATTGGTAGTTCCCTACTGAAGTTTTAAGGTGGCCACTTCATGAGTTCTTGAATTGGAGCTTGTATTTTTACAATAGAATTTTCAAAATGGAGAAAGAACCTCAAGATGTCAACCAAATCCTTTTTTTTTGGAACAAATGATATTGTTAGGTTTAAATTTGGATTCGCCATGGTGTGTCTATAATTTGTTGAAGTTAAGAAAGAAAAAATTTCAAAACATGAAACACATGGCTTGAAGAGTTCCTAACCACGTATTCCTCAGTACAAGAGAGAAAAAATAAGATTGTGGCATACCATACAAAAGTGTCATCATGTAAATTTTGATTAAAAAATTAATTCTTAACCTCCTCTGAATTTCATACTTTTTTTAACAATAACGTATTTTTTTTAAAGCGTTAAATCATGCTGAAAAATAAAATTCAACTACATATTTCAGTTATATATAATTTCTGAAGTGAAACATCGGTGCGGTGTGTTGGGTCCCTTATTTTTTTGCCATCTTTTAAAAATACATGTTTATGAAGTCTTTAAGTTGTGTGTTTTATGCCTTGAGTTTTCTCCTTTCTTAGCTTGAAAAGACTATAGTATCTACGATTTTTTTTTTCGTGATCTTCAATGTGATGTTCTAACTGTAACCACCAAGTGCAGCGCCAGTGTCGCATCGCTGGTCAAAAGTTTCTTGTGATAGGTTATTTTATTTTTTAAGAAATGAAAGTATTTCGCGAAAAATGATCATAACTAAAACTAAACAGCTTTAAATTTTTTGTGATTTGATGTATGAAATGTTTGAATTGGTCGGTTGAGAGCAGGGCTGAGCAGAGCGGCCAGATTGGCTGTGAGCCTGAATCTCTGAGAAGGCTTGGAGATTCAAATTTTTGGGAGTTTTTAAATTTTTATAATTTTTTTTTTTCAATTTTCATCGCACTTGACAAAATTGAAAAGTTGAACCAAAAATTATTTTTTCCCCGAAGCCAGTTCTGGTTCTCCAAGGTAATTTTTGCAATTTTGATTTGTGTTATATACAGCATAGGTTCTTCTTAACCACTAATTTAAAGACAGCAATCATATATAGCACAATCTAACTAGGTATGAATAATCCATTAACAAACTGATAAGAACGAATTAAAAATAAAAATAATGTGTTTGAAGAAACTTGGCATTTTTGATATCTAGATTAATGAGGTGATATCAGTTGTGGCTTTGAGAATGTGATTTCATTCTATAAATAGGCGGTAGTTAGGTACTTAATAATCTACTTGAAATTTTTTAGTAAAAAAAATTATCATTTGATCATTTGTTGTTTTATAAGCTCAATTTTGTTCGTTAAAAAACATTTTCGGACGTAAGGAGAGAATTAAAGACAGCAGAACACAAACACTTGAATCCCCATCCCTAGACGGACTTCCTAATAGTTAGGTACGTTACGAAGTACACAGATGAAGTGAAAAATTTACGTTGAGAAATGTATTGCATTGAACTACTAGTAATTGGTATATAAATCAAAGAATAATTCATTAAGTAATTTCAAATTCCAAACCAGCGCTTTCTATCGTAAATTCACAAAGAATTAGTGTCTCAAATAAAAGCGCTCTCTCGATGCTATAAATTTTAGATCCCACGAGAATAACGTACAGTCAGGGCCGTATTAAGGCTTTTTCTGCGTTTAGCAATATTGTTGTAATATCCTTCACTCATCCCCCGAAAAAATTGATTGTATCATGGTGTAATTTTTTTTTCTTTTTTTGTTTGTTTTTATAATCCTTCTTCTTGGTTTTAGCAAGTAATACCAAAAAAAAAAAACATTCACAGATAAATTATTTAAATTAAAATACATGAAAAACAGTTTTTGTCGCTTGGCATAAGGAAATTTTCTTTGTATTCGAAAATTATATTTATTCTATTTTTTTCGGATACAAAATATCTGAAAAAATACCGCCGTGGAAATTTTGCCGCCTTAAACATCAGGGCTACGTAGAGAGAAAGGCAGCGGAGACAGATTGTCCGTAGTTCCAGAAATCCGAATTTCAGATGTTAAAACTTTTCACGATTCCAATTTGAATTCTTTTTTTTTTTGTTCGATTTTAATTAATTTTTATCTTTAGATTTTCAGCGCATTTCAAAAAAAAAACTGAAGAACAGAGACCAAAAATTATTTTTGTCTTGTGACCAATTCTGACTATTGAAAAAAATACACGATTCGAATTTTTTTAAAACTTCATTGTGGTCAACGTAATGCGATTTGCTTAGTGTTTACCAAACGACCTGTGAGGCGAAGGGAGCGACGGACCTAAAAGACGTGAAAAATATTACGTTTGCGATATGTCTGTCGATGTATTAGTCACTCCGGTGTATGTGTAGAATAAGATGGGTACGCGTTGTGAATTTGTGCGCTTCATGATGCTGATGATGATGATAATAATAATAATTATCGATTAGGAAACCCGCGCGAAGAATTAACGCTTGGTTTATCGAAGCGGATATACTTTTCAAGGGGTTCTCCGTGCAGGTATTGGATGACCTCTTTTACTTTGTGTTTACGAGACGAAATAATGCAGCAACATTCGAGTATATCCTTGAAAGCGCGTTTTTGTGGCGATGCTCGTCTTGGCGGGTGTGAATGAGTCTCTTTGTTGATCGTGCGTTGGAATCGGAAAATACACGGTGTATGTGTTTTTTTTTTTTTATTTCAATCGAAAACTAAGAAATGAAGGATGGAAATGGCAAATTATAGTGTTACTGCGGGCGGTGACGAAGACAGGGTGTCGCGGTATCGCTGTATCGCTTTAATTATTGGTAAGAAGAGTGAAGACGGTGTTGGCGCGAGGTAAGAATTTCGTTTTGAAGACAATAATTCGACGACACATTTTAGTAAACGTGAGAAAGCGTCTCAGCACCGAGTAATACGAGAGCGCTGAATACGAGACCGAGGTGGGTGTTGATAATTACTAAAGTGGAATTAAAATTAACATTTTGTGCGAGCTAACGTCGTTTCATAAATTTGATTATTGCGTTAGAATGATGGCGGGACGCGGTGGATAGTTTTACCGCGTAATACTGTGGGCGCGCGCAATTATGCGTATTATGCGCGAATTCTCGTATTTATCTGTATACCAGTATGAGTCTCGAATTCCTCCATTTTTATCGCTAATTTATGGTTTTATTATGTGTTAGTGATCGCAACGATCGCGTTAGCGAAATTTTCTGCATTAGCGAGATTTTCTCGTACTCTGGATTGATGGATTAGGTGGTCGAAGTAGTGCTCTTGTAAGAGCCCTCTTTTCGAATTCAAAGGGTGAATAATAAGACTCGCCGAATTACACTTTCAAATCACCCAAGTTTCCTGAAATTTCGCTCCGATATTTTGGAGTTGGAGTGAATGAAGGAGGCTGATTAATTTCTCAAGTTGAATGCGTATAATTCGAATTTTTAAGGGGACTGTGTAATAAATGCATACAGGGGTTGAAAATATTTCTTACGTAAAAACGAATCTGAAAAAAAAAAATTAAACAAAAAAATTAGGAATTTTATCGATTTATTTATTTTTTAAAGTTGGTGTTTGTAACTGCTATGGTCATTTTTCACCTACTAAGATGGATTGCGGAAGTAATTTTTGTGAAATGGCTGCTATTCTTCAAGAAAGCTATAACTTTGTTAACCCTGGAAACGCATAGGAATTTTAACACTTTCATCACTCACTGTGGGGTCCCTGGGACCCCAAGGTAAAAAATCAACTTAAATTCTATTAGACTGATAATGTTACCTTTATATTTATTTTCTGAAGTAACCAACATAAAATTTGTCATATTACTGCTCCCCTCTCTAATTTCTCCTCTTCCATAATTTTTTTTTATTACTTAGCAAATTGAAAAAATTCACGGTATATTGACGTAAAATAATAGACTAGTTATCCTAAACGAAGCACCTAAAGAACTTACTAGGTCTTTTTTACGTCAAGGGGGGAGGAAGCGACACCTGAAGTAAGTTTGTGGAAGCGTGTAATACTCCTACCTAATTATTCACCATGAGACATCACGATTAAAAATATCTGTATTAATAAAATAAGAGGAATATGATGCATATAAATAATTGTCTATTTAATTTTCGTTCGGCATGATAACTTACAAAAAAGGATAAATTCAAAACAGATATTAGCGTTATTAAGTTTATACTAATAAATAAAAACAAAAGGATGAATTCAAATTTAATTAATGATTGATAATTTATTTACTGTTGCCATCGTTCGTCTCCACCACCAGCTTCCCTGGTTGATTTCCGTTTCCTGAAAATAAATCGTTTGTTAGTTCGTCGTTTGACGAACTAGTGAGTAGGTTGTGCATAAAATAGTCTTTTATACACAACCAAAATTTGTAATAGGTATTTAATGCTTTGAAATAAACTGATAAATAATAATTTTAAAAGGTGGATCACTATCACTATGAGATCGATGTACGCGAGTTAAGTGATGAAACAAAATGAACACGAAACATTGTAATATGTTTTTTTAATTAAACTCACTGTTACCCCAATATCCTCTCCCGACATCTCCATCTCCACGGTGTCCTTTTCTTCCTCTGGCATTTGTGATTTTCGTAATAATTATAAATTTATAATGATTCGTAATTTTGCTGTTTGTAATCTCGAAAAGAATGTTTTGTTGATTCGTCTAATCAATTACTTTCTAATCAGCACGCCAAGTATAATTTTTAGCGGCTGTATATTATTGCAAAATTGGTTTGGTTTGTATGTTTGTAATAGGTAGTAATAACGGTAATTGTTTGTGTTAGGGAAGGCAGGTTTGATTCTTTGAATCAAAGTCGAACGAATCTTCTGATGATAATCTAGAAGATTTTCGACATATACCTTAATGAAAATCCACACTTCGATCAATTTTTTATTTGCATTCCTCAAATCGATAAAAAATGAGAGCATCTACGTCATCATAAGACGATATCACAAATTACTTTTAAAAAAAATATTCGAAAAAATAATTTTTCTAATGAATAAATAAATTTTGAAAAGGCATGTAGTGTGACAGGTTATGCAATATGTTTTACACAGATGGTTTAAAATTGCCTAATGTTGAATATTTTTTAGCGCTAGGTAGCACGTTACAAGAGGGACTTATACAAGTTGTAAGAGACATGAAATTGAACTTGGGGTCCCAGGGACCCCACATATCGAGTTGAAACGAGTCAATTGGATTTCACGTGTATTACAGAAGTGTGTGCATTGAGTAAAAAGGTGAGTGGCGGTTAAGGGGTTTGAATCGAAAAATGGATAAATATGAGCTGCTCGAATACCGCTATAGTAATAGCAATTGCAATACAGCGTGGTATTTCGGTATTTTCTTTAATCGACGAGTGAGGCAACGATGCTGAAGACTGAAAAATTCTATCGACAGCGTGCATCGCATATGCGTATGTAGTTGATGTCTCGTTATCGTTGTGTTTGGTTGCGTGCACGGTGCGACGCATTCTTGTTGAATGGAAAGCCGCAGTCGGTCCGTTTATGGTTAAAACTTGTGCCGGGGCGGCTCAGCGTATCCGAAAACCAGGGAGAGAGAAAAGCGAAGGAAAAAGACACGAACGCCGCCGATGAAGGCGATGACGATGCGGGTTTTTAAATTAGTTCACAGCGAGTTCGTTACCCTTTGCAAGAGTTACCTATGCTCGTAGGTACCTCCATTTGTGGATGTGCGGATACGAAATGAGCGTCGACCGTCGAGCATGGCTGCTGTAGCCTGTAACCAGTGCATTGCGCATTGCCGTGGGAATTGTCGATCGAACTGGAAGTGGAAATGCCGTCGAAATTGATACGACGAGTTTGAACTTTTAAGGCACGAGTTGGAAACCTGTCGCCGGTACGCCGCGTGTTCGTTAAATATGATGAATCGACCAAGTATTCTAACCTGTCGTAGTTTACTGCGATCTGCGATCGTACTGCAACGGATAGTCGGGTACTCCGATTACGAAACGGCCGGGCGCGGTGCGGCGTGACGTTGGTATTCGCACCATCGCTCCATACACCATACTCCGTTTACTGCTAGTGTAGGTGTGTGTGTATGCTATTCCATGAAAATTTTACCCCAATTACATTTTTTTTTCTCCTTCTCTTTCTGGGCTACTCGCGATAAATGTAATTCCCGCGTTTTGGTATGTCGAGAAACGTGCACGTATCGTAATTGGTGGAATTTAGCTGATACAGTAAAATAAGTTGATATACTAATAGGGAGCACGTTATAAAATAGTACGTATAATTCTTGACGCCTTTGAAGTCGAAAATATTTGGCGCGAGCGCAAATTCGTACACACGTTTACGTGCGATTGTACGTTTCACCGAGACAGTACCAGAGTATTCGGTATTCTTATTTGAAAAGATAATTGCCGCCAGACGTCGTGTGCGTGTGTCGTATGGTGGCGTCGTCGTCCCGGATTGGCGACGGTAACGATGACGATGCAACCGCAAAAAAAAAAACAACGTGAAATCAAACGTGTAATATTTCGCGTTGAAAATACACTTTCACTTTTCTTATGCACGTTGAAGCGAAATGGGGTTTTGTCGATGGTTTTTTTCTTCAACGCGTTCTTTCAATTCTGTAGGTCGTATGGAAAAGAAAGAAGAAATACTCGTATCTTTATTTTTTACGCAATAAAACGATGACTCGAACCGCACGTGGTATTGCAATGTAGATGTCGCGTCGCGTTGATGTGTCGTCGTCGCTCATACCGGCTTATTTTTCGATGTTTTTCCTTCAATAATGTGGGCCCGTTCCATTTATACATCGGCTGATGGGAATAGCTCGGTCTATGTTATATTGTCGAAGATGTGACATGGAGGTGAGAACGATTCATGAAATTTGGAAATGTGATCTCCCCTACAAATGCCTTTTCGTGTACACTACATTTTGAGGGTAATAACCCCTTCTTCTTCCATCCTAAATCATTTGTGAAAGTGGATTTGAAATCTAATACAGGTCATCTCCCTAGTAATCGTATGAGCCTTTATGTTTTGATTTTGAGTCATTTGAGCTTTCTTCAATCATTCTTTAAATTTTGATTGTACGCCATTTTGGATTCATTTTGAGCCAAATTCGAGGAATCATATTTTAGTATACAACTAACCTTATATACAAAAGTTTGAGCTTTGTAGGTCGATTTGGCGAGAAGATATGGAAAATTCAAGGAATTACGTTACTCAGAATTTCAACGATTCGTTTTTTGCATCAATTCCAAATCGTCAGCTAAGTGCGAAAAGGTTACTCGTGATTTTTTTTTTTTTTTCATTTTGATATATTAGTATCGTTGGAAAGATAATTTTGAGCTCTTTTCAGTGCAACACTGCTTTTCATCGTCAAATGATTATAAACATCCAAAATCCCAAAAAATTATAAAGTGTCTCTTTTCCCATCTTCAATTTTTGTCAGTGCGAAAAGGTTCCTACTTTCGTTTTTTGCATTTACCAAGTTGGTAACGTTGAACTTGGATAAATTAAAGTATCAAATTTACCAACCAACATTACAGTCTAGAAAGTACTAGAAGGAAGTAGATGAAATTTTAATTTTGCTCTCCTGCAAATTCTTCATATTTGCACGAGGAACCTTTTCGCTCATGGCCGACGAAATTCACTTAGGAAACTGAATTTTAGATGATGTGTTGGTGTCTAATCTACGTATTTGTATTAAGCTGGGTCAAATTTCGATTTTTTTGGAAAAGTGAAGAGGGCGTGGTCACAGTTGTTACTGAATGACCTCGAAAAGACGTCATTAAAATTTCATCTCCCTCAACTGTATTTTTAAACCTCATCCCGCCTTCCGAAAAAAATTAAATCAAATTTTTAAAAATTTTCAAAAAAAAAACGAATTTTCGGGCAATTAAAAATGTTATTATAGCCGCCAACTTTTCAAAATTGAGACAGTCTGAACGAAAAATTTCAGCCCTGAAAGTCAATTTTTCGATCCCTCATAAATAAAGTTCAGGTTTTAAAACATTTTAAATTTAAAAATGAAAGGTATTTTCGTGCAATTGAAAATTTGTTCTTCCAAAGTTATATTTTGTAATTCGAAGACTGAAAAAAAATTTAGTTGCCAATTTTTTTTACTAATGAGTTTCAACTATTTTGACATTTTTTTCGATAAGCAATTGTATTAACGCTCTAATGGCACACATAAAAGTAATTCAAATTAGAAAATAAAAATTGTGCTGAGTCACTCAAGAAATTGAAATATAATATGTTATTGTGCTCGCTGAAATGCAGAATTTCATTACAAAAAAATTGCATAATATCAAAATTGAAGGGGCAGCATACATAGGATAGAATAGAACAATTTTTGAAAATTTCTAGCTCCTTCAATATTGAAGATAGGCAATTTGTTCTTCTATGTTTTTTTCTTTCAAATCGTTCGAACTACAACATAGCATGGTTTTGTTTTCAATTTTTGCGACCTGAAAAACGCAATGAATAATTTACATAAAAATTCAGAAGTAAATCTGCCCCTTCAAAAATTGATGTATGAAACTAACACGGATTCCCAAATTGAAGAAATTGTGGCAACGTTCAACTATGAAGGGTGCACAGGGATGAGCAGCCGGTTACGCCGGAGCGCAGCGAGTTTGTATTACCGATGGGTGAAATTCACCCATGTGTGCCAATTAAGGGTTAATTATTTTGAAAAATTAAGGTGAATGGGTAATTCATTGTTCGTGTGCACAGTACCTGTGTGCTCAGTTTAGGCTTTTTCAGATTCAAGAGGAAAAATATACACGATTTTAGTTTCACAGGTTATCCTAAAGTATGGGTTTTTTATGCTGAAACATCGAAACGAAGTAATTTTGAAACAAGGGAGTGCTGTTTTGTGGGAAGCTTTGGGAGTTGAAAATCGAGCTTATTTTACCTCTTATGTGAAAAATAGCTCGAATTAAATCATATTGCGCTAATGAGCAATAAATTACGTATTTCTTCATTCTTGAAAATGACCAAAATTGATGCTAATCGGGTGAGTTTTGTAATAACTATCGTTATTACGTATTAAAAAACTCGTCGAAAAAAAAAATCTACCCAATTTCTAAAAGTCAATTTCAACTTCATAAGTATTGAAATTTGGGATATCTATGATTTCGCAAAATCTTCCCTCTCACGGCTCGTTTTGAAACCTCACACTGCCGACGAAATCTTCCTTGTTTATCCGCCATGTTGTCGAGCCTCCGTCTGGTTGATGTTCGCTCGGTACGTATATCTGTAGGCTATGCAAATCCGGCGACGCTTAATTAGCGTTAAATAGGCTACGTTCGCCGGTCGCGTCGAGTCGCAAACGTTTGAAGACTTACGAAGTTGATGAAAAGAACGAGAGAGAAAATAAAGGTGGATAAAAAGCGAACGTGACACGTTGAATTCTATTAACCATTATACTGTTAATAGCTAATAGGTGATAAAAGAAGCGCGCAAGTTTAATTGTGAATTGTAATTACCATAGGTGCGCGTATTATTAGGTCCATTGTTGCGTACACGATTCGAGACTCGGGGGTCTGACAAGTTGAATGAGCGGACGGCGGACAGGGACGGAGGAATAACTGCAGTTTAGCAAACTTTTAACGGCGTAATGATTTATAATACAAGGTTGTCAGCTCGCCTGTGTGTCGGTGCGTTGTGATTGATGCGTTTATCAAAGCAGCCTATAGATTGTGTAGCGATTTTCGTCCGATACAAGGTTTCGATAGTGGAAGGCGCGCGAATCTCGTTAACGAACGTATTCGCGCCGAATGGCGATCGTGAATGGTCGAAGAGTAGATAGCGATAGCGCGCTTAACAAGTGTATTAGCCCGGGTGGGTGTACGAGCAATTCAGCCATGAGCACCGAATTATAGTACGCGTACGTGCTACGTGCAGGTTCAACTGGCTAATGGTGTATACGGAATCACGAATCATCGAAAGCGACCCCAAAATCGAAAGCCGCCATGTGCCCATTATAGCGCTGGAATTGCGGAAACGAGAAAAAGTACCGTGTTATTCGTGTGGCCATTGTGCACGTAGTCTCCGTTAGTATGGTGAAATGATAATTGAATATGGATGCGAACGCGTCGCGAATTTATGTCATCGTAAACGCGACCTTTATAACGTATAGTATTCGACTGTTCAATGGCTGATGAGGTCGCGGTCGTATGGTCGCACGTTATTCGGTCGAATTAGCCAACGAGGTCATACGCCTGCCTGTTGGAAGTGGTGCGCGAAATTAAAATTCGCGCTTGTACGATGCGTCGTCCAATTTCACGTTCATCCATTGCCTGCCTCGAAAATGCCTCGCATGGTTTTCGGACGTTTTGTGAGAGCTACCTGATGAATGGCGGTTGTGGCTGTAACCCTGTCTAAGCACTCTCTAGCAGCTACGAGCGAAAAATGGAAAAATTTGCGCACGTACGTATCTAGGTACTTTGGACGTACCTCGTTCACGTTTCACCGTCATAAACGCGAGATTTGTTTACCCTGCTGCGCTGATAAGGAAATTAGAAATTAAATATATTTAAAAAGTGAAATTGCCAACGTGCAAATATACATAGCGAAATTTATCAGCTGCACATATTTACATTTACATAATGGATTTTCGCGTGCACTAGTCGTTGCGATTATCGAAAAATCGCCTCGTAAAATTCATACCGGCGGCGATACGAGAGATAGCGGCACGCCGTGTCCATATAAATGCAGTATGCCGATGGTATTGGTAAATAATGGGCGATGGGCGAATAATTTTTACTTTTTCTTCCCTTGTAACTTGCAAAGTTGTAAAACGTGTAAACAAGAAGGTTCGCAACGTGAAGTCCGTCCTTTATCGTTAATGTAATTTACGAGACGATGCGGCCGCGTATTCGATTATTGTATTATATTTAAATTTTTTCGCTACACGTAATATACCTGTGTACGAAGACATGAACGTATATGTACGCAGATGTAATCTGGGTAATATCGCCTGAGGATTCGGCGTATTAAGTAACTTTCTAATTTGGCGGCGAATGGCGAAATTTTTCGATTATTTTTGCCCAGACAAGTGTCGTCGAGCCGAAACGAGTTTGAATAGTCTTAGTAAACCGGTACATGGTTACTTTTTTCTAAAAAGTTGGCAATTTTGTTAATTTCTTCTTATATATTATCATTTATCGTAAAGGCTGTCCAGTTTAGCGGTTTTGACTCGTAAAAAAGTAAAATCGAATTCATTTTTATTTTACTTGACTCGCTGACTGGTGTTGTAATGGTTTTTGACCGAATACAAGTTCGACGATTTGACGGCAAATAAATGTCCATTTTATCGCTCATTCGATATGCAGTTTTCCTATACACTATTCTCGTAGTTGTAAATTGTACGTTAATCATTTATTTGTTGATTACATTTCGTTGAAATGATCGCCACTGATAAACACACGTGCGTTGTTTTATCGTGTTGCTCGAATTTTGATTAACATGGGCGCTCGTAAGCGTGGATATAATTTTCAAGTAATCTTAGTCATTAGGCCGAAATGAAAATGATTCAGCGTGTATTGACTGTTGAATTTAGAAATGTTGATGGTGTTTACCCGTTTTGCGGTGTTTCATTTATATGAATTTGGTAGTTATTGTGCTAACAAAATGTTTTAATATGTATTTGTTATTTTTGTTTTGTTTTCAGGTAAGTACTTACGGAAGAATGCCACGGGTATGTTCTAGATGATGTACATTGTACACGTATTGGTTTTCGCGTGAATAAAAACTGTTAGATGTTTGGCGAATTGATAATCGTGTATCACGCTCAGGAAGAACGAAATTTGCTCCGTTCGCTCGCCTTTCGCGAACGCGTAAAAATCGATTTCGGTCTAGCCACAGCCACAAGTACGTGAAATTGAAATATATGCGTGTGTTTACGATGTGCCAGCCACCAGGTACTTGTTGCGTGATTCAACTGGTGGTGGTAACGTGAGCAGTGCGAAAATATACGTATGTTTTTATGACTTCTTGAAATTGAATTTGAAATGTTTCGACGTCCTTCGGAGGTGGAAAATTGGCCAAATTTTTCTTCCATTTCCTAATGAAATGATGTCAGCGAAATGGTGTAATCTCTATTACGATAATAAATTTTTCATTTTCGATTTTTTTTCTGAGGTCTCTAATATATTGTGTTTATTTTTTTCATTTTTTTTTTTTTTTTTTTTTTGAAATTTGAAATTTGAAAGTGAAAATTTTTTACGTGCCATATATGGCAATGTGGCTGGAATCACGATTGTAGCGATTATATCAGTTTAATTAGACCAAAAGATTTCAAGAATTTTCGGTTAAGGTTGTCTGAGAGTATAATTTTTAAATTATTGGATTGAAGATATATGTCGCGCAAAATTTGAAAATTTGTGTATTCGATGAGCATATGAAAAACAGATATTGAAGGTACACAAAAGGGCGGATTGTCTATGAAAAAGATGCTGGTGAGTAATCTCTATAAAAAGCTGGAAACTCCTTCCTATCTTGTCCAAAACTACCTATTAAGAGGTTGAATTTAAGGTATTTAGTGTTTATTTCTTGCCCTCGGGAAATCTGAGCTATTTAGAGCTCTTCTGAAGTATTGCCAAATTTTGGTTCATCCATCATTTGTGATTCATTTCGATCTAAATGTGTGGAGTCATGTTGTAGTGTTGAACTGACTTTACATATGAAATTTGAGCTTTCTAGTCTTGGTACATTTGGTGAGGAGATAAGAACGATTCATGAAATTTTCCGATGTAAATCCGCCTCAAAACTCTCGTCAGGGAGTTGAAATTTAAATATGTTGGTTATTTCAGCTTACTCTGTCTTAGGAAACCATAATCTAAAATTTTCGGTCTTTCGTTTACCCCTTCATCCTCCTTCTTCAACACCATTAATGAAAGTTGATTTGAGGTATAGTTCGCTGATTTTTGGAAATCATTTAAGTCTGTATTCATCGAATTTGAGCCTCAGAGATCGAATTCTGGTCCCTATCTATCCTTAAAGATAAATTTTGAAATTTCTAAAGAGATTTGATGAAAAAATATGGAAGATTGTAGGAATTTCATGACTCAGATTTTCCTGAAAAATCCATCCAAATGCATTTTTGAAACTGAAATTGGTCGTTTTATTGTTTTCATTTTGCTTCATCTTGTGACACCGAGATCGAAAATTTTTGTGCTTCGGTTCCTCGAGCCCTCGTCAAAATTCAAGTTGACCGCCGTTTTGAGTGGGATTGAAAATATGAAAAAATCGCTTCTAGATCTTCACGTGAACATTTGAACAACCTTCGCACATCTTGAACGATTCGTGAACCGAGAAAAAAATTTATACACGGACATTTTCACTATTAACGTGCGAGTAAAACTACAAACTGTCTGAAAAACAAATAAATGAAAGCTCTCCCTTCTCTCTCCCCTCTCCTACTCCTCTTCAAATTAGATGAGTTTTAACAGCTCTTCTTTATATTGAATTTTCGTCTAAAAAATTTTAATCTTGTAATATTTTCGGAGAACTAATGAAATTTTTGGGATAATTCGTGTTTTTTAAAACTTCGAAATTGAATTTCTTGCGATCAGTATCGCATTATTGTATCATTTCGTTTGTAAATGAAAGGAAAGACTTGGCGTGATATCTATAACAAAGAGTACTAAAAGTAAAATAGCTATTTTGGGAGTGATTTTTTTGGAAAGTGGCAATTTTTATAAACATTTTTAAATGGTGCAGTTCATAATGTGGTATGTTCTCGTGCCATTACCTTATCTGATTGTTCGTTGAGGTGTGGGCTAACTATACACGGGTTTTTTTTTTTATTTATTCAAAAATGATACACACGCGCTATCGCAACGAGCTAAAGCGTTGTATGTATAATGCAACGTATTCGTTGTGAGTATTACGGTCATTAGATCGCCGCATAATCTACAGATAGGGCCTAATAAACGTAAACATTGGTATGGTGGCGTTACTGTTTTCTATTGTTTCTGAACTACGCCTAATGATCGCTATCCTCTGACTCCGACGGTAGCGGCTTTTTGTCCATGCGTGTCATTATGTGGCCGATGTGAAGCAGTTATGACGGCAGCAGTACATTGTAATTATCGATGCATTCGGCTCGCCATCGTGTTAGTTTCTGCCTCTCTTGTACATTAACGCGCTATGGTCGTTGTTGCATTCACGTACTACATTTTGATCCTTCTACAGTGTTCCCAGATGAATTCGTTGAAAATCCCTAATCCATGAATTTCACAAAAGAAAAATCCCAGGTTTTAATCCAGTTTTTCGTTTCTCATTGTTTTTTCTCTTTTATTTTATTTTATTTTATTTTTTTGCTTTAATATGTCAATTGGGGTTTGATTAACGTGAAAATACGTTTTTTCAACAATTTCCTAAAAACGTATATAATAAATTCTTAATGATAATTTTTTAATTACGAATTTTTTTATCTGAATCAGACATACTAAAAGAATTTTTGGAATAACTTTCAGAAAGTTGGCAAGTTACTCTCAATAGATCGATTATGTTGATTTTCTCTTTAAACGTTCTATTTCATCGGCAGAAATACGATCAAGCCCAAAAAGAAAGTTGAAATTTTCATTTCCAATAAATTCATTTCAGTAACATCACAAGTTTTTATATTTTTAAGAATTCTTTTCAAGTATGTGCAAAACCAGTATTTCCGCTGGTAGAATCCAAATTACTCGGACGCAGAGTATACTCAATTATTCATTCTCATTTCTTATCTTCCAATTTGAAATACGTACATATGATGCACAAAAAACTAGGCATGTAGTGAAACGATTCTTTACATCTTTCATTTTTACTTCATCTTACAAATTCAACAAAAATAATTAGTTTTTAATATTGAAGCTCAGTTTCAGAATAGTCTCTTGACGCCAAAATTATTGAAAATTTTCACCAAAACACAGTAATTATATACAGGGTCGGATTTAAGAATTCAGGACACTGGGGTCAATTATTGGTGGAGACCCTCACAATGGGTTAGCAAAAAGTAGGTATTTAACCCCCTTATAGTCGCGCGTTTATGAGAATCTTTTTTAGTCGCGCCCTGGTCATTTCCACCGATCGGTCGAAATGACCAGGGCGCGACCAAAGTTGAATAATATGTACAACTATAGTCGCACCCTGGTCATTTCGACCAATTTTTTTTTGGTTGTAGCTTCTAATGGTTTATCTTATATACACTTGACTGATAATGCTGTTCCAACATTGGGAAAGATAAGAAGAAGAAGACAGAAATTTTTTTGCAAAACTTTATTCTAGCCAATTTTTTTCATGAATAAGAATCTCATTTTGAAAAAAAAATAGCAGTAGATAAATTGTTTTGCTTAACTAATTTTGTCACTTGGGTGCTGGGAACAAGTAGTCACCTAGTATATGGTGGAAATGACCAGGGTGCGACTACGGTCGAAATGACCAGGGCGCGACTTACTTACTATGCACGGTCAAAGTGACCAGGGCGCGACTATCATCCCTTTATGGTCGAAGTGACGAATGGTGCGACTATTGAGGGATTAAGTGCAAAAAAAGTGCAAAAGAAATGTTTATTTTTAAAAGAAAAAAATGGGTAACGTCCAATCCATGTACCATATACCTAGGTACATATTATAACTCTGCAATGATGAACATTAAAATTAGTTTTTAAAAAATTCAAAAAGCTACTCGTCGAGTGTTCTCAGGAAATTCCTTGCTTTTATTGGTTGTACTGTTACGGTGTTACGTTTTACAATTTACAAGAAAAAATACTCGACCATTGTTTTTATTTATTTTTTTTAATTTTAGGAATAGGTTTCTAGATTAGTACTGAATATTTTGAATCCTGGTAGAGAAGTTTTTGTAATGGAGACTATGGAGACTCTGAAGACAAGTCTCTCCTGCCCCCCCCCCCATCTGGCACTGATTATGTAGACAATAAAATTCGAAGATTTTTTAGTATTTCGATAAAAATCCCTCGTATTTGTTATGATGTAAAAAAATTCCTGAATTGATGGATTCATCCTACGATTTTGTAACTTCGCTGTGTAATTTTTCATTCGTGGAAAATTCGCGTGTAAAAATCCTCGATAACGTTTCTGTAGGCAACACTTCGTGCTACTATGTTGAATAAATTGCCTATCTCGAAGTTGTTGAAGAATTCGATGACAATTACGCTTGCGAAAAAAACAACATAATGGATGCGATTATTTCGTTAAATACCGCAGTAACGGTATTGGGTAACGAATATAGAATTATTGGTGTTTCATTAGGATGTCGAGTTATTTAGAAGTTTTTAAAATTTATCGATGAAATATTCGAGAAATCGCGATTTTACGCGCGCTCCTGCTTTCACTTTCGATTACTTTCTTTGGTCGGTTTTTTTTTTTTTGCGCATGGTTATTTATTTATTTTCGTATATGATTTAAATTTATGGTTTTAATGGTTAGCGAATACATAGGTAGTCTATTCGTATTATTTTTATGCGTTCGGAGGCATTGTTTGGCGTTACCATTTGTTATGGATGGTGACAGGGCTATTTTAAAAATCCGGTTCGACGGTGTTCAACGACCGAATACGAATACGAATGGGGGTTATAGCGGTAATTTTTTCGCGATTCGAGGTGGATTTTTGGTCGACTACGTGAGTTTATTGGAAACGGATGTGGGTTAGGAAAACCGTTGCTACTCGTACTTGCGAGTACGGTGCGGCGCTGCGTTGATAATTTTTAACCTACATTTTGGCGAATTGACCGAGAAAGGCGCGACGTGAAGATTTACGCGTTCGGAATTATAGCTCGGCGTTTGGGCAACTCGCCGATCGCGTATCAAAATAAACATACGCGCTACATTTTTCCACGAAACGTCCAACCAAATATCGAAAAACAAATTAACTTCGCCATCGCTTATGACAACAATCGCGACGACCCTACCAGTACGATCTTATAATGGCGATGATTGGCTGTCTTTTTTTCAATAATTAAGCTTCAGAATAGATAAGTATTTAGAATATTTGATAAAGAATAGCGCAAACCTACCTTTTTTCTTCTTTTAATTTTTGGTGAAACTAATGCAAATAGTATATGATTGTAATACTTTTTGTAGAACTCCCAATATTTATTTATTTATTTATTTTTTTTCATGATAAATATTCTGAACAATATTCATAAAATCTGAAAAAAATTGATATAATTTTACATTTGGCAAAATTTTCGTAATAATTATTGCTAGCTTTAAACCAAATATAATTAAGTAAAGAAAAACTAATATTTTACCTGAAAGCAATGACGTTAATAAAAGCGGTTGGTATTCAAACCACCACTTCCAAAACCGTTTTTTCTGATACGGATATAGGCTAGGTACAGTACACGTACTACATACATACTCGAATTTAATACCATCCTAAGGCTGTAATGAAATTTTCAAGCGGTAAAAAGTTAAAACTGTACCAAATGCAATGAATTCTATAAATAAAGGCGCTTTTATTCTTTTTCCGAATCGAACACCTATCTAACGGAAATAGAAATGAATTTCGTTTTGTAACATTTTTATTTGAATACAGTTCTAATTTTTATAAATTGTTTTTTCTATATTTTTTCAAAGGATAGTAATGAGTTTTTTCAGCTGTTGTAGGGTACCGAATATGCCTACATACTTATGGTCTATTTCATTACCACATTCAAGTGTTGAACCCTATTTACGTTACTGTTTGAAAATCACCGCTGAAATATAGTTAATGATGAAAATTTCAGCCTTCTGGAGCAGCGACACGAATAGGTAGTTCTTGAGGAATTCGGAGTCAACTTCGGATATTTGTGCTTTTACGTAAATTTCTTAACCTTCCTTCCCGCCGCCTCCCCCCTCATTAAAAAAAACTTTTTACTGTTCTTAAAAAAAAAAAAATAGGAGAGGAAAAAACTTATATAAAACAAAAGAAATGTGTTCAAACTTTATAGTATCTACCCCTATAAAGTTTGAAAAATGTAGGTAAAAATTTGAATTTATTCCATTTATTTGTTTTAATTTTTAATTTTTTATCCCTTCTGGAAAATTTTATTGTTCCTTTTAATTTTTTTGAAAAAAAGGTCTGAATGAGTTTCAGTATTTAATATTGAATTTAGTTCAATTTATTTTGTGATTTAATTTTCAAATGAATGTTTCACGCATCGAATGCAACAGTGACGTATTTCAAAAAAACAATTTTTTCGAGTTGATCATTTTAAGGGAGCAATTTTGGAGTCTGTTTTCAAATTTCAAATGGTACAGCGCACAGTGGGCCAGCAGACCCGCTAAAACGCGCGTTTTATTCGATAAGATGTATGAAGGAGTGAAAAGTATTTTGTATTATGTTTTTGAGGTCGTATATTACGAATTTATTACTAAAAAAATTGTGGGATGAGGGGGTGTGGCTGGGGGAGGGGGTAAAAAGTGAATTTTAATTATAGTATCGTGTGATATATCATTATATATGTTTTCGAGGATGCAAATTACGAATTTAATACCAAAAAAATGGTGGGGAGAGGGGTGTAGCTGGGGGAGGGGGTTGAAAGTAAATTTTGGCTATAGTATCGTGTGATATGTCATTATATATGTTTTCGAAGTTGTAGATTACGAACTTAATACTAAAAATTGTAGAGTGAGGAGGTGGGGTAGGGGGACCGGTTGGAAGTGAAATTTGCCCATAACATCGTGCGATATATCATTACATAAATGTTTTCGAGTTTGTAGATTACGAATTTAATACCAAAAAATTGTGAGATGAGGGGGTGGGGAA
This sequence comes from Phenacoccus solenopsis, assembly GCA_009761765.1. Taxonomy (NCBI): domain Eukaryota; kingdom Metazoa; phylum Arthropoda; class Insecta; order Hemiptera; family Pseudococcidae; genus Phenacoccus; species Phenacoccus solenopsis. Next base: position 52,913,963 of record CM019752.1, on the reverse strand, counting down.
GGGAGGGGTGGTTGGAAGTGACATTATTGGCTATTGCATTGAAACTTGAAAACTGTCGCCAAAATTGTTCTCGAAAGATGTGCATTTTTTTTTTCTATTTGAATGAAAAAATTTTGATGGATGCTTAGGTGAGTAAAACGAAGGGCGTGGGATGATAAACCATCGGAAGATTTCATGTTTGCCCTATAGTTGTCCAGAAAACCAAGCTGGGTTGAAGTTGCTTGACATGAAGGGTTTATTAGCTGTATCACTGCAGCTTTGTAGCCTGCATTATAGCCTCTCCATTTGATCTGAATTTGATGCAATGTATTTTGTTGCACAGCTCTGGTGCTGAATTGAAATTCTTTGTGGGTGAGAGTTACTCCGCATTCATTTTTATCGCATTACTATTATTGATATTTATTTTCTTCATCTGGATCGAAAATCTGAAAAAAATGACTGGATGCATTTGTGTAAAGAAATTATTCTCAAGATTCCAGCTCTTTCGATCCGTATCTTCAGTAATTTTGTAGAAGAGAACGATTTTAGTTTCATTAATGTGACGTGGTTGCTGTTTACGCTTTTTACTTTTTTCGTGCGATGCTTCAACTTTAACTTTCGAAATAGAAAACACAATTTTGTCGTGCTTCCCGTATGTGTTGAATTCCTAAAAAAATTTAATTAGCATTTTTGGTATAAATTTTCAAATATTTTTTCTTTTTACAATTTCCAAATTCAATAAAATGAAAAAATTATTCGTCGTTTGAAAGTAATTTTAATTTTGAATAAAAATTTCCCTGTAAAAATATTCGAAAATTTGTAATTTAAAAAAACAAAAAAAAAAAAACAAAACACAACACAACAAAAAAAAACAATTGTCATATTGAAAAAATATCTTTATATTGGAAAATGTCATGTACTGTTGATTATGTTGTATGTTTGAGTGTTTAAGATGTGCGCACTCGCGTTGACAAAATTACGTTGGAATGTACGATGATGCGGTATTTCAAATATATTCCTCGTAATTCGTAGCCATCTCGAAAAGTGCCATCGCATTTGCTGCAAGATGAATGAGTTACCGTAAAAAAATTAACACTACGCGAGAGATTCGTGTATGATATATAGCGCAGAGGTAGATAGACGTGGGTAGTAATTTAAAATCGTCCAAACTCCGAAGCTTATTTACGCGTGTATACGCAATTATGCTCGGACGTAACGTATCGCAGTGCGGTACGGCGAAACGCTCGCAACGGTGAAATATTAATCTACGAAGAAGAAGAAGAAATGAAAAAAAAGAAGAAAAAAGCAGGAGAAGAAGAAGAAGAAGAGCGTTTATATGTACATAATATTGGTGCGAAGAGCATGGACGAAGACGGTGACGGTTATATGGCGAATTATAATCGCGTCTTTGTTTTTTCTGTCAACACCAACGACCGTTGTAATATTTCGATGTAACGAATGCAATATTGCATTATTAAGGAGACGCGCTCGGGACAAGGAGGGGTACGATATTTTGGGATCACGCCAGACATTTTGGCAATTTTTTTTTGTCGGTAATTTTACGATGTACCGTAGACGTGGGTTATATTATGTCCATTACTTTCGCTTTTTATCGAGATTCCGCGGTTTTCACGGTTATCGATTTTAAAAATAGCGAAAATTCGCAATCTTTGACCGGCTAATTACGTGCTTAACTTACACCGCCGATTTCGTGCGTAGAATTTTTGGCATGAAAAGTTTCTCGACTTTTTCGTGGGCTCGAGCATTTTTTTCCGCTGCGGTTTATTTTACGCACATTAAGAATAATGAACGAGCAGTCGATGAGCTTTAATGATTATTTTTGCGCGAGAAGTATCGCGCTTTATTTGCGGAATGCGGTTTCTATTCGAATACCCGCGTTTTGAAAAAAAAAAAAAAAAAAAAAGAAAGAAAAAAAAGAGGTTGATGAATCGAGAATTAATTTTGAAAAATATCCTAACAGAGTCTCAAAAGTTGTGAAACACCTAAAAACATCATTCATTAAAATTCATTTGAAACTCCATAATACCTTGACGTTTTGCCCCTACCATTCAAAAATTGTTATGTATGTTCGTGTATAAGTATAACATAACTTCAAGTAGAAGATTGAAGGCGGAGATTCTGACCTAAAGATTCTACCCCTCGAGATTTTTATGTTGTAACGAATTGCTTTAAATTTGGTTATTTTTCTATTATAGGTACTACTTTAACTTCATCATCATTATGTCGAATTTTATTTATTCTCATTGTGAAATCCTCAATGAGAAGTTTGCCACAATAGTCGAAAAGTAACTCGCCTTCATTCCCAATGTTCATTTTCTATTCATTTTTTATTTTTTATTTTTTTTTCTTGTTTAGTCCTTACTGATTTTGCGATAGTGTAATACATAATAATTATTAGTATTAAAAGTAACTTTGTAGTCCGCTATGTTCTCCCCTAATGGGTATACGAAAAAAATTATAAGACCCTTTCTTATAGAGAATTTAATGAGAAACATTTTATTACTTTACTACTTTTTTTTGAAAATGCGTTGTTCGCAAAAAAAAAAAAAACTCCCCAAAAAAATTTTTGACCCCCACCCCACCCCTTCCTGAGAAATCGACTCCCATATGTCGAAAATTCAATATTTTTTAATCTGGATGGGATGGATGAAAAATTTTGAAAATTTCTCTATTGATAGGCATTATATAAGTACATTTGTGGAAATTTTTTCAAATTTTTCGATTTATATTTTCTTGAATTTTTTAGACTATGAAATTTTCAAAAAATTGTAAAAAATTTTTTTGAGTTGGGTACATGGCTAAATTTTTTTCCATAATTACCTCGTACTCTAAGGCACAACATGATAATATTTTCAAGGGGTGGAAGTTGGTCAAAAAAAATGAAATGTGTAACAAGAACGCCTCCTTAATTCACTTTTTTGCATTTTTTTGCGAACAACGCGTTTTAGAGAAAAAGTAGTAAAGTAATAAAATGTTTCTCATTAAATTCTCTATAAGAAAGGGTCTTATAATTTTTTTCGTATACCCATATATGACTGGACGATTATAGGTACTACTTTAACTTCATCATCATTATGTCGAATTTTATTTACTCACATATTATCATGTTGTGCCTTAGAGTACGAGGTAATTATGGAAAAAAATTCAGCCATGTACCCCCTCAAAAAAATTTTTTACAATTTTTTGAAAATATCAAAGCCTAAAAAATTCAAGAAAATATAAATCGAAAAATTTGAAAAAATTTCCACAAATGTAGTTATATAATGCCTATCAATAGTGAAATTTTCAAAATTTTTCATCCATCCCATCCAGAATTAAAAAATATTGAATTTTCGACATATGGGAGTCGATTTCTCAGGAAGGGGTGGGGTGGAGGGTCAAAAAATTTTTTGGGGGTTTTTTCATCGAGGGCAACATTTAGGACCACTTGTGACCGAATTTGGGTCAAGGGCCGTTTTCACTATCTTATCAGGAGAGACCCTTTGTTTGAATTTTGGTTTTTGAGTCTCTGTGAAAGTTTAAAGAACAATTAGATTTTAAAACGAAGTTTGTATGCTTGTTAAAAAATTTTTTTCGTGAGTATAATGTGAAACTCCAGCATACAGAACGATTCTAAACAATTTTTTATAAATAGTGTTTGAAGTCGTTTGACAGCTTCTGAGATATCAACATATTGAATTTTCGAAAAAACTCTTTTTTGGCGGGAGGAGAAAATTGTATTCAATTCCTTTATAAAGAGCAAGGATTGGGTGAACTTTTAACGAGTTTGTTTTGGGAAGTTAGATAGGTACTCCCTCTCCTCGATCTAAAAACATTCCTAGCTTGCTTAGAAAAGTTCACATTTATTTTCAAGGCGTTTAAAATATTAGATTTAGTATTCCCTAATTATTATGCAAATCAGTTTTCATTCCAACTAATCCAACAACAATGTTTTACTTTTTAGTCTTGCACAAATTTTCGTTACATGTTGGCAGCAATACGTATTCCTCGTGTCTACTATGTAAAATAGGTTGCGATGACTTTTAGAAAAACAAAGTATGGATTAATTTTGTGAATTTTATCGTCATGTGGTTTTTGTGCTTGTTGAAATTTGTAAGTTTGCGTCACATCACGTTGCTGAAGAAAAAGAATTTGACTAGTTTTCATTGTTCACATAAATTATATATATTCATTAATTTGGAATACAGTTCAAGTAATATATTATATTTAGGAATCTAAATACATATGCTGTCAAAACAGCTCGGTGATTAAAAATTTAGAAACTTGAAATAAAATTGGTACCTACGTACAAAATTTGGCCTTTCTAAGTTGATTTGAAAAGTTTTATGGTTGAAAACTTCCTCAAAAAAGCCGTTTTTTGCTCTCCCTTCCAAACGAACTAGAGAAGCTGAAATAATTTGTGTATGTTGATGTCTGACTCATTCTTTCATAGGAGATAAAAAATGAAATTTTTGAACTATTTGCCCCTTTTCCAGTCCCCTTCAAAATTTTAGTGATTCGCCATTTGAATTATATATAAACGTCAAAAAGTTGAACATTAGCAAATGATTACATATGGTCTGAAACGCAAGATTTGTAGACCCCCACCCTTCCACGATCCCCTTTCCTAAATCAGCTAGGCTGTTTTAGCTATTGTTGTCAGGTTGAGAACGCAGCTAAAACGTCAAATCATTTGAAACTACATTTTCAGTGTTACCACTATTGCCATATAAGATTTGATAATATTTTGAAGGGCGTACCGAGGACATTCTTCAGGGGGGGGGGGGAGAAAACCAAAAATTGTCAACTAATACCATAAAATTTTACCAACTGTTCACCTTTTTTTTTTTTAGTCTTCAAAAAATTTAAGAATAGCTGTTGTAATAATACTGGGCAAGTGATCAACTTTACCAACTTTACGCTAAAACTCCAAATTTACCAACTTTCCAAAAGCCAAAGGGGCTACGTCCCTGGTTGTGCGCTATACATGATATAAGTTGGCATCAGTTCGAATTTATTCGAGTTCTTATTTTCCCAAAAAAAATTCAAGTTCCCAATTTCAGCGTTGAACAATTATAAATTTCCCAACTTTTCAAAACACCTGGGGGGAAGCTCCCCCCATCACACACCACCACCCCCTCCCCCTTTAGTTACGCCCCTGGTTGGAAGATAGAAAATTTATATTTGAAAATAATATTTATATTTTTTTAAATAAATAAATTCTTTGTCATTAATAGGTTCATTTTTGCGTTTTGGGTAGAATTTAAAGTGTTGTTCAGCAACACATGCACGATTGCTATTTGTTGCCGGTAACTTTCCAACTATAAATGCGAGCATCGAAATTTGTACATGTGATTATATGAATAGTAATTAGTGTTTGTATTCGCAGATTTATTACTTCAAAATCAATCGATCGTTATTGTAGCGAGTATTTAGCCCAAATAATTACGCTGATTAATTAGTGGATATATTGGGTGTAAAATATGAAGCATGCGTCGTTAATGCGTATATGTCATTATTACGGCGCTGCGGTACCGTAATCGTAAATATTTATGTAATAATTATATATATATTTGTGTGATGTTATAGCGTAAGTGCAGATAGCGTTGGATACGGCGAGAATAAGAAATTAACCAGCTCGCACGGTAATTTCGAGTGTACGAATACCAGTTTCATAATCATAACGATGGTATTGCTCTGGAAATGACACCGGTTCATGTTTGGTAGTGGCAGGAAAAGTTTTATGGTTGGAATGAAGCGTTCCTCTTATACTACGATATATACGCGTATCGATGAATTAACCATTGAAAATCATTCTTTTCGCCATCGCCGATGCTGGCTAATGTTAGCCGAACTAACGTAAGATGAAGGGACTAGAGAAGTAGCGTCTGTAGCGTAAGACTATGGACGCAGCTTATAATTATGGAAGATGGAGGAAACATTATTAATCGACCTTGTAATCGGAAGGCGAAAAAAGAACGATAAATAGATGAAAATTGTCGTGCCGTTCTTGAGGTTTTCCAGTGGCATTCAGGATGTGGGGTTATTAGCTCGCGTTGTATGTAGCGTACCTGGTACCTACGTAGTACGTACTTTTAGTGCTTTAGTCCTATGTGTACAGTAGAAATCGAACGCTCGCGCAGGCACGATGCTGGCGAAATATTTCGCGTTTCGCGTCCTTTTCCGAGCACTGTGACACTATTAACGAAATAAATTTGTCACTTTCGCTCGACTTGGTCTAATAATACGGGCACGCTCCGATTACCTCGTTTTGCTTTAGTTTAATTGATGAGTTGGTTTTTTTCTTTCTATTTCTTTCCTTTTCATTTGGGCGTGCGTTTTGTTTTTTCTCTTTTCTTCGGGTTTATTTTCGTGCTATAGGCGCTGCGCTCCGTCATCCCAGCTGTGTTGATTTTTACGTATTAGCCGCGATGATGACGAAGACGAAGGAGCGTCTGTTTCGGAAACAGAGTAACGTTTTCTATCGCTGAATTCGCTCGTCTTCGTACTGATAGTAGGCGGTGAGTTATAAGTTGAGATTATTTGATAGATCGCGCCTCGTCCTTCGTCGCTCACCTAATACGATGTACAATATAGATTATAGAATATACAAAGTACCTACGCTACGTATATAGTCGAATATTAGTAACGGTGCCGGTTGATGTGTTGTTTGGCGCGTTTGTTTACAATCGTTCTCGTAACTTGTTGATTCGTCGAACAATACCGCGTGATCGGAATTTCATCGAAGTATAAATTTTAAGAGGCGATTATACGTTACGCCGCGTATACCGGTGTTGGTGATCGTGTTCATGTGAAAACAGTTATTTTTTTCTGCTCCTTTCTTTATAAACTGAGATTTCGATTCGAACAGCGCCAGCAGTTTGGTACGCGAGTATCTATAGTGTTCTGTGCAATATATCGGGATATTTGGCCGGAGTATTTTTGCGGTGAGTTTATGTAATTTTATCGTTCAATTTGAACATGTTAAGGCTTATTCAAGGTGGTACTGATGTGCCATCGAGGATCGCCGTTTAAACACGGATGCACTAGTTGATCTTGAAAGTTCCATACAGTGTGTGGCTCGGTGCTTACTTTTCTTCGGGTTTTTTCCGTTGTAGTCGAAAAGTCAGGATGATGATTTTTGATTTATTTTTTAATGTTTACACCTAGAAAAGTAGACTTATTATACTAGAGTTTTCGTTTCTAAATCTCAATGTATAAATCTGTCTCCCTCCAATCACTGCCGAATAAGTGCTACACTCCTCTAAAAGTAGAAAAATCACGTAGAAGTATATTTTTCTCCATAATTAATTTACGCTAAATTATTTATGGAAAAGGTTGATAGAAATGGTCCCTTTCGATGGCATTTTTTTTTATCGTGGATTCAAATGTATTGGACTGGCACCCTCTAACTACTTCCAAAAAGGTACCAGTCGCCTTCAGGAATAAAAAAATGTAGCTAGTATTAGGCAAAATTTGCTTGAAAATATTGGAAAAAATTAGATTGAATTTCAGATTTACTATCAACGATTAAGCAGTAAAAGTAGCAATTCAGTGTTGATTTTTTTATTTTATTTATTAAATCGATAACTCTGGTGATCCTTTAAAATTCCTCCAATTATTATTTCACGTGAAAAATTTGATGAAAAAAGAAGAGAAAATATACGTATATTTCAAAGCTGTAAGCTGATGATGAAGAAATTATAAAAATTGGGAAAAAATTAAATGCGCACCTTGTTTATATTTTTCGATTTAAATTTCTAAATAGAGATCAAACCACTAAGATATTTATTTTTCTCTAAATTTTTTTCACGAATCCTGTTTTTCGGTCAGTTGTAAACTTTTACATCTCCAGACTTGTGAATTTTTTGAAAAAATATCGTTTTTCTCAATTTTCTATGAGCTCTCTTGCTTTCTTTTTGTTTACATCTTTATTAAAATTACGTGAAAGAAAAGCGGAATATCTGATGTAGTGCGTGAAAGTCGCATATCTGACAATAAATATATGCTTGATCATGCTGTCATGATGGTGATCACGGTACCGATCGCTGTGTTGTTGTCGTTTCTCAAAAACGAGTTTATCATTTCGAAGATTAAGTTTAGTAAAATTTTCTTTGATATAAATAACTGTAGTATAGCAGGTAACAGGAGTCGTTTTCTTCTTTATCATTTTCTATAAAAAAATTAAAAAAATGAACGGAGATGATGAATCTTAATATTACTGTGTTACCTCCAAATACAATCCGTCAGGAGTGTAGCTGATCAATTATGTGACACTTGGCTTGTACTTTAGCTGATGAGCGATCATTGAGCAAGCCTCATTAGCTTTTCGATTTTTTTCATCTACATTTTTTTTACTCGCTTATTTTCATTCCAAAGGAGTCCGTACCTTTTTAGGAGTAATTAGAATGTAATATAAGATTAATATACTTGTATTTAAATTTATACCATAAAAGAAATGTTTAATTATAATTTTTAGCTGTTTTCTCGTAATTTCGTTAAATTATGAATGAAAGAATATACAGTTTGTGAAAGTAGTGAAAATGTTGAAAAAGTATTTGAATTTTTTCGGGGATGAAAATGATTAAAAATGTAATTTTAGGTAAAAAGTAACGAATTTATGTTTTTTTTTTCTAATTTCCTTAAGAATGACGCTGTGTACATCTAAAAATTCGAATTGTACATTTTATTTTTCTGATTGTTTCTACTCTTTACATTTAATAGTATTTTGCCTGATTTTTTTTGTTGGTGGAAGGGGGGCAGGAAGTAGGAGAAGTTAGTTAGTTTACTGTTACTCAACAAATCGTCGTGAAGAGGAAAAATCACCATTCTTTCTCATCAAGTTTTCATGAAAAATTCGACCTTTAAATTGTCTAGCAATTTTGCCTATTAGACCAATTTCATTTTTTCTACGTGAAAGTACTAAAAAAATAAATTGGATCCCATCTGTTAGTTCATCCAACTGAAAACCACCATATTGACTCATGCACCGTTCTTTTTGCGAAAAATGGAACGAATAAAAAATTTTATTCAAGTACGTTTTTCGTTTTTGGAATCGTTATAGTGGGACGTTTTTGAAAAATTCAAGTAACTCGTAGTGCAGTTTATTTGTACGATAGTTTTACATTACGTTTCGTACAGTCATCTGTTTTCCGCGTGTATCCTAATTCCGCAGTCTGAACGACTTGTACGTCGTGCACACGTTCATCGAGTTTCATTAAGACTTCTTGGACGACAACGAAGATGCTATTAATTTTCAATTAACGTGCCCACACGTTTTCGTAAATCGCATATTACAGTGTGGCGTCGTCGACCGAAGACGTAACTTGTTTGATTGTCGCGTTGTATACGAGTTGTATTCGATTCTCTTAGCGCTTGATTGTGAACGTCTTTAACCTATTGATTAATCATGGTGACTTTCTTTCGGCGATTCGAAGGTATGTATTTTAAAGGGTCATACGTTGTTCTCGTATGTAAAAAATTCAAACTTTTACCCCAATCATTTTGAAACTATATGTAATTGTAGTGATTTATTCATACATCTAGGAAGTTGAAAAAAAATTGAACGCAGAAATTAATAGGTAATTTTGTGTGTGTTTTTTTTCAATAATTTTTTAAATATTTCAAAAAATAAAAATAATGGAAAACTAGGTTCTTCGTTTGTAAAAGCCTTTTAGTTGATACTGAATTCGCAATGTCCGAATCGCTTACATAAACGACATTCTTCGCATTATGCGTTTATAGAATAGTTGATCGGTATGAAGCTGGGTGCTACGAAGACGACGAAGTCTCTAAATGGAAACAAATATGAACTCGTTAACGCGAGCTATCTGCTCGCCGATCCGCTGATGACCCTATGGGCTACGACGTGGCCACACTATTAGGTAGTTATTTTTCGTATTTGAAGTTTAGCCTAGACGCTTAGAATAATAATTGTCTTTATCATTTACCCGATCGCGAGAATACGTGTAGGGCTTTCGTAAGTGTGACGAATGCTGCTGCGTAGATTGCTCAATCTGCTCGACCGCGCGCGTAAGTAATTAATTTTTTAGGCGGAGTGGAAAACGATGCTGGCGCGAGTGAGCGTGAAACTTCTCTCGTGTAATTCGTATTTTCTGGTTGGTGGGGAGTATTGGTGGACAAGGTTGATAAGAATGATAAGGAATTAATTTTACGAGCAAATATGTTGAAGAATTCATTCGATTCAAGTATTTCAAAGCTGTACAATTCTTAAGAAAATTGTAAGAAAATATGAAAAGATATGCTTGTAGTTCCTTTCATTTCTGTAATATTATATTTAAAAGTAAGCAGATATTATACCCCGAAATATTTTTAATCTTTTCTCTGAATGAAAAAGCCAATGTTTCAAACCATGGTATGCTTATTAAGAGCTTGATCTATTAGCTCGTACTCTTGTCATAACGTCTCCTACAATGTGATTGGTTTTTTTTTCTGTCAAGAGAGGTCTATGAACTCGACTTTTTGTTTTTTCTGAAGCATTATAATACGATTTTTAATTACTAATTAGACAAGGAGGCCTGAACTAATATGCAAAGTCATATGTCCAAAAAATTTCCTAATTTTTGAAATAAATTGTATGTAAATTTAAGATGAACTAATTTATCTCCATCATGCTTCAACATAATCCCTTTTCGTGGTGTTATACGAGTGCTTGTGCGAATATAAAACGATTCAAAACGTTTTAGGAATTTTTCAACTAGGTTATTCTCTCGGTGCTTAGCTCATGAACTCTGAACGGCCATCACATCTTGAAAAATCCGCTTTCCATCTTCGATTTCAGTCTTGGAAAAAAAAAGTAGTCAGGGAGTGACGGATTAGGCTGGTAGGGAAAGCGGAGATTGATCAAAGTAACTTGATTTTCGGTGAAAAAATTCAGAATGAATACAAATGTACGTAGGCTGATACGTTATAGTGTAGCAATGATTTGCTCCCGTGCTTCGTAACAATCTCAGAAGATAGTCCAGCGATCATTCTGAATCTTTGTTTATATTTTACATTTTTTTATTTATTTATTTATTTATTTTAATTATTAATATTATTATTATTATTAAATGGTTGAAATTATGTTTTTGCGAAGAGGTTTTTCAGTGTGTAAGAATGATTTATTAATAATTGAAAAATCATTATTGCCTGTTCATGTTAATCAAGGTTCAATAGGTTTAGCAAAAATTGAGTTTTGTAGTCTTGGGTCACTCGTTTACTTGATTTACCTTTACTAAAACGAGAATTAAATGCATATTTAAAGAAGTGTAAATGTTAATTTTTTTTTTTTCATTTTAAATTTTGGTATTCGCTGAAATGAATGAACTGCTAAGATGAGAACAGAAGAATAGTTCTGTGTAGAAGCTCGATTGATTGCATAACTTGGTGAGTAAACGGATACTTGTACGACCTTCAGATCGCAAAGGTATACTAGCGCATACGAGTAGTGAAGCCAACTCGCGTATGAATGGAAGAGTGGCAGATTATTACGACGTCTAAGGTTAAAAAAGTACCTATTTGGTACACATGTTCGAAGTAGGACATTGGAGACGATGATTTTTAAATTGACGTTGACTTTTCTTCATCGTCAGTAACCAGGTAGTTGCGTACTTTTTTAGCTGTCAACTACACATGTGTTTATGTAATTCGTTCTTTTGTTTCGAATTTTTCTCATTTTTGTATTCAGCATTTGTGAAATGTTTTGGACTATCGACTCGTTAATTTGTAAAATTGAATTTATATTTACCTCTGCTTCTTTGTTTTCGAAAGTAAGGTAGATTATAAGCTCAAAGTATTGGACGTTCCAAACATTTTTTCACACGTGGTGTTGGTAGGTCATTTGATAACTGAGGAGCTCAGTGTTCTCTATTTAATCTATAATCCATGGATCAAAAAGTGCTCTAGAAACTAATTTTACTGAAATTCTTTGGAAACCACAAAAATGAGCTGGGAAAGTGTAGATATGAATTGCGACAACCTAAATAGGCCTTTCGCATTTTTTAACTTGCATAATACAGGGGAGAGAGAGTGGAGCCCCAAAAAAGTATTTCTATGAACTTGATGGGACCAATAAACTCAACGAGTTGATTTCATATAGTTGTAATATTTCTGCCGAGACCCTACACAAACGGATTTTTTGAGATTTGAATTCAATTTTTATGCAGTTTTGATAGTTTTTCACTGTCAAAATTCTCTTTTGGTGCCATTATGTTTCATATATTTCGTTACACAGAGTCATTTTAAATAGTCATTCTTAAAAATGGCTGGAAAATGCCTGCGTAATGCGAAGTAATCAAGCCAAGCTGCGAGACGTGAACCCTCCATCGTGGAATTTTTTTAGAGAAATAATTTTTTGGAAGTGCCCGTGCGACTTACCGAAATAGTTTAGAGTTTCGCGGTGAATTCAAAAATTTCGGAAATCAGGTCTATACTAAGAATTCCAAAGATGAATTGTGTGTTGGATAATGATTTTTATTAGTCTCTGTGTAGCGAAGTAATTTGTAATCAAGTTTTATTTTGGTTTTTAAACAAGAAAATATTATGCTCAAATGCAAAAAAAAAAAAATTGAATGCCTTATAGTAATTTTTTTTCTATTTTTTTAGAAATCCAAAAATTTTCAAACTTTTAATACATTTTGGTGTAGAATGTAATTAACCGTGATTTTTGGGAAAAAAATCGTTCCACTTCAGTTTTAGGAATCAGTTATCAAGATAAGTTATAAATTTTTGAACATTGACCACATTTCACTAAATTAAATTGCAATTAATGAAATAAAATCGAATTTAATTTTAATTGTTCGAATTGGTTTTGCAAAGATATCGTGGATTTTTTGTTGACCTGTGCATACCATTAAAACAAATACTGGCAATATTTTTATGAAAAAATATTTGTGTGCGCCAAAAAAAAAAAAAACGTTCTGCTTGTCCATTATTCGTTAAATGCAGTTCGCGTGGAACGCGAACGTAGACAGGTGAAAAAAAATAATAACGAAATACGTGGGCGTAGCGCCGTGCGCCAGTTTTACCACGGACCACGGTCGAAGACTAATTATAGTTAAAAGCGAAAATACGAGTACTCGGCCAGAGATGTTATAAACATGAAGTATCGATCGAAATTCAGTATGCATATTTTTATAAGGTTAGGCGAGCTTTCAAAAACTAGTGCCGAGTAAGTCTCGCAAAAGGAAGCGAAGTTGAAGTACGGTCGCTTCGTTAAGGCGATTTAATGTTAAACGTGCGGTGGTCGGAATTTTTTTCTTTCGAGGGTTTCGCGAAGTCGCAGTGGTCGGAAAATTGATAGCGTGGGCGGCCGAACCGGCGAACGTCGAACATATACGGTACTTACCTTTACGTGAGTATTTGCAGCCAAAATTTTTGGCGCTGTACGTCGCGGCGCGGCGCGTTTTGTTGATATAATCTGTTAACGTTCTATTCGCTCGTATTTTTGTTACTCTTAATTCGATGTTTACGTTTTCGCGTATAAGAAGACACTTATACGCGCCGTATACGAGGATGATGGCGACGACCGGCTTTTACTAAATTAAACGTTAATTTCGCTTATGCAATCTTTATACTTTATTGCGTAGTTTTACGGCTCCGTTCAAAATAGACGGCCGATTTATTCGGTACCAGAGCCCCAGTCTGGCCGCCTGCGCCTGTCGGTATCATCTTACGGCGCGGTACGGCGCAGCGCCCATATAAATGAAACTAATTAAGTTGATACCGATACGAACGATTTAATAAATTTAATTAATCATAATTTCTAGTTAAAATCCGCGCTTCACTAGTCGTAGGCGGTGTTATGCGGTTCGTATTGATGTTGGTGTTCGCGGTTTCATTGTGAATTCGTGATTTCTTATCGTTTTGTAGAACGATACCGTATCGACTGCCATATCATTTTCACCGTAATCCCGTATTATGCGGTTGATTTTCTAATTCCATCGAATGCTTGGTAGTGGATTCTTCGGGTGAAACGAGTGTAATTATGGCATTTTACACGCTTCCCAGTACTGCTAATTTTGTTATGTGCCGAGTCCTTCATATGCAGTTTAATCGATTTTTCTAAAATATGCTAGGATTTTCAAAATGTCTGCTTAGACTAAGTAGTCTCGCGTTTGAAGAAGATGAAATCGCTGGTGAACGTGTTCTTATCGCCACCCTCAACAATGTAATGAAACTTCGCATCGATTCTCTTTATGGTCAATGCGCTGTACCCCTGTTGTACATCAAAACCCATTGAAATTAGTTTCTCACCAATAACTCGCGAGAAGATCGTACGATAAAAATAGCGCAGTGCCAAAATATTCCACTCGCGGTTTTACGTAATTTAGCTCTTTATACTTTTTTTTTTCATAGATTTGATAGCAAGCTCGAAGCTCAGTTTTTGCGCAGGCATTTATGTACAAATGTAGGTAGTAGGTACCTACAACTATATTTGAAATCACTATTTTTTCTAGCAGTCAAAAAATTCTAATCCTTGATAAAATACTTGTGATACATATCTTAACCCAAATTCGGTCACAAGTGGTCCTAAATGTTGCCCTCGATGAAAAAACTCCACAAAAATTTTTTGACCTTCCACCCCCACACCTTCCTGAGAAATCGACTCCCATATGTCGAAAATTCAATATTTTTTAATTCTGGATGGGATGGATGAAAAATTTTGAAAATTTCACTATTGATAGGCATTATATAAGTACATTTGTGGAAATTTTCTCACATTTTTCGATTTATATTTTCTTGAATTTTTTAGGCTTTGAAATTTTCAAAAAATTGTAAAAAATTTTTTTGAGGGGGTACATGGCTGAATTTTTTTCCATAATTAGCTCGTACTCTAAGGTACAACGTGATAATATTTTCAACCCTCCGAAGGGGGGGTGGAAGTTGGTCAAAAAAAATGAAATGTGTAACAAGAACGCCTCCTAAATTCACTTTTTTGCATTTTTTTTGCGAACAACGCGTTTTAGAAAAAAAGTAGTAGAGTAATCAAATGTTTCTCATTAAATTCTCTATAAGAAAGGGTCTTATAATTTTTTTCGTATACCCATTAGGGGAGAAGATAGGGGACTACAAAGTTACTCCTAAATCGACATAATGATGATGAAGTTAAAGTAGTACCTATAATAGTCCAGTCGTATTACGATTACAATCGAGACTAATTGGGGGCCGAAGTTTTTCTGAGGAAACTTCTAGCCAATAGTGTCCGTAACAACACCTAACTTTCCCCCAAAAATCACGCCATTGCTTTTCCCTCAAAATCCACATTTGTGGCACCAAAACTAGTTTTTTGCAAATAACACGCGTTCTAATGTAGATACAGAGAAAAAGTCCAGTTAAGAAGTTATGCTGATCAGATTTCCAACAAAAAATATTATTACGCAATTTTCGCCCAAATTGATAGAATCGCGAGAAAACGCACTTGAAACGCCCCACTTACACTGCACATAGGCTCATAGCGCGATTTTTGATATAAAGCACAGTGTTATGATAATGTTTTATGTTCTCGTCGTGCCAATGACTACAAGGGGCGGGGGGAGGGTAAAACAAATTTTGTTTTTTCACAAAAATTGATCTGGTATACCGCTTGATAGTTTCAAAATAATTATAATATGATAGTAATTAATTATCAACCCATGAGTAGTATCGAATGTGATACATTTTCGATAATAAACAAAATTTTTGCGATAGTGTAATACATAATAATTATTAGTATTAGGAGTAGCTTTGTAGTCCCCTATCTTCTCCCCTAATGGGTATACGAAAAAAATTATAAGACCCTTTCTTATAGAAAATTTAATGAGAAACATTTTATTACTCTACTACTTTTTTTCTAAAACACGTTGTTCGCAAAAAAAATGCAAAAAAGTGAATTTAGGAGGCGTTCTTGTTACACATTTCATTTTTTTTGACCAACTTCCACCCCCCCTTCGGCGGGTTGAAAATATTATCACGTTGTACCTTAGAGTACGAGCTAATTATGGAAAAAAATTCACCCATGTACCCCCCTCAAAAAAAATATTTACAATTTTTTGAAAATTTCAAAGCCTAAAAAATTCAAGAAAATATGAATCGAAAAATTTGAAAAAATTTCCACAAATGTATTTATATAATGCCTATCAATAGTGAAATTTTCAAAATTTTTCATCTATCCCATCCAGAATTAAAAAATATTGAATTTTCGACATATGGGAGTCGATTTCTCAGGAAGGTGTGGGGTGGAGGGTCAAAAAATTTTTTGGGGAGGGGCAACATTTAGGATCACTTGTGACCGAATTTGGGTCAAGGGCCGTTTTCACTATCTTATCAGGAGAGACCCGTTCAATAAAGATAAGAAAATGTGACCAATGTTGTTTTTTTTTCAAAATCATCGAAAATCGACTCAATAGTAATAATCACTAAAGCTCATATTTTAAAAATTTGAGTTGTTTGAGGCTTCTCAAGCTTACCTCTAGTTTGGCCTTCCAACATTTTAAGTTTGAAGTTTTCAGGTGAATTTGTTGAGATAAAATTAGAGATTCGTGAAATTTCTTTGGATGGTTTCCCATTCAGAAGCTGTTCTTCGATCTATTCCATCCCACATTATCGATAAAATATGATTTTGGATGGCTTTCATCCATAATGTAATGAGTAGTATCTGACGATCAGCAAAATGATGGTGACATTTAGTATGAATTCAGGTTCACCTTTTAAACACTTTTTACGAAAAAAAAAAAACACGTTGGAAATTTTGTTCCAATTGTTGAGTTTCGAAAACCTATCGAATTCGAATTCCAATACGTGCGTGAGTAGCTGTGATTGCAAATAAGACGACTCGTCTGAGTAATGATTTCACCGTACGAGTACGACTCGGTCAAGTGAAAATAAGCGATGAAAAAGCGCGTTTTTCTTTCGTCGGTTCGTACGAGTATTTGTGTTATGTAATTCGTCATGTGCGAACCAACCATAAGGAAGTTACTTACGGCTAACGATGCGTGTAAATGTTTCACATGCTCGACCATGTTACGTATGAAAGCGAACCGCGCATCGATCGAAAAAGAATGCGAGCGAATGATAGGAAACGGGTTAAACGAACCGAGTATTCATAAGTACAAGACTACGAGACGTACGAGTATAAAGCCATACACGGATACATGTCGTACATCGGCTTGGACGCGACGACCAATACGTATTTGAAATGCGAGGTTACAAGAAAAGATCACCTTTACAAAAATTTGCGCCCATTGCGAATAGAATAATATAAGTTTAGAAAAAAAAAATGTTACTAGAGGAAAAAATAGTTTGTTCGCGAGTTGGCATTTGCGTTAACTTGACGAAGTACCGGTACGTAAAGTTTGGCATGTAGTCGAGAAATTAGAATATTGTGCAACGTACTCGTACATATTGTTTAGGTTTAGCTGGATGGGCGACACAATATGCCATGAGAGTATGTAACAGACGAAGAAAATAAAGCGCAACCGTAGTACTCAGCCAGCCGGCAAAAAGTACGTAGTATTGTTTGTAATTAGGTCCGAGTACGTTTACAATTTACATAAAACAATCAGTGAAAAGGGTTATTCGAAACACCTGCTGGTGTTGCGACGCAGCAGGTGAAAAAAGTATCGTATGTATCGTTATGTATTTGTAACTTGGACTTTGGAGGACATACTGACTTATTATAGTCAGACTCGGACATGTCGTGTGAAAATAGTACCTTCCTAAACGTATACGTATTGCATAAAATGAAATAAAAATGATAATAATTACAGTTACGAAAAATAAAAGCTGCCATACGTATATCTGATCTGGAGATCACGATTACCTACCTAACTAAATATAAAATTTGCGCGTTTATCGAAGAAACGGCACGTTGGCGACCGTTCGTTTTAAAGGGCACGGGAACAAGCACCTATAGTATTGACATCCACCAACTTTACACCTGTATCGGTGCCAAAAACAAAGCAAAAAAAATGAAGAAATAACGTTTCTGGGAACGTAGCACGTAGAATTACAAACGTAGAATATCGTCTCGCCTCCCACGATTATTTATGCGTTTATAATTATTGTTATGCGCTATTGTATCGAGTTCCATTTGTCTAGGGCTATTTGTGGAAACAATGTTGCCACGATGCGATTTCGCAAACACGCTGCGATAATGGCTATCTCTTACTATCACCATTACGCTGTAGGCATGGTGTCGAGTAATTCTCTCCTTTTGTAGGCCGAAAATGTTGAGTTGACGTAAAAGAATGCAAGAATTCGACTCCGTATTGAAAATTTTTGAGAAAAGGATGCTGCTTGTTGATACTTCTGAAATAAGTGGAGAGATTGTGAAGAAAATCTCCGTGCTCAAACTTGGGATGCCTTAAGTTCACATTGATCTAACACAAATCTGCATTTTTTTGCGACGTTGCTACGGGAACCATTATTTATGTAATTTACGGTATTTACTGATACTCTGGAAACATTTTTTTTCCCCAATATAAACACACGAAACCCTTAAATATGGCTCATCTTGCATGTAAACGTAGAAATGAGCATTGAATATTGAGTTATTAATTGACGATGTGAACATTTATTAAATAATAAACATGATTTTTGAACTTGATACGAATTCATTTTGTGGAAAAGAAATTGAATGAAAAGAGGATATTGTGACCAGTTATTTTGTAGGATTTAATAATGTTGCCCTCGATGATGAGAAATCGTTTATTGAAAAATTAAAACATCGAGGATTTTCCTTTTCTATTCGAAATTTTACAACATTAGGTGAGTTTTACACATCAATGATCACATTATTCAATCCTACATCAAGATTTTTATTCATAATAAATCCTCATTCCAGAAAATTCATCGATTTTTTCTCATTATAAACATCGTAATGTAAATATTGACCCGGGATCACTGTTCATCAAGGAATCGAATAAGTTATATAAGTGTCAACATGGAGATTGCTATTATGATGTAAAGAAAGATCTACATCAAGTGAATAAACATTTTGTGTAACAGGATGAAAAATGTTAATCCAGCTTACCGATGCAATGCTGAGATTAATTTGTAATTACAGCTCTCAAATTGCAATTGGAAAATTAAAATGAATACGAAAAAAATATTTAAAATCAAAACATTTTATAGTAGTAAGTGATAACTGATAAGGACTTGTAAAAATTTTCGGGTTTGATGACTGATGGATGCAGCAGTGATTATTGCGAGGATGTTTGGCAACGTGTGGTGCTAGATCAATGTGAACTTAAGGCATCACCTCAAACTTGATGCTGCTTGTTGGGAACGTTACTCGTATTATAGGCAGGGGCGTACCGAGGACATTCTTCAGGGGGGGGGGGAGAAAAGCAAAAATTGCCAACTAATACCATGAAATTTTACCAACTGTTGACTTTTTTTTTTTTTTTTTTTTTTTTTTTAGTCTTCAAAAAATTTTAAAATAGCTGTAATAATACTGCGCAAGTGCTCAAGTTTCCCAACTTTACGCTAAAACTCCAAATTTACCAACTTTTCAAAAGCCAAGGGGGCTACGTCCTGGTTGTGCGCTATACATGATATAAGTTGGCATCAGTTCGAATTTATTCGAGTTCTTATTTCCCAAAAGAACTTCAAGTTCCCAATTTCAGCGTTGAACAATTATAAATTTCCCAACTTTTCAAAACACCTGGAGGGGAAGCTCCCCTCACCCCTCCCCCCCTTAGGTACGTCCCTGATTATAGGTATAAAATTATTTTCTCCGAAGTTTCCCAACTTTTAGCATTATAATGGCTAAATGATGTAAAAGAACATGCAAAAAAATTTAGCCCACTGACTTACCGGTAATATACCGCCAAAAATTTTCAAAATTTAAAATAAGTATTTAAAAAAAAAGCGTAAGCAGTTCCAATTTTTTGCTTTCAATGATTTTATTCTGTCGTATGAAAATTTAAAGAATTGTTAGTCTCTATTTTTTCAGTCTCCTCCACCCTCTCCCCTCCCCCAAACTTAGAGTATGAATCGATTTTTTTTTTTTGAATTAGACTGAAAAATTGCTTTGTACCATTTGAAAATTTATAAATTAAAAGCCGAAGCTATAATAACTGAATATAATTGTCGATGGTGAAAAAACTTGCAAAACATTTTACCAGACAGAGGAGTGTTAAAATGGTTGAAATTAGGTTCAAGAAGTGAATGGTTGTGGAATGAACGAAACATGATTTCTGCATCGGGCTAACTAACTCGTTAGTATTTCAATTTTCACGATTACATCTGCGATTGTTCTTACTGAAGCGAAGGAAAGATGTAACGACAACGACGTCAACACGCTGATTATACCGATGTGATTGAGTGATTCGATGATGGGTGAAATGTTTGCATTACCGATGACACGAAATGGTCATCAATGAAATTGCGTAAACATGTTAACTTTTGACGGAAATCGAATGAACAGTGAATTTTTGAAAGCTGTTATATGCTGAAGAAAAATTCGCGGTAGCACGGTTTTGGGTAAACACGAGTTTTGCAAGTACGCTCGCTGCTTTTCCTTTTTATACGTATAGTGGTGTTTCGTCTGTTACGCGACCTTACATGTGTTATCAATAAGGTAAACAAACGGTACTCTATAGTGTATTCTGTTGCATGGTAGCTGTCATGTGTCTTTTTATATGGAGAAGAAGAGGCGGGTGTAGATGATTTTACTCTAGTTTTTTTTTTCCATTTTTTTTTTCAACAGTAGCGTTATTACATCGGTATTCTTGTACTGAAGAGAAGAGGATAATGATCTGGTGTTAATTGCGATTTCACGTTTTGCGAATTAAAATGAATTCAGTAATATATGAGTACAGAGTTTGATTTTCTCAGATACATTGCGTGGAAAAATATGAGCCATGTAAGAACTTCATGACTTGATTTTCCCTTCAAAACGCATGTTTAGCTTTTAACTTTCTTCCAACTCTGCATAGAAATAGGAGACTGGAATTTAGATATGCTGATACCTTTAGTTCGCTGTGTCATATGAAATCATAATTAAGATCTTTCAACTTTTCATTTGCGTGTCATATTCTAAATGTATTGTCCGCCCTCGTTGACAGGCATGATCTTGGATATTATCCTATAGATCAGCTTTCGTTTTATAATAGTTTCGTTTGCTGAACGTGTTTCATTTTCATATGGTGCTGAAAACTTGATATCTTGACTTTTTTAAATGAAATATTCCTCTCCTCCCCAATCAGTTCGGAAATTCCATGTTTTTAGTTAAATTTCCCCGCTATTATGTCTGTATGTTGTCCGAAAGCGATCTCAAAGAGGAATAGGTGTCGGATATTTTCCATTTTTCGTGTTTGAGGCTAATTAGGTCGAAATAGGTTCAAAGTGTGGCTGATCAACCAAAATTTTAGTAATATTGGGGAAGTCTTGTCGCTCATATTCAATGAATCTAGACCGATATTTTTCTTAAAAGCAAGAAATACTGAGTACATTTAGTAAGTTATGTATAAATTGCACACAAACAAAACAACATTGTTGCAACTTGTAAAAAAAGATAATCCTTATGAATCCTTTTACACGAGAATCGATGTGTTACACTCATTGCATGAAAAACGACTGCGTTACAACGAGCATTCAGCTTGCAACGAAAAATGGGACGAGGTGTCAAAACCCCCTGAAGCAACGCAATCTAGAGCGTCGAGACTATCCAACCGATCAAACCGTATGAAAATCGGTTGAAATGGGGAGACTGTATGTAACCACGCGAAATTTTAAGAGCCAGAAAAATTTCATCGAAGTCAAATTACGATGTAAAATACGATTAAAAAATTGCGCAAATGAACGAGATACTTTTGGTTGAATTTAATATAGGTCACACGCCAGATCTTCATCAGCTTGAAATTTGAAGGGGAAAAAAAATGCAAATGAATCATCGCTAATCACGAATTGCATCCAAGAATACCTGTTTCGCTTTGCAACACTTCTGTCGACTATTCCATGCAAAAAGTGTAACGCGATAGCTATCGTTTTTATTGAAAACTCAACTAACCCCGAAGCGTGAATCCTGTGATGATATAAAAGCGGAATTTTCCTCGCTCTGATCACGCCCGGCGTACCATGTGCACCGGTACCACCGGTAGTCGGTGTAAATGGAGGATTTTTTGTTTAGTCACCACAACTTGGTAACACTGTTTGCGATCGCGGTAAGTTTCTGGATTCACGTACGTTTATTAATGAGCCGGCGCACACCGCACTGAAAACATTTTGTCGGAGATTCGCGTTATGTGATTGTAATGTTCGCTTTTATAGTCGCTTCGTAATTTATTCTTACCCGTATTCCGTCGAAATTCGATAATCGTTTGCATCGCCGGGAGAGAGCGAGGGATAAAAAATAATCGTAAACCGCGAAAAACGACAAGTGGTGTACGTTGTTGGGCTCGTGTGGTTATTCTTATAGGCGATAAATTCAATTCGATACTTCGGTGTTATTTTATATGGTAGTGTTCGTGTACGAAGGTGCATTAATCACATTATAGTGTGAACTGATTGCTGCGCGTGAAAATCTCCTTGGATTAGTTTGCCATTGGAGGTGAGTGGTATCTAGGTAATACGTATCGTACTCGAGTTCATATTATTCGCGTTTACTCGCGAATCGACGAATTATTTATTCGAAGAAATTTCCATCAAGATGGAAAATTAATGCGATGTTTCGCGTTGTTTTTTGCAATTGAAGAGCTTTAAATTTTGGAGTACGTAATTGTTGTATTTGAGAAAATTGATTATGATAATTATGCGGTATAAAAATTTCGAAGAATGATAAACAGAATTTTACATTCCGTATATGGATACAGCCGGCTACCGCTGATAAGAAACCTTGTGTCAGCAATAATCTAATGACCTACTCTCAAAATAGAGCTTGGATCTTAGTGTGAAGTAATTTTCGAAGAAGTTGAAAAAACTTTTGGTAAATCGATGGTGGTGATAGTGGTATTGGCGAATACATGGAAATGCATTGAGATAGTATGGGACCATCGAGGGGAGCGGGGGTAATAAATGGAAATGGTATATTAGCCCTATGATGGTTGCATATCTCACGAAGTCCTCTCCAAGAGTAGAGTGAAAAAAATAATTTTCAGTTTTCCATTACGATTTAGACTACGAAATTCGTTGAATTTTCCTCAATAATTTTCATTAAGAAAAAAGTAAAAATTAATTTTTAGTCCGTAATTAAAGAAAAACTTTGGCGAGTAAGTTGAAACCAAAATTAGCATAATCCTGTGATTAGAAAAGATGAAAACTGAGCTAAAAGTTATACCAAGGAAAATAATTTGTGAATATTTCCACGGTAGAAATGATTAACTTGAAGAAAAAATCATTTCTATGGTAAATCATGAGAGGACCTTTTTGGTAGAAAAAAGTCTATAATATTTCTTTTTATTATGTTAACAAATCGTGTTTTTAGCTGAGTTTTTAATTAAAAGCTAAGCTATTTCAACGTACCAAATTTTAGGCGCAGGGAGAGGAGACCATGAGAGTTTCATTTCAGTTTTTGATCGCATTTCTTATATTTGTCTTCAGTTCTTCCCCTCCAATTCTTGATCTCGACTTATCTGCCTACCTCCTTCTCCGCTCTCCATTCTGGAATGTCTTAGAAAGACATAAGTAATAAATTTATAATAGTGATGTAACTTTATTACATTTTTGCGAATTTTTGAATTTTGAGTTACGGGAAGGAGTCTACAATAGTGATCCAACAATATCTTCGAGCAAAAAAAAAAAAAGAGTTTGGGTCATTCGAACATTTTTTTATCTTATAATTTGTCTAGAGAAGAAGATTTTTCGACGTTCGAGTTTCAAAAGGGTGGTGATTTTTTTTAAAGCCAGCGTAAGCGATTTTATGAGACTTGGTGTTTTGAGTTTCAAAGAAGAGGTCAAAGCTCTACATTTTAACCGATTTTGAATTTTTTTTTGTACGGATGAGCTTTCACATCTCTCCCCATATTTTAGGGCTTTCCAAAAATTGACTGAGATGTACTTTAATGTACATTTTAGGAATGTGAAAGAAATCTGCCCGAAAGATGTACCTAATACGAAACAAAAGGAGCATTTAAGATGCCTTTGTAAAAAGAATGGAAGTTCATTCATCCCAAGCTGGGTAAAGTTGTATAAGCACTAAGCAGGTTCAATTACTTGGTGGTATGTTAAATTCCCAATTTTTTTGTCTGCAGTGTTGTAACATCAAAAAAGTAGTTGTTATCACTTGAGCACGTGCCTGAAGCGAACTAATGATAAAGAGGTGTAAAGTAAAACACCAAATTTTTTTTTCTGTGAGCTCATGTCTACTCTCTTGACGTTATTTATAATCGTATCATTAGTTGACTTATGAAAAATTGGAGTTAGTTACTTTTCAAGAAATTTTTTTGTGACCATGGCGAAGTGATTGAATCTGCTTTATACTACTTTACCCACCTTGGATTCACCCACATCATTTTTTTTCCGTACCCTTTCAACCTTACAACTTGCATACCGTATTCTTTCATTTATGAGAACAAAATTCGATATGCTTTCCTAATAAAATTATTTGTGGGAGAAGTACTTGCTGGTAAAATGGTTGCAATCAATAAAACAGGGTACCTTTTGAAATAATAAAAAACGCTGAAATTTCAAATGTTATTTATATTTGTATTAAATGTCACGTTCAAAAAAAAAAAGATTGAAAAAATAGGTCGTAAAAAGAGGACAAATTTCATCGAAGCGTGCAAAAGAAAAAAGTTTACGAAGTTGAAGCTTTGTTTTGCGCTCGAACAGCGGTTGACAAGTACATATTTTCGCGAACATCGTCGATTTCGCACCCGCCCTCGTAACAGTGGTAGCGTTGAAATTCGGCAAATGTTAATTATATTGCATACTAAACGCCTGGTAGTAGTAATTTTTTCAACCTGATGCTACCATTACGCAGGTTGGCGTGAATAGTTGGGTCGTAGTGATGAGTTTCGACCTTGACGTGAATCGTTACGCGTAGCGTGTACTACGTAGGTACTGGGTACACAGTATTCATCATACAGCATACAGCATAAAGTTTACAATGTACACGTTGTTGTACATAGTACACACGAAGATATTTATCTAGGTATAGCCCCGTTGCAAATACGCGTATGAGTACCGGGTATGGACTGGTGTTAAAAATTTCTCGTCCAACTCGGAAGGATGTTACACGCAAGATGGTAATGTAAAAAACTTGTTAAAAGTAAGGTGACTCAATAGGATTCTTCTTCATCGGATTTAGAGTTGAGTATTCGGTGTTAATGTGGTATTATATACACTTGTCGTTAACCTATGTGTTCGATGTTATGTACGCGTATTCGTGTAAATATGAAGCACATAGAATACTCGCTAGAGGATTAAAAATGTAAAAATGATAAAACGAGGAAAGGAGGAAAGGAAAGGAAAAGAAATGTAATACAACGAACGGGTCGCCGCGCCGATTCGTTCGCAGATACGCGCGATGTTCATTACGGCGTGATTCCGGTTTTGTGAGCGTCGCATCGTATCGCATCGCGCCTCGCATATTGCGAGCTTAGCGGGTCTTTTTATCGGCGTGGTTACGGCGCGACGGCAGATATTATAATTATAAAACCGGTGGAGTAATTCTAATGGAGACTTTATTTTTATTTTTATTTTCATTTCCGTTTCGATGGAACGATGTAACGAATTTTTATACGACCTACTGTATTACAAAAGGGGCCACGCGAGATGCTCCGTAATAGATGTTTTTTCACCGATTTTACGAAAGGATGTCCGGTGCTTTTCGTCGATATATTCGACGCTCTCGTATTTACGTATTACAGTTGCAATACACGTGCGTAATGTTTTGTTTTTTTTTTTTGTTTGTTTGTTGCAGAGTAAACGTAGCGCTTGCAATTTCGAAAGCCCTCCGTTTTTGGGTTGCGGTCCGAGATCCATTGTAATCGAACGTTCCGAGTATGGATTTGGATTTACGTTGCGTCACTTCATCGTCTATCCGCCAGAATCCAGCGCTGTAAGTATCATCGGTCTCAACGAGACGTATACACGTGTACCTGGTTACCTATACGTGTATTTTTATAGCTTAAAAAGACGTTTATGCTTTTCGTCGAATTCCTATTAACCTCTATAAATACTCGTTGTAATTAGTACAAATGACGGTATTTGGTACGATGTGGTTTCCAGGCTTTAAATTACTCCTTTGTTTAGTCAACCACGAATCGATTTCTGTTTCATTATGTATTATTATTGGTATTATTTTTGCGTGAAGAAGTAGACGTAGCATGTTATTCGTCGTAAAATTTCAATATTTTACGTGTCCTTCTAATCGAAGAAAGCTAAATATCAAGTCGTATAAGTTGCCTAAACACTTTTCCTAAGGTATAATTTCAAATGTTATGACTTACGAACTTTCTTTTGAGATGTTGGACTGTTGGCGCATGAACTATAATACATACTCTCCTTACTCTTCATCTTTTTTTCTGAAATTTAGCGTGAAAATAATTTTTCTCGACGTTCATGATTACGTATCTAATTTTTGAAATTTATGTGTTCGATACGTAACTTATACAATGAGGGTTATTACACGTCAATTCAATTAACGTTATGATCTAGTGTTTTTCGGTTTCGCTCAAACTTTTTGTACCTGTTAGTCTTACTCTAGAAGTTGAAAAACTATTATCAACTTGCCTCAAATTTCTCAGGGAGAGGAGGGAAGTCCTTCTAATTTTTGGTTATTTTCCATGCATACCAATCATGGTAAACTTTGGGTGTTGCATGAAGAAACCCATTTTTCTTTAAAATAATTTTCTCTTAATTTCAATTTATTTTGATAAAAAGGTTTGAATTAAGTTCACACGTCGCTCATTTTTTTTATGTGTCTTAATGTGAAGAGGGAAAGAAGGATGAGGGCTTAAAGAAGCCAGAAATTCGTTCTTTTTCCAAGATTTGCTTCACCTAAAACGATATATCCCATGTTTAAAATGATTACGTATTATGAGTCTTGAAGAAAATTCCAGGCAGCTTCCATCTATTCCTTCTTCCTCTGAAGCCGTATTTATACTATCGTATTGTGCACCAAACCCTCATTCTTGCAGTATTATTGACAGCATAAAAGTGATAATACTGATAGTAACCATGGCAAGGCAGAATATGCGCTAAAAACAGTGAAATATGCGCATATTTTATGCGCTAAAAAGAGATAAAATATGCACTAAAAAGAGGTAAAATATGCACTAAATATTCCTAAAAAAGGAAAATATGCGAAAATATTCCCATACAATATGGGTATCAAAATAGAGTATTTTTGAAGCAGTTTCGTAAAATTGTAATATCTATTCAACTAAATAAGCAGGTAGAAAATAAATATTACAAATTCGTAGCACAAATTAAAATACCAACAAAGATTGTTCGCTTTGTAAACCACAGAACAAAAGTTTAAGATGGGAAATTTATATATTCATTTTTTTTTAGATTTTTTTTTATAACAAAAAATTTTTGATCTTGGTAAATACTGAAAATTAATGGATAATCGAAATATTCCCGAAAAAGGGCCAAATGTGAAGAAAAGTAGCAAATTATTCTCAAATATTCCCTAAAAAAGTCATTTTATGCGAAAATGCGGGATTTTTACCAAAATATGCGAAAATATGCGCTAACATGTTGGGCTTATTTTCATCAGAATGTTCCAAATCGTAAAGAAATTATCGATATGCTCGATAATCTACAACTAGAATAATATGCAAAAGCATATTTTGCCTTGCCCTGATAGTAACTCTATCAAAAGACTGAATGGAGTAATTATCTGATCTGAAGCAAATATCAGACTAGTTTTGTTTTCATTCCAGTCTTATCATCAATTGATGAATGCAGTTCTTGATTTCATGTGTTTAAAAAAAAAATGATTTTCATGAAATTTGTGAAATATCATCCTCTATGAAGTTTATCCTCGTAAAATCAACTTAAAAATTGATTAGTAACTTAGTAAGTTACAGATTATTTGGTGTTCTAATCAAATTTCGGAATAGTGATGATTATACTCGTATTGCAGAGTCGTGGTGTACGAAGAATACGAAAAAAACACGAATTTAGCATTCCTTGTAGGAAAACACGAAATTCAACCAAAATTAGTATTTTCGAGTACAAAAAAGAAAATGATGTGGGTCATTTTTCTCTCGAAATAAATGTATTTCCTTTTTTTTTTATGTTTGATTCATGATATTCCTACTCGTATGTGCGAAAGAATTACTCATCCTTCGCATTTCTTTCGATTTTAAGCACGCTTTTTTTTTTTACTCGAATTTCTATTTTCTCATTGTATAGAGGAAACCGTGAGAATTTTGAAATTTTTATTCTGTAGCGAAAAAAAAAAAAAAAAAGTAGAAAAGACCTTGAAACTTTGTGAATACGGCACAGTTTTGTTGTTACTCGCATTCATTATGTTTTATCAATTGGTGTAATTTCTTCCTTCTTTTTCTAGAATCATTTTATAAGTAGTATGTGCAAACTACATACCAATTTTTGTGCAGGCTGATTCGGTGCAACAATATTGACAGTGTAAACGACGTTTAAGAGCACATGAAAGATGATGGGTGCTTGGAGTTAGTTCAAATACTTCTCATCGTCCCTTCCTAATTACCAAGAAAATGACAAGTTACAACGCTGTATTACATACCGTACATACCATAAGTTGTTAAGAAAATTTTGGACTGCTTTAATTCCTTCGCGAAGGGCGCATTAAAAAATTTGAGCAGAATTGACAAACACGAGGTTGAAAATCGTGTTTTTTTTTTTTTTTTGTTTAAGTTGATCTAGAACGACAATGTTGAATTCTTTCCAAGTTTTCTCATAATCCTTATGAACCAATACTTCAACTTTAACTTAGATTTGTACCTGTTCAGAGCTTTTCTTCCTATTGACGGTGCTAGTGTAAATTATGAAGTCATACGAGCTGGGTTGAAATCTATTTTCATGCAAATCACACAAGGAATGTAAACAACGGGTAATACTGATCAGTGATCGGTGATCGCGGACAAAAAAAACCACTTTTGCTATGAACTCTTTACATGAAGGGAGGGGACGGGAGTTGAAAATTGAATCACTTTCAAATTACATACAATTCCAAAAAAAAATGAATTTTCTCCGATTTACCATGATGATATTTTAGAAGTCACTGTTCAAAATTTTTTTTCAGTATTTAAAGCTAAAAATCATTCTCACAAATTATGTGATCGTCGATCGAGCGCTAAAAACTTTCAAAACGTATGCTCGAAAAACATCTTTGAATATTATCTGCAAAAAAAAAAAAAAAAATGAGAGAATGACGAAATTTTCCCAGCATTTTTTAAACTTGGGTCGTAATTCCTCCTTGTCTACTCGCCTACCCTTCCACTGATGGTGAATTTTTGTCAGATACTACATTTCATATTCCATACATTTCGACACTGATAGCATATTTTTATATGGCTTATTGAATGAGAAATAGACATTTTCCGATCATTATCATTCATTACTAAAGGTGAAAGAAATATTTTCCAACATTTGTTTGTGTACACCTTCAGCAAGTATAGTAGGCAATCATTCACACTCTAGTGTCACTTAGGTAGCTCTACATGTGATGCGAAGGAATTCAGATTGAATTCACTAGCTTTGTATGTATAGTTGTATGTGCTATGTACGAAATAGGTATCTGATGACGTTGTTTTCCGCAGATACTGGCTCGAGATGGACGTTTTGGATTCGGACATCATCATCAGGCGGCGGCGAACGAACCTATCGACACGATATTTGTGAAAAGCGTTCGTGAGAATGGTCCCGCGCACGTAGCTGGCCTAACCACCGGTGATCGTATAATAAGTGTGAACGGAAAAGATATAGCCGGTTTATCGTATTTTAGGGTAGTCGATTTGATATTTCGAACTAAAGGTTGTTTGCACTTGGTAGTAGTTCCTCAAGAAAATGACGCTTTGCAATTGGTAAGTGTATATTAAGTTACATAGCGTACAAACTGAGTGCGCGTTTTTTTCTAAATTCGAACGTTTTATCGACAGTACTTCGGCGAAGCCGCTCATCATCCGGAAAGCAATCAGAAGCCTCGTTTGTATTCGCCGCCGGAATTAGCGTTATCGTCGTTGTCGCCGTCGTCGCATCACGACGCTAATTTCAGCATGATATCGTCGAATACGCGTCATTATTCGCGTAGCGATTCCAGCCCGGTGTACGGATCGAATAAAAACGCGTCGAATACGAATAAATTCGGCGAAACGTGCGAAAGAAGACCGGCACCGTTGGCGTATAAGAGAACGACGACCGATCTATGCGTTCCGCAAACGGTCAGCGATACGTCGAGCTGTTGCAGCAGCGAAAGCGGCGCGGGTGCGGCGTACGGGTACGCCAGCGCGCCGAATTCCAATTGTACGTATAGCTTGGACGTGGAATTCGATCGTAGCAATTACGACTCGATGTCCGACTCGTCTCTTAAAGATTATCTGGCTTGTGGCGACGATTCGGTTATGATGAACAGACTGAGGAAGAGTTTAGAGCAGAAACAAGAGTTCATGAATCGGTTACCTAGTTCCCGGGCCACGGCCGAGCTCTCGTCGTGGCAACAACCCCCTGGCAGCAACACGTACGCTAAACTTAGGCCGCATGTCGTCAGTCCCGTGGAAAGCGGTGACGGCAAATCCGGCCGAGAGAACCAGCAGACGAGTTGTGCTCGCTTGGTGAACGCGTCCAACGCTAACACCACAACGCCGCCACCATTTCAGATCGTTTCGATTCGCGCTCAGCAATTTGAAAAAGGGCCGGTCGACAGTAAAACCGAATTATTTCGCAGCGAGTTGGCTAGATTGTCGGTGAAACGAGGCGCCGCTAATGTGGCAACGCGTAAACGAGACTTCGAAAATCGCGCCCAACAGGAGAAGCAACAGGTCGCCGCGTATCCGGCTAAAGAAAGCAGAGTTACCGAATATAACGAAGGTACGTTTTTTCCTCTCTAGTGGATCAATTCTTTTGGGCTAATCGGGTTCCTTGGTCAACTCGGGAAAATTGTATCATTTATAAGTAGGAATCGTCTTTTGTAAGTAAAGAAAGTTATTGTGACATTTATGACTTGATAAGTATCGAAGTATAATGTAAAAACTGAAAACACAACAAAAGAAATTTTGTTATTACAACGACACGAATGTCAACAACTATAAACGAAATCGATATTATAGGCAAAATAAACGCTTATTAAAAGAAGAAATAGGGATTTTAAATCAAAATATCTATAGGAATGAAAAAATTGAAAAAAGCGTGAAATGTTTAGAAACGAGGAAATGTGTATAAAACTATGAGTTGTGAAACTTTTTAAAATTTTATTGAAAAATATATCATAGCTTGTCCAAAAAAGCTACATATAAATAGGAAAATAAGGGGAAACTTCAAATAATATTTTGTTAAAGGGTATACCCGAATAAGGGGTGATTTTGGCCCCAAGCGCTTTTTGGCTCCTATACCCCTCAGGTGGTGTGCCTAGACTAGAAAAAAAAAACGTAAGCAGCCATGCCGCATTACTGGAGCTGAGTTTTTAATTGGGGCTTGTTTTGATTTACTAATAACCTTGCTTAACCGTTCATGACTACAGGCCACACCCAATACCAAGTCTGAAAACCCCTACCCTATCCTGCACAAATGTAGTATTTCTTGCCATGAAATAATCATGTGAACACATATTTCTCAAATTATAACTGTTTAAGGGTGCTCAAATTATCTTCAAATCTTGATAATCCGCCATTTTGGATCCATTTTGATCCAAATTCAAGAGGTCATATTGTGGTCACCAACTAACTTCACACACAAAATTTAACCTCTTTAACTTGATTTGGTGGGGAGGTATGGAAGATTCAAGAAATTTCATGACTCAAAACTTCCTCAAAAAGCCGTTTTTTGATCTAACTCCTCTCAAAATGCACTTAGGAAGGTGAAATTTAAATATGTTGGTGTCCGTGACTCACTCTTTCATATGAGATCAAAAACGAAAAATTTGAGCTATTTGCCTCTTCTCCAGCCCTCCTCAAAATTTGAGTGATCCGCCATTTTGAAATTTTTCGAAAAAACAAAAAAACTATTTTTGCGCATTTTCAAGAAGAGTTCCTCACCAAATTTTGAGCGAATTTTATGAATACTCGCCGGCGTTACGCGTGGGGGAAAAATATATATATATACCTAAAAGTTGAACATTTGCCAGATGATTACAAATGGTCTGAAACGCAAAGATGTGAAGACCCCACTCTCCCCCAACCATCCCTTCCCAAATCAGGTAGGCTGTAATAGCTATCGTTTTTTTAAAAACTCAGCTAAAAATATTTCCCCAAATTTTGCACCCCTACCCCCTCCATTACCGTTCCACACCCATTTTATTGTCGTTTTTTTACGAATTTTTCATTTCGTTCACAATGAAGGAAATTTTTCGTTCTTTCGCACATACGTAGGTAGGCATCATAGTGGTGTATCTAAGATAAAATTTTGAGCAATTTTGGTTCATTCTTTCATGGGGTTTTGGCCTTTTGAAATTCCTCCTGAAATTTAATCAAAATTGAAGAACATTTTTCTTTTTCTTTACAACCTAATACTTATAAAGTTATTTATTATAAAGGTAGAAGACGTGTGTAACGTTTACTACATATTATACAAATACTGAAGATTTTCATCAGCACGAAATCATACACTGTTAGCTGAAGGGGAGTGAGGGGAAAGGCTGAATGTTGCGCTACTCGTATTAGCGGTGTATTAATTTTTTTTTCTTAGTTTTAAAATGAAAAATAAAATTTTTAGCATTCGAAAAATGGAAAAAATCGATTATATAATACGTTTTTCGCATTTGGCGGTCCACGACATTTCTAAATCTCAAAACTGAATACGTAAGATAAATCTACATAAAAAAACACGTTTTTAGGATACTTTAAAAAAGTGGTCGTTTTTCGCTATTAAGGTATTTTTTATAGTTGAAAATTTCAAATGGCCGAAACCCCATGAAGGAATGAACCAAAATTGCTCAAAATTTTATCTTAGATACACCACTATGATGCCTACCTATGTATGTGCGAAAGAACAAAAAATTTCCTTCATTGCGAACGAAATGAAAAAAGTTCGTGAAGAAACGACAATAAAATGGGCGTAGAACGGTAATGGAGGGGGTAGGGGTTCAAAATTTGGCGAAATATTTTTTCTAGTCTAGGCACACCACCTGAGGGGTATAGGAGCCAAAAGGCGCTTGGGGCCGAAATCACCCCTTATTCGGGTATACCCTTTCATTGAAAATATACTGAAATTTCAGTAAATTGAAAATACAGTAGTTGATAAAAACTCAAGAAAATTTCTATAGCAGTCACTAATATCAATGGTGATTTTTAATGTACGTTTGTTTTGCAGCGCCAGTATATTGCAGTTCTGGAAACCGTACCATTCCAATTGGCAGTAATAAATTACATTGCGAACCGCCTACCGAATTTTACCCGCTCTCTACGAAAAATGAAGGTAAATACGTCGTATATGTAAGATAATTTCTCAACCATTTAGGTACTAGCCTAGTTTAAAATCAGAAACACATTACCGCATCTACGCGTAGCTCAAATTGAATGCCTGATTATATTCGTACTCGTAGATTAAGTTCGATTTCATAAAATAACCAACCATAATGCTTTGATCGTTTTTTTTTTTTTTTTTTTTTTTAATTTTCACATATTTTTGTCAAAACGAAAAAAGAAAATATTGATCACCTGTTCACTTGTCATCACATCATCAGCAAACGCATTAGCATATACCGAACTATTTGTATGTACTTGAACGCATTTTTCACACACCCTGTTAAATTGTGCGGTATCCGGCTTCACCGTCGAATACATCCGCGTTTTTTCTTATGGTCGCCGCTTTTGCTTGCTATTTTGTTAATTTTCTTCCGCTTATGGTTGCATCGTACTTGTACTGATCCACTGATCTGCATTTGAGTGTACGAGTGATTTTTTTTTTTCTCGTAAAAAATACAAATTCGTCTGTCCGTTATTTGATAACTGTGTTGTTACAACGTTATGGCTAGCGTTTATTTAACTAACATCGTTTCTTCGATGGTGCGTCGCGAATTGCGATCACCTCGCGTTATGAACAGTCGGACATTGAAAAATTTACGAAAAACTTCGTAGAGATGCGAAAATTCGAACATCTGCGCGACGCTAGGTGTGGCGACTGGCGAGATTATTGAGTTTAAATATTTCGCTATTGTGTGGTTTTGCAGATGCGGCGGAAAAAAAGACTGATTTTCAAAAAGGTAAACCGGTCGTAAGACAAGATTCGTACTTAGCTGCGTGCAGAAAACCTACCATCACTAGTAAGTAAACATTCGTGCGACGATTGTTTACGGCTCGTCTTGTAATACTATCGCGGAGAGTTCGACATGTATAGTTTTTTAATCGCACCGCACCGCTGTCGGCTCCCGTCAGTTCAATATCAAGTTTCCAAGAACTAGCGAAATTACGTATCGAATTAGTCCTCAACTAATTAACCAATTTTCGAATAATAATTGGTACGCCGAAATCGATAATATAACTTTGTCCGATTTCTCTCTGTTTCTTTTTCTATTATGTGTAATTAAAACGGGTTACGTTGGTGCGTTGTGATTCGTCAAAATTTAACCAATATTTTAACGCTTTCGTTCGCGTTTTTCAAAAGCGCATACCAGTGTAACCATATTGACGAGCTTTTTGCACTTGAGTGAATGGAATTTTGTAGCTTACGCCGCGTCGCGTCGTCGCCTCGATTCCATAATGTTCGAACGTGGGAGGAGATAGTTTTGTATCGTTGTCGGTGTTCTTAATGTTAAAATGAGGTGGAGGTATCGTATAAATTACAGCCATATTATGGTCAAAATTTTAATATACTTTGAATATTACATTTTTCGTAACACTTCAAGTTCGAGAAATTTTTAATTCGTATTTTACGCTGTCTTAAATTCCTAATTGAAAATACTCGCGTGAATAATGAAGAATTATTTTACTGAAAACTGAACATCGATCTTACTAGTGATTTTAATGTTTTTTCTATCTCATCTCGTCACTAATCATCAACTGATTTCTTTCGGATCCTTCAATTTTTGGGTAGGCAAACTACCATACATTAGTGTTTCATGAGTTGCCGTACTCGTGCATGTGAAAGAAATTGCATCGAAACGAGCACCCTGTACTCATTTTGAATGTTCTCAGTTCTTTCAGTATCGAAGGGTGCTTAATATTTTGGAATACGCTTCTATGTTTTTCCTTTTCATTTCTCATGCTTGGTGTTAGCATCTTCATATCATTAACATGGCTGATGCGTAGATTTGCTACATGTCAGTTTCAAAATTATCGGACTTATTTTGAGAAGCAAAAAAAAAAATGGTCGCATTAAAAAAATATTCTGTCGATAATTTAATCAACAATTTTTGACATAAAATTCGATTTAATGATATGATTTCTTCGTAGTCAAAATAAATAACGAACATTTCCATTGTCTTGTATGGCCTTCTACATAGCACCGAACAATATGGTACAATACTGGACATGTGGCTACCTGACCGATATGAGAGGGCAACAAACTAATACTTATACTCATACATAGTATTGGATTGGTATTATTCAACAGTAAACTAACCGAGTCGATAGAGCTTCGGAATTTGGTTATTTTAATCGAGTATTTTTAATGAAAAATCATATTCATATTAATCACCACGTTGTTGTCGGTGTGTGTTACAAAATAACGCTCATTCATGTCATGTCACCGCATTATTGGTGTGTGGTTATACATGTTCCACGTATTAAGCGTGGAATTTTCGCTTGGCTTGGTTTGTTGTTTGTAAAGTTTCGCTTGTATTAGATATGGCCGCCACTGCCGACGCCAACGCCGCCGCTTCCAAGTGGGGACGAGAAATAACGCACGATAAAGCACGACAGCATTTGCTTATACCGGCGATCCGCTTAAACGGCGTACACGAAGGAAAGATCGGATTTCGGCCGCCGCGACCCACCAGACTATCTTTACCGAATTACGATAAAAGCGAACTAGATTGCGTTAAATTTAATTGCAATAAAGGTTAGAGTTTTGACGTCATATTTGATTTCGTCTGACGTGCTTGCTTATAAAGTTGTAGACGTGAATGAAATCGTAGTGCATGTTCGAAACCAGAGTCGAAAAGAAAGTGAAAAAGTCAATCGTTGATAACACGCGTCTATGAATCGCTATAATGGTGATTGGCGTATAGCACGTTACGCTGTACTCTATACTTGTATTGCTCTGTGTAGGATATTGTTTCCCTTCTTTTTTTTTTTTTTTTTTTTGGAATTAGTGTACGATATGGAATGTAGATAAAATTGACTAATAAATTTAATCGAGTAGAACTTCTCTACATTGAACATTATATCGAACGTAAATTGACATTCAGAGTTTTCTTTTCCAATTTTGCATGCTAGAGCTAGATTAATTGACGGGTGATTGGATTTCTATTTTGATGTGTTGGTAGTTTTTAATTGGTTGACTTGTTTTGGACACGTGATTAATTCCTTACTTCGATTTTTTTCCCTCTATGTAGTTACCAAAAATGAAGATTTCCGTAAACACTTGGATCCAGCATTTGAAAATGGTACTTGGTTGTTTTTATTTTTATTACGTTAAATTGTCGTCATCGTCATCGACATGGCTTTATTCGATGTGTACGTTTACATTTCAGAAGATGATAAAACCACTCGACGAATATCGTACTTGAAAGCGACGACCGCGTATTCGATGAGCGTGGATAGCGAAAACGAGCTTAGCGACGCCGAACCTATTCCCGTTACGCCGCAACGCAGGTAAGACTTGTTGAATATACTCGTACGCGAAATGCGAATATACGATAGGTATACTGTCTACGTAGAAGACGAAAATTCTTTCCTCGACACGAATTACGTGATTGTATTAAGTCAGCACAAAAAAGCAAGGAAAGTAGTGCTAACAGAATAAGATACAGACGAGCAAAATTCAT
Source organism: Phenacoccus solenopsis (assembly GCA_009761765.1). Taxonomy (NCBI): domain Eukaryota; kingdom Metazoa; phylum Arthropoda; class Insecta; order Hemiptera; family Pseudococcidae; genus Phenacoccus; species Phenacoccus solenopsis. The sequence goes on along the minus strand of CM019752.1, from coordinate 52,876,987 downwards.
TATTACAGGCCGACTAGAAAATGGCGTGCGCCTTTATTTCCCGGAGATATACAAAGACTGAGAAGATTTTTCGAAGATTTAGCGGCCACAGGCGGCGAGAGAGGGTTCGTTTGTTTGTAGAGTTTGGATTTTGTTGTGTGATTTATGTATTTATACGCTGGTCTTTCTCACGTCACCATTTGTTAACCTGCGATTTGCCATTTACCCGTATATCATAAGGCGTTGCGTAGCTAGATTAATTTTCAATTTTTCTCATCTCGCCTCAGCGGCATCTTTGGCCGCTGCGATGCCCGGTTATCCATTGCGGAATGATAATTTTGACCCAGTAGTTGTTCTTGTTGTGTTGCTTCGTCGTAGACGAGTAGTAGATACTACAAGTAGATAGTGTCGGAAAAAACCTCCTGTATAGTAGTTTAACGGAGAATGCCTGCTGACTGAGGTAGTTTATGCTGATGAAAGTCTTCTCATTGTCAGGAGCGTGAATCTTTCGTACTGTACAGTTGTACATAATTTATATGTACTTATTTGGCGTTACGTTGCTTGTCATTTATCGATATCACGAGACATTTTGTATTATCATGTATATACGAGTATGTATAATGTGTACGTAATAAATTACCTCATTTAGTATTCAAAACGACGATGGTCATCAAGATGAAAAGCGCGGATATTTTTGAAATCTAAGTAATTAACAATTATTGAGAACATCCGAAAATTCAGAAAATATTCGAGAAACATCGAACATTTATTCGATATGAAAGGCTAAGCGACTCGAGAGGTTTGAAGACGTGAAGATCGAGTTTAGTCCGACAAGCCTTAATAAGGAGGTTTTTAAGAGTTCCAAACTTTGAACTGCAGTGGCGAATTCAGGACATGAGGCAACTGGTTCGAAATTTAAAATTTATTTCGGCTTTGAAAGGTACGTTCGACTAGAACACTATACCCTTGTCCCTTGCACTTCAAAATAGTATTTTCCGAAATCAAATTTTTGGAACTCCTCACTTTTTTTTTGAAAATTCGGCCAATGACCTCCATCTCCTCCTCCCCCCCCCTCCTCAGATGTGTTTAAACATTCTTACTATGAAGAGAGATATGTAACTTCATATTCTTCAAGTTTGGAAACATTGAACTCCCACCCACGCGAGTGAGCCTCAGTGGATTCAAAGATGAAATGTGATATCATTTTTCATTTCTTCGTTTGAAGAACCATCTCCTCCCACCCCCAAACTGCCATATTAGCGATGTATTTCGCCCAACACGAACATATATTTGGGATGGAAATTTCTCAAGTATCTCGCGAGGCATTTGAGTAAAAATGAATCAGTTCTATCTCATTTGAGCGTTCCAGAACTTTGAAACGATACTAAGCATTGTCTCGAAGTTTCGGACCTCTCCAAAAAAGTCTCGATTTTCATTCATACATCGCTAGGCAATATCGTGATTTGCACTATCTTTTGCCGGTACACTGCCTAAGTTTGGCGGCTCTTCGTTCAAATCCCCAGTGGTCACTTCATAGAGTTCTCATGTCAATGAACTTTAAATCGAAATGAACTTGATTGAACCGAAAGAGGTCATGAACTTGCCAATGCCTAAATTTGAACTTTATTTCAAATTTCATTTCTTTCAGTACTCGGATTGAACAAATTTCTTTTGAAATTGAAGTGAAGTCATTCATGTTCGTGTGCTTTGACGTTGAATGATTGAAATAAGTGTTTGAGAATATCCTGAAATAGAGGCAATTAAATGAGTTTTTTGTTTTGTTTTGTTTTGTTTTTTTTTTTTTTGAGCAGTCAACTCAAATTTTTTCGGTAATTGTTATCCCATCCCACTGAATGCCATTAATCGAACTGGAAGGAATTAAGAAATGAATTCATATTTACTAAACGAGTTTGTAATGGACGACTGCAAGTTGCGTACATGTATGGTGACCTGTCTGTTCAAAAATTCGAAGGGGCTGAGATATACAAAGTTGATAAAAACTTATATCTTGTGAAATATGAATGATAGAAATGCGGGGTTCGTGTCAAAATGTGGAGCATACAATGTAGTTTTATGAACAAAAAAAATTGTGAATGTAGGGAAGATTTAGAGGGAGATGTATGTAGATAAATAACGAAAAACATCATGAAAATGTCGGTAATTTTTTCAATATTTTGTGATCAACTTTTGAAATTGCATCATTTATTGAAAATTTTTCTTATATCATTCATAGTTTACGAAATATAAATAATTTTTTTCCTTAGTTTTTTTTCAACTTTGCGTATTTCAGTCCCTTCAAATTTTTGGGCAGATGGACCACAATACATGTATGCAATCTGAGTAGCTGCATTTGTGGTTTGCTGCTGATATGGTTGAAGCGGAACACCCTGTATGAGAATTTGAAATGCTACATTTTATTAGTTCATTATTTACAAATTGATTGTTGGAATTTTGTCGTATTGATAATGAAGAAGTGAGACAGAAGATGTGGTATTTACGAGCTTTAGTTTTCGATATAGGTAGTAAACATTGAATGTTATCTATTGATACGGTGTGGGTACTTCAAACTTTTTCGAGTAATTTTGAAACTGATGGAAGAACCATAGCTCATAATTCACCTTCGTATGTACACGTCATACTTCACTTACTCGTTACTATACTCATGTAATACGAGTATACACGAATGTAAATAATTGAACACGTATACTATGATCGTTATAGTGAATACTAACTGCAGGGGCGTGTTCAGGATTCTGGAATTCAAATGCCAGCACATTTTAATTGTGCCCTTCGTAGTGGAGAACCCCTAAGATGTACGTAGTCTTTTTTTTTTTTTTAAGATTTGGCTGATCATCGCAAAAATGGTATACCTCGTACCTACACTTGGTACCTACCTTTTAGTGTTTTCTTCTTGTCAGTACTAGCCCCTGGCAGTACAGTGCCCGATGCCGCGACTCCTTTGTACATAAATATAGAACATGCCGTCGACTAACTGCGTAGAAAAAGAATTGATAAGCCGAGGCTTTTGCGACTAATTTGACGCGTAGCCTACTGAATACTGACGATTAACAGGTCTGAAATGTATCCACGAAATTTTCGCGGTGCTGTATTAATTTATTTTAATCTTGTATTTCTGTTATTTTATCACATATTTTCGTTTTAAAGAGCTTACACTAATACCCGCGCGTGCCAATAATCCGCTTATATCGGAAGCGTTTTTGATTTCTTTAATCGAAAATTTTTCCGAACATTTTAACGCGATAATCGAAATGTCTCAATGTATTGCATAGATCGCGCTGTAAAGACATGAGAAACCGTTGCCGCCGGATTATGCAACGTCCAAAAGTATGAAAAAAGTAATTGGCGGCGCGTGTTTCGTTTCGATGTGTAAGTCTTGCACACCGTGTAGCGTGGCGTACGCGTATACTTTATGACGACTACGCTGTACCTATATGGTTTAGGGATACCTCCATAATGCACGAGTCGAACGCACGCGCGTGCCGCTGTTTCTATGCCATTTGGTTGCATAATTAATTAGCTAACGGATGCTATTTATTATCCGATCCGGTATCTATATGTTCGCTATTTCCGGTATTTGTAACAGTTTTTTTTTTACCCTCTTTTACCTGTACTACCGAATACGAAAAGTACGAAGTCGTTTCAATTTTCTACAATGCGATCAGATTACGTCGGTCGAGAGGCGGGGTCGAGGATGCGATTTGCGATCTTTGAACGCGAGTTAATCGAAGTACTAAGTGAGCCAGGTGCTCGTGTCGTTGAAGGTGACAGATGTCCGGTATGATAATTGAAAAACTATACACGGACGGCGAATCATTTTCCGTTTAATTTGCCAACAATTTACCAAACTGAGTCGTAGAAATTTTGCATCGAATGATAATTATTTTTTTATTTATTTGTAATCTTTTCTTCTTTTTTTTTTTTTTGCAGTATTCTTGGAACTCGTAAAATACCAGAAACCTTCCCTGACCAAGATGAATCGAGTGTAATTAAAGAAGGCAGTGTGTTCTGTAAAGTGATTCAAGTTGAAGGAAAAGTACGTAAACGAAAGTTCTCATTTTTAGAATAATATCGTTTTATTAATACGAAATATTACATCCTATGTAATTATACATATTTCATGTATTGATTTACAGAAGGCTAGTGATAGATCATGGAAACCCATTTACCTAGTTCTAAGAGGATGTATTTTATCGTTGTACAAAGAAAAGAAGGAATCGTTATTTACCGATGTAAGTTTTTCTTGAATACAGTTAATGTTGGTTACGAGTCAGTTATCTATGTATAGAATCATACTCCTAGACAAACGAGCAAAAAAAAATACGATCTAATTGAAAATTACTCCCGTATACTGCAAGAACTTATATGTTTCTTATTGTTATTTTGGGGTAAAGAACATTTGATTCTTATATGTAATGTGTAGAGGACACGTCTATCAGTTCAAAAAGTGATCCAGCCTAAGTTATAGATCCTAACTTTTCCAAAACTGGTTTACATGAGTAGAAATGTTGTTTTTTGTAGATATCTCGGTTTCTATGACTCATACGTAAAAATTAGTTTAGTGATAAATTGAAGGGCGATAAATTTTCTACGTAAAAAGTTTGTATTCATTTTTTTTATTGATGAAATTATTATTCTGTGAAGATGGGGAACATGCTGGGGAGATCAACCCACCCTTATAGATTAAACAAAAGAGATTGTCGACTTTAGCTTGCCTAAATCGAAAAAACTGATTAAAAGTTTTTTATTGTAAATGAAAAGTCAAATAATTTTATATATGACAGTTTTTCTCTTGAATATCATATTTACTAAGAAAAATGCAAAATCATCACTAAGCAGTGTGTTGGTATTATACGTATAAGCGACGAATAAAGATGTTTTAACATTCAAATGCACTGTACACAAAAAATTGGTTGACCTTTTTTACGAAAAACATTTCAAAAATAATCCGTGTGATTTTTTTTGGCCTTGTAGATTGAGCATTTATTCGAAAAATAAATAGAAACTTTTTTATATAGAATGAAGTGTGCTTAATTTTGTTCTCATTCATTTTTCCTGCAAATGTTATATCAACTGAAGTAAATGTCAAAACTCCGTTTTTGAGGCCTTTTGTAGTCCCTTGAGGGTCATAAAAGGAATTAACTGCAGAAAAAATTTAGTATGTTTGTTACTTTACTTACTTTACTCATCTTCATTAACGTGCCATGTACTGCAACAAAGGCCAGAGGCACAGAAGATTAGATTAGATCTGGGATAGGAGGTTAGTTTTTCTGAGGAAGAGGAACATCCGGACTATAGTGGATTCGTCATCTCCAAGGAGGTGAGCGAAAGTGGTTGGAAGAGAGAGGGAGCGGTGTTTATGTTTGAATTTTTGACAGTCTGTGAGGACGTGTTGAACTAAGATAGCGACATAACAAGTTGGGCATACTGGGAGGGGAGCTTTAGACCGTAGATAGGAATGGGAAAGAAGTGCATGGCCGATGCGCAGACGGCACAGGGAGACTTCCTCCTTTCGATTCTGGCGTGTAGAGGTTTGCCAGGTCTCTACAGTTGATTTAATGCTCCTTAGTTTATTGGAGGTGGGAATTTTTTGCCACATGTCGGCCCATTTCTGCTGCGTTTTTTTTAGTTCGTGTTTGGCCGCGTCTTTTAGGGGTGTTGGTAAGTAAGGCGTTGGGAAAAGAGTAGCAGCTTCCTTAGCAGCGTGGTCAGCTTTCTCATTACCGAGAATGCCTTTATGTCCAGGTATCCATGCAAAATGTACTGGAGATGGGGCGTGTAAGAGAAGTTTAACAATTTGTTTAGCTATAGGGTGTTGGGTTCTATTATGGAAATTTAAAAGGCACGTCAGTGAGGAAAGAGAGTCCGAGCAGATGAGAGTGTTAACATGGGAGTTAATGGCATGGTGAACTGCTAGATTAATTGCATATAGTTCCGAAAAGAGTATGGAGTATGTTGGTGGGAGGTTGGAGTGGTACTTCCGATGAATTTGAAAAAAAGAAAAGAAAAAACATTTTCCTTACGAAGGTCACGATTTCCTTGTTCTAGGGTGTTGGCCCCAAATTTTGAGCGAATCTATGCCTGACTTTATGCCATTGGTCTGATTGTCAAGGCGATTTAAACGAGCTTTCATGATTGCATAATGAGATGCGTATTCCTTAATGTAGGAACCTAAGGTCCTTATAACAAAATAATCTGTGTAGTCTTTCATGATTGTTAGTTGGTGCTCATCTTTGACGATTAATAACGTTTCCTGTTCATCTCTCAAAGAGCTGGTACTTCATCGATTGCTGGTGGATTTCGAACATTGCATAATTTTCATCTGCAAGCACCTATTTACCAAAAAATATACGCCCACTGCTACTAAAAACTTTTTATAAACCAAATATTGCTGCCTATAAAGGCCTTGCACCCTTTCGGAGCAATACTTGGCTTTTCATATGTTTCATATTTCAATTTGGAGCTTCCATGAGTTCATTTATTGCTCACTAGTTTTCAGCCTGTTTTTCAAAACTCATGGTAAATGGAAATCGCTCAGAGAAAGCAGATTAATGCATATATGAAATACGTCGCGCATTTAAATGGCGTATAGGTCAACCCATATATGTTGTTCATATTTACAGAATCATTGTCCCACCAATCAAAAAAAAAAAAAAAGGAATAAAACCTTTCTTATGGAGAATTTCACTTCGATACTTTTGTACTAAAGCCTTAATTCTTCATCTGATGTTACCATCACAAAATATAAGTATGGTATTATGGCAAAAGATTTATTTTTCCATTCGTGTTTCATATAAAAACCGAGATACTTGCAAGAAACAAAATTTTTACTCTGTGACCCTTCCTCCAAGAAGTCGTAAATACCCTCTACTTACATCACTTCCTCAAAAGTGTGGAATTGTCCTCACATACTACAAGAATAAAAAATTCTCCATCCTAAAATGGGAATGAGACCAGGGCTAGCCCCTTCTCCCCTTCTAAAATTTCTTGATGAGGTTACAAAATTTCGGAAGCAGGAATTGTCGCAATATGCGCATTCATGTATTTCGTTTGCTGTTGCTGTTGCGACCACTCGAGCCGATTGTATCTGGTTTGCACGCGAACTCTTTCCTATTACGAAACTAGTAGAGGGAAGTAGTTAATTTTCGGATTTTCGTTCGAAGGACTCGGTGAACCATTCGTTGAAACGTATATGAAGAGTATTTTTTGCGCAACTTCTCTTTATGCTTGCAATGCAAGCTCGATGAGCCTGGGTGTTTTTCAAATAAATCCTGTGTTACCGATGATCGAGTGAAAATTCGTATAATATAGGAAATGAAAATCTGTACCTACCTGTACTTTGCAATCACAATACGCGTTTCTTGATGGTAGAGATAATTAAGGTATTCTTGGTTTAAGCGGTCGCGCATCGCAACCTTTGATATTATTAAATAAAAGTAGAAAGTACGTTGGTAGACTCGGCTGGACGATCACGTGTGTATGTACGTATATTGTAATGTATGTGTGTATTAGACGATTATTATGATGATAGTAATAACTCAGTATTACTGCAATAATTACGGCGCACATTTGATAATTACATTTCGAACGACGCGGCGCGTCGGAGTAAATAAGTAAATAAGCGTAGAGTCGGTTAGCGTATAGAGGTACTACTAGGTATAGTTGGTAGATGTATCGCAATCACAAGATGTGGGCTTAACCCTTATCGGTCAACTGTACCCTTATTAATATGCGGGTTTACTTTTGTTTCTGTTGCTCTATTGCGCTCTATTGTCGTTCCTTCTTCTCCTTCTAATCCATAACGCGTTGCTCAATTGATACGCTTTTTAATTTCACCTGGGTGGTGAACGTAAAACGTTGGCCATCGCGGAAATACGAATATTGTTTACTTCAGTATGGCACGCGCCAGCGACCAATGTTTGTATTGCGGTTTCACTTTTAATGTGCTGTCGGCGTGCGCGCTGTAGTGACGATATGTTTATGAATTTTTTTTCGGCCTTTCGCGTTTTGAATTAATATGTACGCGTGTGACGATCGGGTGGTTAAATCGTGCATGCCGTTTTGGAATTTCGGTCGTCGTAGTCGTCCGAAATTGAGGAGATGGGCTTCTACCGGATCGTGGGTAATTATCGCTTTTTTATGATTCTTTAATCACACGTTACCAAGAACGTATGAACTCATTCGTGATTTTTCACGTATATGTGTGAATTTTTAATCATTACGTTGTGAGCAAAACGTGATCTTGTAGTGAAAAAAATTTTATTTAACCAATTTAAAATATCTGCGATTGTTCGCCTGGCGTAGTATTTTTATTGTAATAGTCTACTTTTTGTAGTCGATTTGAATTGTAATACGTAAACATATGCGTGGAAGCTCTAAGTTGAAATATATTATGTCTCTGGGCTATTAAAAGGTAAAAATTTAGTTTCGTAAGTACTTTTCGGTAGCTGTGGTGACATTGTTTTCTCATTATTATTTTCACTAGAAAGATTCTTAAAGATGAGAATAATTATTCGTACAGAGAAAAATCATGGTTTAATTTGAATAAGAGCCAGTGGTGATTCGGCGGGGGGGGGGGGAGGAGGAAGTGGCGTCAATCACGCATCGATAAAAATTCAGTATTCATATTCTTGAAATAAATTTGAATCGAATTTTTTCACAAAAAATGTTGTATACTTAATCACATTTAGTCATTCGTGTACTAAGGCAACAGTACTAATGATAATAGTGGCGTAATTTATTATGTATTTTTCTCTGCGTGCTATATCCTCGGTATGACCTAAGCTCGATGAAGCACCAGTCCCTATGAAAAATATAAATTGAACGTTGTAAATCGTACGTTATTCAATGACAGCAGAAGGTGGGGTAGCATAGGTAATTTCTCCCCCATCTCTCAGTTGTCGAAAAAAAATTAATACTAATTGAGATATAAGCTTTCTGGAAACTAAAAGTAGGTGTTCGAATAGCAAGGATTTTAATGTACAGCTGAAGGAATACATATTTTGCCTTAAAAACTGGAAAAAATCTACTACTATCATATGTTCTGATTCTTTATTCAAAAAGAAAAAAATATAAATATTTTGAAAAAAAGTAAAAAATTCGTTTGTCAATTTTGTGACTCTCTTTGAAAAAAATACTCTTTACGCTACATTCTTACTGAAAGAAGATACCTTTACGAATAAGTTTTTGCTTTGTTCGTTATTATTTTTACAATATTTTTCTGACAATTTCAAAACTCTTATTATGTTTTTCATTTTATATAAATTTTATACAGCACTGATATATGATCATCTGAAATATAATCAAACATTATTCAGCTCAACCACATTCCCAAACAAAAAACATCATTAAAAAGATATTCGTTAGATATTATCAATTTTTTATTTTTTCGCTTCTCTCCAACCCCCCCCCCTCCTCAGAAAACATCCACCGTCGCTGACATTATTTATCGTCAGAAATTACAGTAAAAATTCAGTCTTTGAAAATTCGTCCGAGCACTACTTTAAATAATACACTTTTGGGCAATAGAACTCTTAAATGGCTCCTGAAGGAGGAAAAAAACCCTCCAAAGATCAGTTTTTGACATTTATCTTAGTTAATATAACACTTGCGAAAAAAATGAAAACGAACAAAATTAATCTAATTTTTATTACCAACGAACAAAGTTCCATTTATTTTTCGACTAAAATGCTTCCTAAAGCCAAAAGAAGTTATTATACTTGAGAGATTATATTTTTTGAAATACGTTGTTTCAGCGTGTTTATTTTGGTGAGTTTTTCCTTTTATCACGATATTATATGACTTTTACGAATATGTAAAATCATTCTACACTTGATTCTCCGCAAGAAAGATTTAATCATTCTTTTTGTATGTCCGGAAATGTTCTTGAATTACCGCTTATACCGTACAAACGCAGTTTTTAATATTGATTCGGCATTTTTTTTTCTGGTAACTATAGTGCTTGCAAGAAAAAATAACGAATGCAAAATCAGTTGGATTTCAGTTCATAGTAAAAAGGTGTATACTTACTGGTATTTTCAATATAGTGTCATCCAAAGTGGAAAACCTCGCACGTTTCGTCTGAACATTTTTCATAGGGATTAATACTAGAACACGACTGGAGTTGGCGATATTGCATAATTGTTATTTTTTGAGAACCCTTGTATCAAGAAAAGCAATGACGTCGTCGCCACTAGAAAGCACTTATAGAACCCAATTTTGTCGCTTCAAGCACGTATATCTCTTATCAAACGCACTTGGGTCTAGGGACATGGCACATTTTGATTGAAGGCTTCCGAGAGTTAATTTTTTATGCATTACTTTTCGGTCATTCTTCAAGTTGAAAAAGTTGATTTTTCAAAGAATTTTTCAAGCACCAAAAATAATTTTCGAATGTAATTTCTACAGTTTATCAAAGGTTCTAGTATCATTTCTGAAATCACGAAAAATTTTCAAAATTCATCTTTCTGCTACAAAATTTTTTTTACGTGTTGCAAGCTGCAAAACAAAATGCAAAAAATAAAAGAAACAAAAAATGAAATATTACATTAGAGGTATGAAAATATTAAAAATTTTCAATTTCTGTGTAGTCTTGAATTTGGACTCGCAATCGAGAATTTCTTATTGATATATCTTTTCGAACGTATCGGAAGGTATTTTATTCAAAATTTTATGAGAAGTTTTTAGGTATATTTTGGGCCTTGAAAAAAATGTAATTTTTCCACCGAATATTTTTCATCGAAATAATGCTATTGTACAAATCGCATACGTCACTCGTTTCCAACTGTCATCAAAATTACGATTGTCTCGGTCGTGCAGCGTGTTATTAATTTTTTAAGTAGTACGTTACAAGTGGATAAGGTGCTTATACCGAATCGTGCGGTGTGTCTGTGTACGTAGATATTAACGAAAGTTCGGGTAATTACCGTATGCACGGGTCGCTTAATGAACGTTGTGGTTATTACAGACTCCAGCGACCTTCGACAAGTCTGATCTCGGTGCCTCTTGCGATCGTTTGGATATCAGATGTTCGGTGACGGAAGTGGCCAACGACTACACGAAAAGAAAACACGTATTTCGTTTGAATGCTCCCTCGGTGGGTACCGAATTACTTCTTCAAGCTCAAGATGCCAACTCGATGTCGCAATGGGTCAAGGTTCTACAAGAACAAGCCCTCGCACCAGTCAACTCCAGCGAACTCGTGGTAATAATTTTATCGATTTGTTGTACCTTCGTTGGTAAAGAATCAGTTTGGTTGAAAAGAAACGGAGTGTGTATGTATCGTATATTTTTTAGGCAACTAATTTTGGCGCAAATACCTCACCGAGTGCGTGTAACAAAACTTTGCGAAAATTAGCGTCGTTGAGAACTCGCTCACCGACCGGAGAAGTGTCGGCGAGTAAGACCAAAAAACCAGCTACAAGTGGTAAGTACCATACCTACTCTAAGTATGAAGGTGGAATCATCTTGGTGATGTTCTTCGCGAATATGAAAATATTAATGTCATTGGCTTCTAGATCTTCAACAAGTTTCGCCCAAGTCAAAAACTTGGAAGAACAAGATGGCCAAACAATTGCGTAAAATTCAACCGGGTTCGAGTTCGCCGGTGGCTGTTACTTATCCTCCAGGAGCAACGATTGGCATTCCGCTTGAATTTTGTCCAAACGTAAGTACGCATGCGTCAGCGTAGTTATTATATCGATGCTCGAGGGATAAAAAAAGCCAAACAGTAATTCCATACGAACTTACTATGAAGATTTAACTCTGAACGAAACTGTTTGTGGAAGTAATTTAAGGCCAGTCTGATTTTCTGTTCTCGCTGCGCCGAACTTAAATCATGAAAAATGAATCGAATTACCTACAAACACAGGGCTGTCATGAATTGCAGTTTGGTCTTTTTTCCTCTCAAGCGTCGATATATTTTTTGTATATAGTAATTCTACTTTTACACGTATACATTTGAACCGGAGAAATACTATAAATATTACACCGTGCCTCCGATTGAACCTTTTTTTTTTTACGATAGGTAAAAATACTTTTGTGTTACATCACTGCCTGTAAATGCGTTATCATTGATTTTGAAAGCCAATGAGCGCAGAACAAGAATAGAGGAAGCTTCGTAGGAAAGACGATGACAGTGTGGCCAATTTAGCATAATTATGCCAAATTTAGCATAATTAAAAGTCGATTTAGCATCAAATTTTTTGGATTTAGCCTCGCATCATTTTTAGCATAATTGGTTCCATATTTTAGCATAAATCTCTCTATATATTAAAATCGAAATGAAATCGGTTTTGAGATGCGCGCGCATCCTTGTTTCGAATAGCAGGTATAAAAGGTATATAAAGGATAGCACGTATACAAAGAGGCTGTAAATTTTAATAAAAGCCTTGTACATGCTCGAAGGGTAAGTCATAAAATTGTTTTGAGTAGCAGGTACAAAAAGTATAAAGGATAGTAGGTATAGAAAAGGAAAAAAAGGTAATAAATTTCAATAAAAGCTTTGTACAGAAGCAAGAGTAAGGGTAATTGTTTAAACTATTTTTAATTTTGAAAATTAATAGTTTAAAATTAACTTGAAATCTTAATTAATTAATATTAAAAAAAAAATTAATGTTTCATAGTGAAAAATTATTAATATATTTATTTTTTAATTTAATAAAATTAATTTTTTTAATATTAATATTTATAATAATATTGATTAGAATCTTAAGGTATACAAAGGTATAAAGGAGAGAGCGGGGAGCCCATCCTGAAAGGAAGAAGTCTTGGTGGGGGTAGCAAATGAGAATAAATTGGGTTGTGCAGTTTGTAATGTAGCAGTACTTGTCTGATAAAATGACTTTTTTTTCTTCACTTAATTTTTATTGCGAGCCCCGAAGGGGCGAGGAGGCACTAGTATCTATAATTTAACATTTTTTTTTTCAAATATGTGCATACTGATTTGCAAATTGTAATCAGCGCCCCACACTATGAAATAAAAAATCTTGAAACATTGTGGTGTTGTCCTGTGGCTGTCTAGTCTAGGTTTATAGAGTATTTATAATGACTGGTCTATGTTCTAATTGGTCATACGTCGCCTGTAACAACCAATCAGCAAGTTGGAATGTGGTAAATTTACCTCGACTAACTCGTAAAATAAGAACACAAATCAGCTGATGATTCAAATGACAAACGAATTTTAGTCGTTCACTGAAAACTGAATGATATTGTTTAGGAAGGTAGAAATGAAACTACCTACATTTTATCACATTCTAGCGTTATGATTGGTCATTACGCCCGTAACATATGACCAATTAGAACATAGACCAGTTATTATAAATACTCCATATCTATATTATTATACATATTATTTTTATCTGTGATTGTGAATCACGTGCTGATTTTGCAAATTCCTTCGAAAACAACAAACAACTTGTTACTTGAGTATACTATAACTAGCAAGTTAGCAACAACCAACAACCATGTGTTGATATCGATATATCACAAAAAATTAAGGAACATTTTTCGGCATAATTTTAAGTCTTTAAAATCAGCGGTAAAAATTTGTCCCTTACTTGCAAAACGTTTAAATTGAACATAGACTGGTAAATATTGGATAAAAATTTTAGCATAACGATTCTAGCATAATTTTTTTGGGCTTTTGGAATAATTTAGCATCATTTTTTGGTAGAGTTGGAATAAGTATATTTTTTTCAGTTGGTCACACTGACGATGAAGTCATATCCATACCAAAATATGACACCCGCCTCTGACATAGGAATATAAGAGTGGCAGGTGTCATACTGTGGTGCGGGGTATGGCTTCAGCACATTACATCGGAAGTTCTACACCAAGTTTCATCTTTTTAACTGAGTTTTTAATAAAAACGACAGCTATTACAGAGTACCTGTTGTGTGAAGGGGTAGGAGGGGGGTAGTGTCTTGAAATCTTTGCGTTTCAGACCATTTCTAATCATCTAGCAAGTGTCCATCTTTTTAGTACATATATTTATTTTTTTCTCACGCACGTAGCGCCGGCGGATATTGATGAACATCGCTCAAGATTTGATGAGGGACTCTTCTTGAAAATGCAAAAAAGCTATTTTTTTTTTTCGATACACCTCAAAATAAGGGGTGGAGCAAATGGCTTAAATTTTTTGTTTTTGATCTGATATGAAAGAATGAATCGCAGACGCTAACATATTGAAATTTTAGCTTCCCGAATGCATTGGGGGGAGGGGTTGTTGAAGCAAAAAACAGTTTTTGAGAAAGTTTTGTGTCATAAAATTTTGTTAAATCTTCTATATCTCCTCAACAAATCAGTCTAGAAACGCCAAACAGACATGAAGGTATTGCAACGTTATTTGCAAACCTGAACAAGCTCAGTAAAGAACTCAGCTTCAGTTACGTGGCATAGTTGCTTACGTTTTTTTTTTTTTTATTCTGTACTCGTTGTTGGAAATTGTAATCAATGTTACGATCATGTTATATCAACTCAGTTATTTGTTAATTAGTGAAAAGTAATTGGGAGCTTTGCCTGTATGGGATTTAGTCGGAAACACTGTATATTGTTTGCGAGTAATGTAAAAACATTTGCGTTATTTCGTTACTGTGACAAAGAGTTATATTTTTACGTTTCTTTTTTTAGTCAAACCTCTCCGAATATGTTCCTTTAATTGTGGAAGTTTGTACGAGTATAGTGGAAGCGAAAGGATTAGAAACACTCGGAATCTACAGGTTGGTGTTGGTTACGCGAGTAGCGCGCTTTTCGACGCTCTTATTAATTCGTCGGTTTGTTTCGGATACGCAGGGTACCCGGTAATACGGCAGCTGTCGCGTCTTTAACGGAAGCAGTAAATCGTGGCCTAGATATGACGGCATTAGAGCAAGATCCTCGATGGTCGGACGTGAACGTTATTTCTAGCTTATTGAAATCGTTTTTCCGAAAATTACCAGACGCTTTATTAACCACAGAATTGTATCCCAGTTTTATAAAATCGGATACAATCGACGATCCTATTCAGCGCATGATTACCATTAGAAAATTGGTAAGAATACATATTTTCGAAAGATGATAGCTTATTCGTCATCGAAATGCGTTCTATCGATTCTCTCACGTAGGTTCACGATTTACCCGATCATAATTTCGAAACGTTGAAATACCTTTTACTTCATTTGAAAAAAGTTATCGCTAATTCTTCGGTAAATAAGATGGAAGCTCGAAATCTAGCCATCGTCTTCGGTCCTACGTTGATTCGCAGCGGCGACGATATGTTTACAATGGTCAACGATATGAGTCATCAGTGTAGAATAGTCGAATCACTTCTGTTACATGTGAGTTCGCAAATTACGTAAATTTAAAAAATAAAAATAAATTCCCACCCCGTACGATATGCATTAATATTTACCTTCTGTTATAGACGGATTGGTGTTTCGGCGATGGAAATATCGATGATTTGAAAGCAAGCATTCCAGAAATTAACGCCATTCCCGAACTGGAACCGTCCAGTTCAAATCATAGTTTATTGCTGAGTAATATACGTAAAGTAGAAGGTACGTAATCGCTGTCAAGTCGTTTAGCGTTGAGTTCTTCGTCGAATAAACGTTAGCTTGAATTTGTTCGTTGATTATTGCTCGCAGGATGTATGCAGTCACCGACGAGCGCCAAAGACTTCGTCTCTACCATTATAGGCGCAGCTAATAGAAAAATGCATAAAACTTCGAAACATTTATCCAGCAGCAGCAGAAAATCTAATATCGTTAGCGCCGGATATCCGGCCAGCAGTGGCTCCGAAGATGCTCTAGATTCGGTTGGTAATGCTCTGGTGAGTTGGAGGTTTTTTACGCTTTTGAATTCAGCTGTTTGTCTTGAATAATGAAAGGATTGCATAATTAATCAAGTAGAAGTAGGCAAATGAGACTACGGAAAAATATTCCCTCGATACACTAAAGAAGTAGGAAGGTTTCACCTCGATAGCACTTCTTTCATATTACATTTTGCGCTCGCTATTAGGAATAAAATCTTTTATAGATGGAAAGTGCAAAAAATTACGAGAAAATTCTTAATTTTTCTACAAATAAATTGCAGCTATTTAATTAACAAATCATTGAGCAGAATATATTTAAAATCTTAAATTTTCTTTAAATTATGTTTTTAATAAACAAATAAAAATAATTTTGCCGAATTCATTTCATATTTTTCCTTATAACTTTGAAAAATGTTTCATCAACATTGTGTTGTATAACTTGTCTATTAAATGCCATTTCATCCATCACCAAGTGCTGAGAGTGGATACGCCTTGCGTTCTTGCCTGACTTTGCATATGCTAAAAAAACAAAACATTATTTCTTTAATTTCAGAATGCGCCTAGTTGTATATCGAAAAATTCTGAGAAAAAAGACATCGAGAAGAAATCCACTGTACCTGATGAACAAGAAAACGAAACCAAAGCTGCTAAAGAAGAAATGAATATAGTTACCACAGTAAATAACACTTCACGTATGTATTTACATTCGAATTCATCAATAATATCATGTTTCAAAGTAAATTTGGTCGGACAAACGACTGAAATATAATGCCTGAAATATTCATAAATTGCCTAGAAATTTGGGGAGCCTTTAAAATAGGAAACAAAGGGAAGAAATTTAATATATACTTTTCATTAGGTATTTTAGAAATATTTTTAGCGAATAAAAGATAAAAAAAAGAAAACTTATAACGCACTCCTTCCTTATGTCGTTGCAATTTATGGAAATATTTTAGCAGTTCAAAAAGTTAGTTGAAAAATATAGGCATCAACCGCTACGCTCATCTTAACTCGACAATGAATAAATTAATTTAAAAAAAAAAAATGTAAAATAAAATTTACAGGAGTTTCAAAAGAAGATACGAAGTCGACAAATGATTCCGAAGTACCGTGGACTTACCCCAAATTATCAGCCGAAACGAAAGAAAGAATACGCAAGTAAGAATTAGCCAGTCGTTCGATTACTTCAATCTCATGTAATAATACTCTATGATATGTAACGAGTAAATTGAATTGCACAGATTCGAAGAAGAAACTGAGGCAGTACTTCAGCGATGCACTAATCCGAGGAGGTTAAGTAGTTGTATATCTGAGGATGTTGAAAAAGAAAAGAACTCGGCTAGATACGATTTCGGTGAGTAGTGTGAGAATAGGAAATATGATCTTGAGATGGTAACGTGTGTTAAGCAAACCAAGCATATTAATTTTTTTTTTACCGTTCTGTTGTGTTAGCTTCGAAGAACGAAATATTTTCAAAATCAAACGATCAAGCCATACACGATAGTCCACCTCCGGTTGTAGTAACGCGGCGAAATTTACCAAACATTAATGTTAAAAGTAACACCTCTAGCAATTCTACTTTTAGAAAAAATACAGCTGTAAACGAATTCATTCAGGTATTGGAGATTGAAATCTATTAACAGTTGAATATATCGGTGGCCTCATGCACACTTATCATAAGTGAAAAAAAAAAAATTTTATAGAAGAGCGTTTTCAAACTTTTATAAAATTTTAAATGATTTTTCATAAAGCTAGTGGGTTTATCGAAAAAATGGAAAGAATGTATAAAATCTGTGAAAAAAAAATCCGGTAAATGGTTCATAAGTTATAGGTATTCATTTATGTTTAGAAAGTCCGCAGTCAGGGGCGTAACTAAGGGCGGGATGGGGGGAGCTTCCCCCCAGGTGTTTTGAAAAGTTGGGAAATTTATAATTATTCAACGTTGAAATTGGGAACTTGGAATTTCTTTTGGGAAAATAAGAACTCGAATAAATTTGAACTGATGCCAACTTATATCATGTATAGCACACAACCAGGGACGTAGCCCCCTTGGCTTTTAGAAAGTTGGTAAATTAGCAGTATTATTATAGATATTTTTAAAATTTTTGAAGACTAAATAAAAAAAAGGTCAATAGTTGGTAAAATTTCATGGTATTAGTTGGCAATTTTTGGTTCCCCCCCCCCTGAAGAATGTCCTCGTTACGCCCCTGTCCGCAGTTATCATATTTGGCACGAAATAAATGGCGTTTACACGCAAATTGGTGCTAGGAGAATGAACTTTTTCATGTATAAATGAATAATTTATTGATTACATAACGGCAAAAAATCACAGTTAAGTAAAATGAAAACAAAAATGAATAACAAAACTCAAATCAGTTCTTTTTTTTTTTTTTTTAATCACACATTCTTCGAAAGCAAGTAAAAAGCAAAATAATAAGAATTTAAAAAAAAAAAGCATTAATCCATTTTTTTTTTTAATAATTATGTCTAGACAAAAAATCACTAAATTTTGGTAGGTACTTGGTAAACTTTGATGAAACGATATTCATTCGGTGTGTAAGTCACTTATCATATTTGGCCCGAAACAGTTTTTTGTGTTACCGCTCTCTGGTGGATCTAAATGTAAAAATTCGCGAATTTTTTCACATAAGCTTGCAGAATTTATTAATATCTACAACCGTATGGGGTTGACTCATTTTCAAAAAAAAAAAAAAAATGTTTTTTTTTTTTTTTTTTTAATCACGCATTCCTCGAAAGCAAGTAAAAAGCAAAATAATAAGAATTTAAAAAAAAAAGCATTAATCCATTTTTTTTTTAATAATTATGTCTAGACAAAAAATCACTAAATTTTGGTAGGTACTTGGTAAACTTTGATGAAACGATATTCATTCGGTGTATAAGTCACTTATCATATTTGGCCCGAAACAGTTTTTTGTGTTACCGCTCTCTGGTGGATCTAAATGTAAAAATTCGCGAATTTTTTCACATAAGCTTGCAGAAGTTATTAATACCTACAACCGTATGGGGTTAACTCATTTTCAAAAAAAAAAAAATGTCTATTAAATAAGTGTGCATGAAACCATCGATATGATGTTATGCAGTAGAGGCCAAAGTCGCTAATCTATCAACTTCAAAAAATATGTACCGAGGCAAACTTGGATAGTGACTGAAGAACGAGAGCTTGAATTTATTCTGTACACGAGGTCACATGACTATAAATATTTCAAAAGACTCGTTTTATTAATAGTACATACTATCATCGTAGTAATTGGTGAATAACTTGAATAATTCAATTTCATTATTTCACAGAGAATAAATATGAATTCTCATTTTTACACGATATTTACAAATAGCCTATAGCTGACGCAACTTCGTGAATTAAATTGGGTTTTTGCTGATTTCGAGTACATTTGAAGAATAACTTCTTGATGAGGATCTGAAATGAGGAAAAATATAAATTCTCGATTAATTGCATTCGATTTAGATGTCCTTTTGAAAGATTTTGGTGCGGCTCGAAGAGCACCTGTTCATTGAAATTGGCCTTTAGTCGGATTTTTTGAAGTTTGAATAATAATGACTTTGCCCCTGAGTGCATGTATGTAAAATAGTTAGTACCGAACGCATTAGCGCGATGAAAATAAAGTGTAATTTGATTCTTTAGAATAATTCGACGGAGAAATTCTCATCTTTGGAATCGTTGAATAGTCGAACGACAGATAGACCCACGAGCCGGCACTCTGACGATGGTGAGTGTTAAGAATTATCTAATACATATTCGGTAAGAAGTAAAGAGGCGATGCGATGCGAAGCGTGTACCGTGTACCGTGTACGTAATACGTACGCTGGTGATGGGCGAAAAGTTATCGTTGAATTTTGTTTAGGCCGACGACACGGCTGGACTTTTGCTAAATATGCAATGGAAAAACGTACAATATCGGACGACGTCTCGTCGACGAGTCGTAACAAGAAATAATGAGGTAGTTGTGTGGTTTTTCAAGTTTGGCGTGTCTAAATCGCTGTACTAACCCTCGCGGACGTTTGTGTAACTATTCGTGTGTGGAGTAGCTCGAGCGATTTGTTTATTAATGAAAAGCGATGTACGATAATGCTTTTTTTCGTGAGAATAAAAATAAAATTACGATAATTTACTGTCGGCATTTGAGGGATATTATGATTCTATCGTTTAGTTTTTATATTTGGAATTGAATTTACCTATAGTATTGATTCGATGCAGGTTGCGATTTGTTGGTGAGCTTGACGTCAACCTTTGATAAGAAACTGAAATCATTATCGAACGATCAGTCATTATGCGAATCCGTTGACGAATCCATTCCTAAATCTGATACCAACACCAACACCAGCGCCAGCACCGGCACCGTCATCGAAGTCGAGAGGAATTCTTCTTTCAGGGATCCGAGTCTTCATAGGAGCGTAGAAAAATCGTCTACCGTAGACGCGACAGAGGTAAGATTATCGGTTTGCATACGATTAGAAATACGTACGTAGGTGATTTACTCTACGAACGAAAATAATTCGCAATTCGCGTTGTTTAGAAAACTGAAACAAAATCTACGGACAAAGAACGAGATCGTCACGAAAACGAGAAAAAGGACGTAGACGAAAAAGAGACCGTATCGTGCACGGCTTGCGGATGCTCGGTCAAACATTCGGAGGCTATTCAACAAAACTGCGATAACTGGAAGCGTTCGGTGCTGCAAGAAATGCATTCGCAAAATCGTCGAGACGTTTTGAGCGAAAAGACTAAATTATTCTACAGCAATTCGGTGAAACTACGTCGTTCGGAATCGTTGAAGGAGGATAACTGCGCGGTCAAATTACGGCGTTCCGGTTCGCTGAATAAACACCAACAACCGAAAATATCGAAATTCGAATCGTTGATGTTGACGAAAAACGCCGAAGCTATTAAACTTCGACGCTCCGATTCGCTTACGAAAAGCGAAAAAACCGAAACCAACATGAAACGCAGACAGATGGAGAATACAGCCAAGAAAAATCGCAACGATAAAGAAGGCAAACTGAAAAGAAGAAACGGCGCTAGTAAAAATAGAAATATCAAAAGAAGACACACCGTCGGTGGTACCAAGGATTTCGATAAAGTGTCTTGGTTGCAGAGTCAGCAGCAACGTGAAATGGATAAAGAAAATAGGAAAGAAAGACGTACCAGTTCTCCTGATCTCAGCTCTACTAGGGTGGCCGATTTTTTAGTCGAAGTGGTCGTCAGACCTAATAGTTTCATTACGGCCGATCCGAACTTCGTATCCAGGTTGTTGAACATACCATTGGAGTCACACGTATAATAATCGTCACGCGATTGTGTTGTTCACTATTGATACGCGGTATTTTGTATTTCGCAATTCAAACTAGTCTTTGTATTAAATTACGTGTTGTTGCCCTATTCCTCAATGTTGATTGTTTTTATATTGTATCGTTGATAATTTTAAGTCGTGTATATTATGTTTCTGAATCGCTAGCAAAAGCGCAATAGATTCGAAATATCTTGTGAGATTTTTATATGTATTATTATTTTTTCCTCGTTATTATTGTGTTTTTTTTTCTATTTATTTATTATTACTTTTTAAATCTATCTTCGAATTTACTTTTCACATTTTTTCATGAAAGAATTTGTCTTTGTAAATGATAACAACCATTGTTACATGAAGAAGGTTCAGAATAATTTGGTGGTATCCGAGTGTATCTATTTTATTTTTGTATTTTTCCTTTATTTTATATAGCATTTTAATATTTTTCACCTTATATTCGTACATTTTTCTATCATGTTTTTAAATTTTATTTTAAAATTGGCATTTCAAGACCAACAAGTTTCATAAGTTGCCCGTTTACTTTCTGACTGTTTTCTCTCCTTTTTACCCATTCTTGAATATTGTTTTTACGCGTAAAGTGTTTTCTTTTTAGGTTATTTTTCCTCATTTTTTTATGTATATGTGTGTAGTGTACATACGAGTACATAGATCACCCAGAAAAGTATTTATTTATTTTTTTAAGTATGATCTTGTAGTGTAAATAGGTATATTATTTGTATACTTGTTAACTTGTTTTCCTTTTTATTAAAAAAAAAAAAAAAAAAAAAAAATGGGTCGTTATTGTAGAAAACAATTTGAAATCATTACAATCTTCATGCAGATTGATTCAAACTCCAGTTATTACAAATATCAATGTTTTCATTTCGTTGAAAATATAGGTGGAAGCGGATGAAGAAATTAGTATCGCGTTCGCAATCAGAGCCTTGATTTACAGTCCTTATTCGACATTTGATACTCAAACATAGTGAAAAAACACTTGATTTGAGACAATGATTAGGAGAGAAAAAGATGCTGAGATGGGTTTTAAATTCAGTGCATTGTTATTCTTTGCCTTGAATTTGTATGGTAGGCAACTTGTTCAAACACAGAATAACCATTTAAATTTAAATGAAGTATTAGGAGAATATAAGATGCTGGACTGTGTTGAAAATGTTATGTATTATCACCCTATGCCTTGATTTCTATAATACGCAACTGGTTCAGCACTAGGAAAGAGAGAAAAACCTGTTACTTTTCGAAAATGTATTGGGAGCGTAGGAGTTACTAGGAGTATTCGAAATTAAGCCCATTACTGCTGATTGCACTGATTTTCAAGGTAAACAAGCGTTTAGACACTCAAAAACAGCAAAAAGTATTTGAATTTAGAAATATTAGAAAAATAGAAGTTATTAAGAGATGTTTCAATTAACTCAATATGTAGTTAGCGTATGCATTGATTTTTATAGTAGGCAACCTGTTCAACACTCAAAAACTGTGAAAAACCAGTTAATTGGAGAAAAAATATTAGGTAAGTAGGACATACTAAGAGGTGTTCAAAATCGAGTATTTATTTACTCTATGCCTTCATTTCCAAGATATGCAACTTCATTGACACTCAAAAACTACAAAAAATCAGTTAATTTTAGAAAAAGTATTAGGAGAATAGAAGATACTGAGAGGTGTTCAAAATCGAGTATTTATTTACACTATGCCTTCATTTCAAAGATATGCAACTTCATTGACACTCAAAAACTACGAAAAATCAGTTAATTTTAGAAAAAGTATTAGGAGAATAGAAGTTGTTAAGGGGTATTTTAAATCGAACATATCAACATTCTATGCCTTAAATTTGTATGGTAGGCAACTTGTTCAACATTCGAAAACTGCGAAAAACCAGTCAATTTTAGAAAAAGTATTAGGAGAATAGAAGATACTGAGAGGTGTTCAAAATCGAGTATTTATTTACTCTATGCCTTCATTTCAAAGATATGCAACTTCATTGACACTCAAAAACTACGAAAAACCAGTCAATTTTAGAAAAAGTATTAGGAGAATAGAAGTTGTTAAGGGGTATTCTAAATCGAACATATCAACATTCTATGCCTTGAATTTGTATGGTAGGCAACTTGTTCAACATTCGAAAACTGCGAAAAACCAGTCAATTTTAGAAAAAGTATTAGGAGAGTAGAAGATACTGAGAGGTGTTCAAAATCGAGCATTTCTTTACTCTATGCCTTCATTTCCAAGATATGCAACTTCATTGACACTCAAAAAATACAAAAAATCAGTTAATTTTAGAAAAAGTATTAGGAGAATAGAAAATACTGAGAGGTGTTCAAAATCGAGTATTTATTTACACTATGCCTTCATTTCAAAGATATGCAACTTCATTGACACTCAAAAACTACGAAAAATCAGTTAATTTTAGAAAAAGTATTAGGAGAATAGAAGTTGTTAAGGGGTATTCTAAATCGAACATATCAACGTTCTATGCCTTGAATTTGTATGGTAGGCAACTTGTTCAACATTCAAAAACTGCGAAAAACCAGTCAATTTTAGAAAAAGTATTAGGAGAGTAGAAGATACTGAGAGGTGTTCAAAATCGAGTATTTATTTATTCTATGCCTTCATTTCCAAGATATGCAACTTCATCGACACTAATTTTTTACCAAATTTCTGTGTTGATGAAGTTGCATACTCTTCGAATTAAGGCAAAGGATGAATACATTGATTTAGAATACCCCTTAACAACTTCTATTCTCCTAATACTTTTTCTAAAATTGACTGGTTTTTCGCAGTTTTCGAATGTTGAATAAGTTGCCTACCATACAAATTTAAGGCATAGAATGTTGATATGTTCGATTTAGAATACCCCTTAACAACTTCTATTCTCCTAATACTTTTTCTAAAATTAACTGATTTTTCGTAGTTTTTGAGTGTCAATGAAGTTGCATATCTTTGAAATGAAGGCATAGTGTAAATAAATACTAGATTTTGAACACCTCTCAGTATCTTCTAGTCTCCTAATACTTTTTCTAAAATTGACTGATTTCTCGTAGTTTTTGAATGTCGAATAAATTGCCTACAATAAGAATTAAGGCATAAGATATTGGCGATGTGTTGCATTTTGAATACCTCTAAGCATCTCTACTTTTCTAATACTTCTTCGCAAATCAACTATTTTTTCACCTACTTTCAGTGTTAGTGAAGCTGCATACCTTAGAAATGAAGGCATAGCGTGGATACATTCCCCTTTTTGGAACCCCTTCTATTATCTTCTACCCTCTTAATACGTTTTCTCGGATTAACATTCATATTTACCAACCTATTCTTTCCTGTATCCTAATTAAAATTTCTTTGCCTATTTCCTTTTGGTAGGCATTAATTCAACCTTCATTTCTAGGATTCAAATTCTTCTCTACCCACACATAATGGATCTTTTCTATATTCACTTACGTTAGAGAAGTTTATACTTTATAATTATGCGTCTCAATCAAATCCATCATTTATATCAACCACATTAAATATCAAATTACTTCAACATCATATATTAGAATAAATATGCTCACAAATAGCTAAGTAATGAAAAAAAAATGTGTGAACAACAGCGTTAAAAATTACATTACTCGAATACCATATTCGTTATCGAAAACTAACCAAATATTTCCATAAAAACAGGTATGAGTACGTACAACATAGGTAATTTCGACAAAAATAATGATAAATTTATAAAGTAAGTATACTATAGAATAACAATAGTTTATCATTTAGTACTATTCATAGAATTCCAGCAACAATAACTTGATTAAATTCTGCCTAAATTTAAGACTTCTAACCCTCAAGTAGAGATGGTATTTCATACAATATTACACAGTAATATTTAACATTTTCTTAATTAAACTTTCGATTAAGAACTTCATTTGTAACTGAGTTGCGAGCTTAAATGTATTAACGAATGCACGTCATTAATTAAATGCATTTAATTAATGTAACACTTAGATTTAACCATATAATATCATAATTGTTGCGATCGTATGTATATAATTATGAAGATGAAATGAGATCTCATTTCTGGAAATTACTCACCTTCGTTGCTTCAATGAAAAATAACTATGCTCCTCCTAATTGCGTGCAATACAATTTTACGAAAATCAAAAACTCTCCTTCTAATATCAATAATCGACAGATTGTTAATTCACAACTACAAATACATCAATTATTTGCAACACGATGATAAAGTCATACTAAAAACACACAATGTATAAATGAATAAAGTAGAAAGCACCAACACGAAACACAAAACACTTCAACAGCAAAACGAGCAAATATTCCATCTCGATGATCCCACACAAACTGATTTAATCAAAGGCTGGACCGCAAATTATTCGAATCATTTTTTCAAAGAATTCACCTGAGTGATTCGCAGTAGTTAAGAGTAAAAAATCTAATAAACTTCCGGATATAAATGCGTCTTGATTTATGAATAAGACGTATGACATTCTTTTTATTTTATAAAAATCCATGTTTATTGTGTCAATGTATTTTCTGAAGGAGAATTAAGATTTGCTGATATTGCATATTTCATCAAATGAATACAAAAACGCTATATTTTCAATTCAATTTTAACCTAACCCAATTTATTCTTTTAACTTGATCTAATGCAACCTATGGGAGGAAACTACTATATATATTTTTAAACTAGTTCATTGTTACTGGAACAGGTGGCGCCATTTGTGTATTTTAACTATTTTAAGGGTATATTTCACACACATGACTCTTTTTCTTTAGTATAACTAAACTTCACAGGCATTATGCTATCCATATGGGAACCAAAATTGATAACACTAAAAAATAGCATTTTTAAGACTGAAATTCTTCATAAATTTCTGATGAAAACTTTTGAAATTTGAAAATAAAAAAGATAAGACACTTTTCATTATTTTTTTTTTTTTTTTTTTTGAACGAAAAATTCAAATTCCAATTTATAAGAAAGTTATAAGCTGTGAAATATGGCCTCCTCAAAAGCCATTTATTTATGGTTTTTCTCGACAAATAATCAATTGATTAGTGAAGTTTCTCAAATTCTAAATTTCAAGTGAAACAGATGAGTGGTATTTGAGAATCAAAGTTGTACCAAAATGGTCATTTGGCACGCAAACCAGTATGCAATCGTGTATGTGAAATAGACCCTTAAAAAATTTCATTACCATTACAAGAGATCTGTTGTATCCAAAAATTGAACCGAAGTAGAAGTAATGCGACAGGCTTTTTAGTATTATAAGCACACAATCTGTTGTCAAAATAGCAAACTAATATAAGAGAAGCTCATACTATATAATTATGTAAAATTTTGAGTCAGTTTTACTTTCACATCTTTCTTTATGCCTTTTATTCAAAGGTAGGTAGCTCCTAACTCGTACAACATGCCTTTAATCCAAGAATAGGCAAGGTGTCACGCTTTTAATTGAGAACCATGAGTTTATTTAGCGCGGAGCAGTTTATACTGCTTGGAGTATTAATAAGTAATATGGAGGGATAAAAGTGTAGTTCCATCGGGGTTTAGAGAGAATGCGTTGCGCCAACTATGAGTTGTACACCTAGTGAACAGTACAGTGTAAAATTGTACATTACGACGCGTTTTCAGGTCCGCCGTGTGACGTCAGAGATTAGTGGGGAAAGAGGAGTGTTGAATGAGTACCAATGAGCACTTTCCATTTCCGTCTAACCTCTAGTAAAGGGACGTTGCTGTACATCAAGTGTACAACTCGCATCTGATATAGCGCCCTCTATCTGGTCCCTTGATGCGTAATGCTAAGAGTATGGCTTTTATCCCTCATATCTCTCTATATATTAAAATCAAAATGAAATCGGTTTTGAGATGCGCGCGCATCCTTGTTTTGAATAGCCGGCATGAAAGGTATATAAAGCATAGCAGGTATACAAAGGAGAAAAAGGATGTAAATTTTAATAAAAGACTTGTACAATTTTACATGAGCAAGGATAAAGTCATAAAATTGTTCTGAATAGCATGTATACTAAACGAAAAAAAAAGGGTGATAAATTTTAATAAAAGCTTCATATATGGACAAGAATTGCGAGCTCCGAAGGGGCGAGGAGGTAATCCCAGTCAAGCGAGGAATGCTGGAGGGTTGGGCCCCTAGTTACTTATTAATACTTAAAGTTGTACTGGTTTTTACTCTCCAATGTTGAATGAGTTGCCTATTTCTCAGTTCAAGGCATACAATTGAGATTTTGTGGTTATCAAGTTGCCTATCTTCCTATCAAAGGCATGTTACCTTCTACTCTATGCCATTAATTCAGAGGTAGGCTACTTTTACATCACCAAATTTCAATTCTATGCCTTCAACTAAAGGTGAAGTAGTTTCTAAGAATTTTAGTTCATTTGTTATGAATGCTGAGAAAAGGGAAGAAAGTAAATTTTACAATAGAATCAAAAATAGGTAGAAAAATGAAAAAATTCGTATTCCTGATTTCAATGATAAATTATAATATAAATATTATGGAACATTTTACCGCACACTGATCATCTGTGACAGTATTTTAACAGATGTACGGGTAACACGAAGGAAACGTAAATGCATCGTCAACAGTTTTCTCGTGAACTTCAAGGCGGTTTTTCTCAAAACCATCTTTTTCACAATATCAGCTTAAATCACTATACTCCGTCAATTTCAAAAATAGAGGACAGCGATTAATTTCATTGCATTCAGCATTAAATTTTCTGTAAAAATGCATGAAAAAACCAATTCTCATCGCATTTGTTATTTTCACTGCTATTGCCAGGAATGAGTTCTTTTGAGGTGTTGGGAATAAATTTAGAGCATTCTATTACAACAATATAGATAGCAATAGCTATTGTTTTCAAGTTGAAAACTCAGCTAAAAAGATGTAAAGATAGCATTTTAGAAAGAGACAGTCGCAATCTGTATTATTTACATGAATAACATACGTAAAAAATTCATTTTTTTCGGCGTGTCGTCAGCTCATTCTCCAACTGGTTTTCACACTATCAGCAAATACGCTGCCTGTGCCTACATCACAGTTAAAACAAATCTTGAAGCTTTGACTATGAAACTATATATAGTTGTGTAGTATGTTAGAAAATATCATGTTATCTATGTTATCTGATAATTTGCTTCTAATAAGGATCATTCGTAGGTGCATTCAAATTACACACTGCAGGTGAATTTATGTATTTTATATCTAGAACATAAGCATTATATTGATACGTGTCGATGCACCTAATTAACTTGCAGTAATATCTATATCAGTGCATGGCATTTAATGGAAAAAGTATAGATTTAAAGAAAATTACTTTACGTCAAAATCATCAACCTTCTAAATACGTCACGGATTCGCCGCTCATCCATACATAATATAATTGTAAAACTCGTCGAATTTCGGAATTTTTCGAGCGTATTCGTCGACAATGAGAATTCACCAATAAAATTCGTTCAACAAGTAACGCGCGGCAATCGATAAATGGTAAAAGTTGTATAACAGGAGTCGCAGTAGGCTAACGCAGACAAACTTTTCGAACATAATGTACATTCGCCGACATGAATGAATGCGCCGTAGCGTTTTTCACCATTCTAGTTCTACCACCTAGATATATTTTAACGTGCCTAGATATATGGAAACGTCATCTTATGCTACAAAGTCGCTGATATAGTTCATATACCTAGTATAAAAACCTTTCATTATCGCGCTGTACTAACAATATGAGAAATGATATTTCATAGAGAAAATCAGCTACAAAAAAAAAAAAACTACGTTAAAATAAACAAACCTTTACGTATTTCGTATTCTGTACCAGACTCTTGAGGCATATTTTATATTGTTTTTGAATCCACAGGTAGAAACAGAACGACTAATGAACTTTCAGTTTTGCTAGCTAAAACAGGGCTGTTCGGAAAGAAGATTTTATCGCTGTTTTCACTAATTCGTGCGAGTAATAGGTATTGTGTTTCTAACACGTACCGAGCCAGCGTCATTGATTTTTCTTCTCAAAGTATACGTTATCCACTTTTTAAAACTCTTTCCGGCGCTCGCTGGTAGCTAGTTATTACGCTATCTTTGGAAACAATACATTAAGTTAAGTATGTACCAAAAAAAAAACAACCACCACAAAACAAATAAAACCTAATGAATAAATCACTGGTATTGTTATGATCCCTCAATTCACCACCTTCTAATGTCACTATAGCTTATATCTATCTTATACATATTCTTATATATATATTGTTATAATTGTACCTTGAGCATTCTTTTTTTTTGTATTTTCTATATTTGTATGCTCTTCTGTACCTTCGTATTTGCTCATACATTTTATTTACCTCAAATTTTCGCATTTATATAATAATAATTGTTTAAGGGTTGCAAGTGATCAAAAATGTGAATATTTGTTACCTTTTTCAGTAAAATAAGGGCAGCGCGAATGTTTCGCAAACCTCGTTGACATTAATTGGAGGATGTTCTGCTCTTGAACTCAGGCATATATCGTACTCTTCCTCTTCTTTATTTGTAGGGACGATACCAAAAGTATAAAATTGGTAGTTGCAAAAGGCTTCCTATGGTATGAATGTTGGAAGCCATTATATCTAATTCGGGGAAACCATGTACTGGCTTCCATGGATCCTAATTTTGAATATTTCGCATAGAGGTCCGTCCGGGAGATCGACAGCTGTATTCCACACAACTTCGCAATTCTCGAACACATCTCATATGTATAATCATATGTTTTAAATATTTCGTTCATTGCATCGTCGCCGATGCAAATTACCTTGGATAGGTCATCCGTACGGTAGTCACTCGCGGTAATTTTTATAGAGATTAAGGGGTTAACAGAGAAAAAGAATACAAGGATGCGTGATATTTAACAGTATGAAACTACCGATATTAGAGTCGAGTTAATAAGACGTACGTAAAAATTCTCGCAGATAATCCCGTTCAGGAGTGGAACAAAGCGCGATTCTAACGTCATCAAAACAAATCACTCGTTATAGGCATGTAATGCTGGTCGCATCGAAACCAATTTCTTTCCTTTTCGAAACCATCGAATAAATTCGAGTTGTACGTTTCGACACATCTGGGTAATGGACGTTGTGAAGATGAAAGAATTACAATATATTCGTATCGCCAATAAGGTTGATTGATCGCTCGGGCATCATTTAAAAACTACGACTGCTAACGCTACGACGCGACGCGACAGCTCGTCGTGTTTTTTCGACATTGATTAAATACGTGCTGTCGTATTTTTTTACCCTTTTTTGCATCATATTTCAGCTTCATTTCACCAGTACCGACCTTTCGCTGGGATATCTTGTTCGAACCATGCGCCATTCGACCTTCAATACAAACGCCTGCAAAAAATCAACAAATTGCATCAATTACGGTTAGGTGTATTAACATTTTTAATGCGTAAATTTTCGCGGTTTTTGAAAATTGATTCATACAGATTTAGGTACGGGGAGAGGACTGGGGGAGAAGGGCAGATTGCCCTAAAAAATTTTCACACTTCTTATTATATCGAATTTTTTAATTTTCATCGATTTTTTTTTTCAAATTTTCAGCATCGGAATGAAAAAAACTGAAATTTATTCTCAGGTTCTCTACGGCCCTGGAAGCATCGACGAATCAGCTGAAATAAAAATATCATTTTGTATTCTGAAATTAATAATAAATTTATTTCATCGTTAAATTTTTCAACTTTTGCAATTTTTTCCCTGCGATAAGCAATTTAAAACAGCAATACGAATTGAATGTAACTGTCGCCGCTTATCCCTTATCAAGGCTCTAATCACATTATCATTTAGTTATACGTTTGAAGCGTAAGTTATAAGAGAAGTTTCATCCGTTTCCGAGATAACAAAGACAAAGTTGATTGCTATTTGAAAATCTGCACACTTCGTCTTCGTCGCGAAAGAGTTTGTCTTCGTGTGGTGTTGGCTCAGCAAATAATCCATATCGACGAAATATGGTTGTTTGTTCGTAGGGTACGTAAGGTACGTACGTGTGAAAAATGCTACCTTTGTATGAATCAATTTTTACTTCTTTTTCTTTTTCCTTCTTTTTCATTAATGGTGACAAAGCGAATGGTACGATTGTTGATTTCAAATTACTTTAGTTACACCTTATCTTTGTGACAACGACGACGTGATATTTCAGAATGGTAAGATTTAGGCCGCCCACCGCCTACACACGGTAAAAACAGCGTGCTCGTAAAACTCACCCATCTAGTTTTATTGGTAACGAATTGTATTTTCGTAGGTACCTCCATTAGTCGACATCGTCGGTAGCTTATCTTATTGTTACCCTGGATGTATAGGTTGTACATTTGCCAACGTCAAATTTTTTATTTATAAAATAATCTTTGAAAGAACGATTTGTTTTTTAAATACAATAATAATTGTAGAAATGCTGACTTGAAAACCAAAATTATCAGCTGTAATCAGTAATTCTAATGCATATTACGTAATGTACTCCACTACCACTACGTCAGCTTTCATATTTCGTTGAAGGTTCAAAAATGAAGAGATAAACCTTTACTTAAGCCATAGCAATTATCTCCTCTCTTCTGGATTATATTTCAAAAACTTTTTCCAACTATTAACAGGACTACCTTCCAAGAGAGAATTTCAACTATAATTATCTTCCGCTCTTCTTTCCATTCAATACCAAATTAATGGACGTTGAGATGAGAAAACAAGTGGAAATGTGATTTTATAAAAACACTTACTAAAATGGGCTCAAAATTCAATGAATTGTTTTATTCAGGCAATTTATAATGTTTTTCTGTCTAAAAGTTTCAATTTGTAGTTTAAAGAAGTAATAATTTTTAGTTCACAATTTGTTCAAAATTTATGAGCTAAACTTTTTTAAATTTTTAAAAGAGCTATAAATTTTAATTTTTTTCAAAAATAAGTAATAAAACCACAAGAAATCATATTCCTTTGCTGGAAATGAGTTCTTAATCGTGAGTAGTGACTTGCTCAGAGATACGAGTAGTATTGTTCACTTTTTTCAACACACACCCAGTACCGAGGATGGAAACCCTCACTAACCCCCTCCAATATCACCAAGAAATAAATCATATAACTTCGTATTTATTAATTTCTAATTTGAGCTATTTGAAGCTACTTATTGAGCTTTCCTCAAGTTTTCACCATCCACCATTTGGGATTCATTTACACCTAGTTTTCAATGCAAAGCTTTAGGTTTCTAGGCATAGTTGGTGAGGAGATAACAAAAAATTCATGAAATTCCGTGACTTGTAAATTCTCCTCCAAAAGACGTTTTTCGTTCCAACTCTTCTCCAAAACCATTTAGGTGGCTGAAATTTTAGTATGGTGGTGTCTTCATTTCTGTCTTTGATATGAAATCAAAGATCAGAAATTTCGGACTTTGCGCGTTTCTTCACTGTACCTCAATTGTGAATGACTCATTATTTTGATTCGAATCAAGAGTCTGTGAGAAAAAACAACTCCACGTTTCAATTTCGAGCCATTTTCATCCATTTCAGCTCACTTTGTATAATGTTTTAATATCAATAAACTTAAACTTTAGAAACCAATGTGAAAAAAAAAAACGTAAGCAGCCATGCCGCATTACTGGAGCTGAGTTTTTAATTGGAGCTTGTTTTGATTTACTAATAACCTTGCTTAATCGTTCATGACTACAGGCCACACCCAATACCAAGTCTGAAAACCCCTACCCTATCCTTTCCAAAAACACTTAAGAAGTTGAATTTGGCACAAATGTAGTATTTCTTGCCATGAAATAATCATGTGAACACATATTTCTCAAATTATAACTATTTGAGGGTGCTCAAATTATCTTCAAATCTTGATAATCCGCCATTTTGGATCCATTTTGACTCAAATTTAAGTGGTTATATTCTGGTCACAAACTAATCCTACACACAAAGTTTGACCATTCTAGGCCGATTTGGTGATGAGATATGGAAGATTCATGAAATTTCCTGTAGTAATTCCAATCCAAAAGCCGTTTTTTCCTCTAACTCCCCTCCAAAATCACTGAGGAAGCTAAAATCAAAATACGTTTGTCACTTGGGCTCATTTTATCATATGACACAGCAATAAAAAATTTTCGACCCCTCCTGTACCCCCACCACTATTTTAGGTTGATAACCCCGCCTTCCCTCCTCCAACATCATGTATGGAAGTGAATTCGGGATATAGTATACAACTTATCCCCAATAACCATATGAATTCATATTAATTACATTTTTACCAACTTGAGGCTCCTCAAGCTCTACTCAAAATTTTGATAATCCGCCATTTTGAATCCATTTTGATCCAAATTCAAGAGGTCATATTGTGGTCACCAACTAACCTCACACACAAAATTTGACCTCTTCAACTTGATTTGGTGGGGAGATATGGAAGATTCAAGAAATTTCATGACTCAAAACTTCCTCAAAAAGCCGTTTTTTGATCTAACTCCTCTCAATATGCACTTAGAAGCTGAAATTTGGATATGTTAGTATCCGTGACTCACTCTTTCATATGAAATCAAAAACGAAAAATTTGAGCTATTTGCCCTTCTCCAGCCCCCTCAAAATTTGAGTGATCCGCCATTTTGAAATTTATCGAAAAAACAAAAAAACTATTTTTGCGTATTTGCAAGAAGAGTTCCTCACCGAATTTTGAGCGAATTTTATCCACACCCGCCTGCGCAAGGCAGTGACACAAAAAACGCAATTTCCTCAAAAACAGGTTTTTGCTAACTCTCCTCAAAATGCACTTAGGAAGCTGAAATTTAAATATGTTGGTGTCCGTGACTCACTCTTTCATATGAGATCAAAAACGAAAAATTTGAGCTATTTGCCTCTTCTCCAGCCCCCCTCAAAATTTGAGTGATCCGCCATTTTGAAATTTTTCGAAAAAAAAGCACTTCTGCGCATTTTCAAGAAGAGTTCCTCACCAAATTTTGAGCGAATTTTATGAATACTCGCCGGCGCTACGCGTGGGGGAAAAATATATATATACCAAAAAGTTGGACATTTGCCAGATGATTACAAATGGTCTGAAACGCAAAGATTTGAAGACCCCACCCTCCCCGACCTTCCCTTCCCAAATCAGGTAGGCTGTAATAGCTATCGTTTTTATTAAAAACTCAGCTAAAAAACTGAGTATATTTGTCTCTCGAGTCTGAAGAAGTCTAAATTGAGCCCATACTGTGCATACGACTAAAAATTAATTTATTTTATTGCTCACTTTTGAAAATAACTAAAATTATTTTTTGAAAAAAAAATTGAAAAACCGTTAAGATCGCTGAAATATTATAAAAATTGACGGCTAAAATTTTCTTCAGTCTTTAGATAATAAAATATGATTTTAAAAAGAGAAGAGATTTTTAATACCTCAAACACGATTTTTTTTAGTGATTTCAAAATATTTAAAACTTCCAACTTCATTTTGAGACATGTACAAACCAAGTTAGTGGGCTTAACTTTTCTATGACGTCTTTTTGAGACCATTTAGCTTCTACTGTTACACCTTCCCTTTTGATTCCACTCTAGTGAATAGGTACCAAATTTTTTCCAGATTTTCAAAATATTTAAATCTTTTCTAATGAAAATTTTTTTTTTTTTTTTTTTAAGGTTAATTTAAGTGGCGTCTGTAACTGCTATTGGTTTTTTACGCCACTATCCGGGAGGAATGTTAGATTCTGTGGAAGAGATGGGAGCGCTTGAGGAATTCGAAATGTCCAATAACACATATTGCACCGTTACCACAAAGCTTAACCATGATTTTTTTCTCGATCTCTCAAATTTTTAGAGATGGAAGAAATTTAGAATTACATACTTGGAGCAAAGAGAGGTCGTACCATAGCATTTTTGGTTTTCCTCATAACGCCTCTGTTCTTTTTCGAGTAAAAATCTCAGTCTAATATTTTTGTACAATATAATTCTTTCCATTTTTTTTTCGTCAATTGAGCTTCGTGAGATATGACCGCTGACCACAGAGGAAAAATCGATTTAGGAAGATTAATAGGTACTAAAAAGAACAAAATTCTTAATAATTAAACATAAATACCCGTTTTAAAAGCTTCGAAACAAGAAGGGCAGAATATCTGTTTAGGAAGAAAGTTTGTGCTTGAATACGTGTTATCCATACTATTAGTCGAGAACCAATCGCATCTATGAGGCGGGGAATTTTGAAAATATATTCTAACTAAGGAACTAAGTGAATGCTGAAAGCCCCTTTGTTTCAAATTCTCTTCATTTTCGAAGCGATCGCGACAGTTCTATTTCCTTTAAAGCATTTTTCCGGAAACTTATTTTGTAAGCATAACTTTAGATACTCGTAAATCCGCTTTCCAATCGAACACACTTCAAGTCCAAATCTATAATTACATATTTTCAAGTATAAATTAATCCGTAGTCTCCAAAATTTTACTCAATAAGAATTTAATATATTTGTTACATTTTTGGCTGGAATTTCCATTTCATCAAGTTTCAGTTAAAGTGCAAAGAAATGTTTGTGAAAAATTTTTTGACCGTGCAATTTGCGTTGATTCAAGTTTCAAAATTTTATAGGCGTTTCAACTGTAATTGAAAGTGTATCCGGAAGGAAGGGGTAAGTGCATAACGTTCTTTGTCCGGAGATTCATTAAACGAATTCCAAGGGTTTTCAACCATAATAATCAAATTCTTAAAATTCATAAAATGAAATATACCGCCGCTTAACGATGTAACATTTGTAATTTCCAAATGCGTTTTTCTCAAAACTGAACACCCTTTTAATGGTATTAAAGAAATTTATTTCTCAAGGTAATTTCTCTTTGTCTCAAATCCAATTTTTTAACGCAATAATTTGCAAATTTCAGCGATTTCCAGCGCTCAAGCCCGTAAGGCATCTGTATCGACACCATTTGTGGTACCCTAGGTAAAGCTAAGCGACATTACCTGAAGCTGAATGATAATTTCAAATCCAAACATGGCAATTAAAATTTGGTCGACAAAGAACATTTTCATTTTACGCATGAAATAATAAATTTCGGGCAACATTTTCAGTTTAATTTCATTCGCCGCTCCCTTTCAACTTCCAATTCAAACAATTCGATTAAAATACGAAAATTTCTAACCAACGAAATGAGGTAGATACGAGAAAAAAAGAGAGAAAAACTTGATAAAAACCGCGGTAAACATTTTTTTTTCTCTCGATGTAATTTCATTTTTTACGATCGCCAAGCACAAAAATGACGTAAGCGTTTCGCAGCACCGACTCTCGTTTCACTTTGAGTTAGATGAGCGTTTTCGTAATGAGCCTCATGATGATGAAAATGTTACCATAATTTATTTTTGCATCGTCGACCGTAGGGCTCGTTGTTAGAATTTTAAAAATGGCCAAATTTGAACATCAGTGCTTCCGCTCGACTAGGCAGACAATGTTGAACCAACTTGCGGGCGTATGCGCGTTCATCGTTCGTTGCGCGCGCACCGATGCTTCTAGGGTACAGGGAAATTTTCTGCGACTCAAACACCTACGCTGCGTTCTGTGTTTACGGCACTTCGAGCTCATTACAAGATATGAAAATTCGTTACTACCTTCGTGCCAGTCGTATTACAATCGAAATTTAAACTTAAAATGTGATTTATCTTCGTAAATCCATCTTCGTCGAGGTAAGCGATGCTTTTTCTTACTCGTAATTAGCGCTTACATATAACCGCCAGCTTATTTTAAATCGATTTTTGACGCTTCACGAAAACAGCTGTTTACTTATCGCCGTCCACTTCGTCTCTCGTCCGCGCCACTCCATTAATTTCCAATTGATAAAACCATTCCGAGTTCAATTTTATGGAAATTTATACACGCCTCGTGTGTAAATTAAATGTACGAACGGCCTTCGGTAAAAAGTCGCCGAGTTTAATGAAATTTCCGCTGCGACGACGAGCAACTCGAGTTCCTCGTCAGTTTTCAAATTTACGCCTCCATCGCGGTTGAAAATTTACCACTTGACGTGATTTTTCATCTAAGTTTGAGAGCTGTCTTCGAGTTGGCTAATTTGTTTATGATGTTTTCCGCCCACAGCGTACGTATTGATTTGATTTTATACGTAAAGCAGCGGGCTATTTCATGTTTTCGAGAAAATTATTTTTCAACCTGTATCCTACATATTCGCATGATATCTACGAAGTGTGGAATATTTAATTCACGGTGTTCCTGATTCACACATGGGTAATGTGAGTACCATATAGAGACTTAGTGCATTGAGATAGCGTACATGTTAGAGGCGTGAGGTTTGCTGCTAGATGGTTAGAATGTTGTTCCAAAATTTTCTTAAAATAAAAGAACTAGCTTGTTTTGCTAATAGCGCGTATTCATCAATTTGAGACTTAGATGATCCAGCTGAAAGGACATATAATGTTAAAGAAAAGTATTAAACACCTGCCAAGAGCTATTTCATCGTGCTCTACTAGTGTACAAAGTGTCGAAACTCGACGATAACAGATACGAATTCTACATCGCAATCGACTCATCGTAATCGAATTTGCGATATTCATATTCTCATAAATCTGTCATAAAACTTATTTCAACCAAACCAACGCCTTCTATTCGCTGTGAAAACTATATCACCCACTACCCGAATACAAATATCTTACACGATCATCCATCCAAACAAATAACACTTGTGAATAACTCAACACGTAAATTCAACAACCATATTATAATGAAATGCACTCGTGTATCATCATCACTTTTTTCCATGATTAATATAGGTACGCAAACAGATGAAGGGGGCAGGGAAATCACAAATCTTAAACCGCCATAGGTAGTATGGAACCAGGATTGGAGACTAGTACCAACATATAGCTTAGCTCGCGAGTAGTTACTTGCGCCTAGTCTCACTCCCCTTATGTGTTCATCGTATGCAACTATTTGTACATGGAAGTACAACATATAATATTTTTTTAAATTTAAACGAAACTACTGATTTAAGTATCTATGATGATAGAAAAAAAAAAATGCAAAAAAATTTGTGGTATACACTTTTTGCCTATCTTCATTTTTGAAGGAGCTACGATGATTCAAAATTTTTCCAAAATTCCATTTTTTAAAATTTGATTAAAATCATTCATTCAAGTAGGTACCTAGGATGGTAGAAAAAATGCATTAAAAATTGTAGTAAACACTTTTTGCCTATCTTCATTTTTGAAGGGGCTAACAATAATTTCAAATTTCCCCATGATTTTTTTTTTTTAATGTGACTGAAATCAAGGAAAAATTAAAATTCAAATATGTACGTTTTGCTAATCTTCAGAATTGAAGGTATTTCAGCAATTCCTATCATTACACGGATTCGGTACTAGTTTCATTTTTCATCTTTATATTTTAATTTTGCGAGAAAAAATTGTTATATGTAGGTTTTACAATGGTTTTGATTTTGTCTATTATTTCTCATTCAATCCTCAGCCCTTCTTCAAAATATATAATCATGAGTAATAAAACATCATGGGAAAATTTGAAATTATTGTAGCCCCTTCAAAAATGAAGATAGGCAAAAAGTGTATACCACAAATTTTTTTGCATTTTTTTTTTCTATCATCATACATACTTAAATCAGTAGTTTCGTTTAAATCTTAAAAAATATTATATGTTATACTTCCATGTACAAATAGTTGCATACGATGAACAAATAAGGGGACTGAGACCAGGCGCAAGTAACTACTCGCGAGCTAAGCTATATGTTGGTACTAGTCTCCAATCCTGGTTCCATACTACCTATGGCGGGTTAAAGATGTGAGCACAGACCACAAAGGACTGACTGAAAACCAACTTGGGGAAAAGTGATCCAGAGTGTGGGGGGGGGTGCAGAAGATAAATTGATAAAATGTTGCCAACTGATTAAAACAAAAAATTGCCGCCAAAAATCTCGACTAATTTTATACTTTCGCGAACATTAACCTGCTTATTCACATCGGTTAAATACGCACCTATAAATAAATAATCCTTATTACTTCAGTTTGCCTATTTGTGAATTTTCTTGGATTCCATAAACCTCATAATTCATAAATCAATATCAGCATTTCATACTATAATGCATATCAAAACGTCAGCATATTCAAATCTTCATCTAACAATAAATGTAGAGAGGAATTGAAGGCTGAAATGATTTTTAAACAGATTTTGAGTCATCGAATTTCTTTAGCCATTTTTGATTCCTCGCCAAGGAAATTCGGAAAATTCAAACTTTGTATAAGAGTTAAGATGGAAACAAAAAGACATTCTTTAAGTTAGAGTCAAAATAAATCCGAAATGATGGATGTTCAAAAATCAGGTAACACCTTTTAAGCTTAATGAGTAAGTTCAAATCTGCAAACAATACATCTTATACCTCAGTTTTTTTTTATATTTTTTTTTTTTTTTTTTGTTTCTCTGACAAATGATTTTTTTTATGTTCCGATTTGATGGTGAAAATTTATTTTATTGCGAAAAAAAGAAACGATAAAACAACAAAAAAATTAAACAGTCATGCCGCATAACTGGAGCTGATTTTTTGATTTGGACTTGTTCAGGTTCCCAGACAACACTGTAACCTCTTTACGTTTATTAGCCAAACAAAGTGTCGACTCTGAACACCTCTACCATTCCCCTTCCAAAAACACCTATTTCTTGCTCGCAATAATAGTATGGGCTCATGTTTTTTAAATTTTAGAAAACTGAGACATCTCAGGCTTTTCTTACACTCTAGTGATTCCCCATTTGGATTCATTTTGATCCAAATTGAAAAAGTCATATCTTGATCGTTAACCAACTCTACATACCGAATTTGACTTTCTAGCTCGATTTAGTGAGGGGATGTGGAGATTCATGAAATTTTCTGCACTTTTTCTTAAGCCATTGTTTGCTTCAATTCCTTTCCAAATTCACTTGGAGGCTACAGTTGGAATAGTTTAATCACTTGGGTTCACTTTATATTAACACTAAAATAAAAAAATTTCAATCTTTTGTTCATCCCAACACATTTTGATGTCTATAATCCTTCTTTTTTCCCTTCAACATCATTTGTGAAGGTGAATTCAGATATAATAATCATATGAGCGCATATCAATCACATTTTTACTTATTTGATGCTTCTCAAGCTCTTCTTAAATTTTGGTGAACCTCCATTTTGGACTCATTTTTCTCAAATTAAAGGGCTCATATTCAGGTCTCAAACTAAGCCTACACACTATGTTTGAGCTTTTTTAATCGATTTTGTGAGGCGATATGGGAGATTCGGGAAATTTCATGACTTCAAACCTTCAAAACGCCGTTTTTCGCTGGAGTGATACTTGACAAACTACTTTTTTTTTAGAATTTTTTGAGAGATTTTGAGAATATCAATATGCGAGCCGCTTATAACTCTTCTAATTTTGATTTTGGGTGTAAATATATTTTTGTGAATTTGGAAAGGGGTTCCTGCATAGAAAAAAGCTTTACCATTCAACCATGCTTTCAACTTTTTGGTGAAAATTTTGAAGCTGTAAAATGATTTCAAGTTCTTTGAAGAAGGAGGCTAGATAAAGTCCCATACAATATAATAAATTGGTTTTGAAATAACTGAACCTTTAAATGGTAAGAATGAGGTTATTGGGCCTCTTAAGTACTATATGTATGGCTTAATGAGATAGTTTGAATATCTCTGAAGTGAACTAAAAGACAAAGATTACATACGCATAATATACACTGTGTCTTGCTGAGCGAAAAATTCGCTTTTATGAAAACAAAAATCACCTGTTTCATTTTGTTTGACTTAAGTATGGCATAATGAATCATTTGCGACTTCGATAACTCAAATTCTATGATTTAAATAATTTTCTACTAGTAATTTGATTGATTTAAATTCATTTCTTCCAAAATCAGTGTTGCAAAATTAACTGGAATAAAACGTTGAAAGTTTAAAAACATTCATAATATCATAAATTAAGTAAATATTGAAATCATACAGAAACTCAATTATTTAGCCTATGTGTTAATTTTTTAATTCCATAAAAAGAAATGAGTAAAAATGAAATAACGAATGATTTTTTGTGGATGAAGAGAATTTGGCGCTGGGGGGGCACGGACGTTAACTATAATATCTGGATATTTGGCTGAATGCAAATGAAACGGTACTGAAATAATAATATAAGCCACTCCCACCGCAACGCTTGACGATCAGCTGATTGTACTTCGACAGTAGCGAACGACGACCTTTTAGTAGTTGGAAAATTTGAAATGGTCGACATTTCTAAATTAGCCGCATATGTCTGAGAAAATGCATACAAAATTAAGAGCATAGCGTTGCGGTGGGTGTGGCTAAAGCCAAGCAGCAGCCGCAACGACGACCGCATTTTCGTCCCGCAAAAAACAAAAATTTAACATTGCAGCCAAATATCCAGATATTATAGTTAACGTCCGTGCTGGGGGGTGTTAAAATCAGTTAGACACAGTGTACATAGGTACAATACAAACATGTAGAGAGAAAGAAAGAGACGGTTCAGAAAGCATTAATTTTTGAACAGTTGTTTTGTACTCTCTTTCCAGATGCTATTATAAATAATATTCGAAGACCTCTATTAAAAAAGTTATCAACATATGCACGTCATTCAAAGTGCTCATACTGATTGTTAATCCTAAAAGTATAGTATGATTCACAGATACAATCTAAGGATATAGTGGACTCCCCATGGCTGAAATCAAAGTGAATAAGATAACTTTCTCAATATTTGAAGATGACTTATAGTGAGTTGGTTATTGCAGCAATTTTAAAGTTGTTAGAGAATGATTTTAGTTTTTTCAATGCTATCATGGGGTATCTTCAGATATTATAAACGTACTTCATAAACAAACTGGACAACAATAACATTTATTGTGAGGGTCAAGTCGTTGACACAAATAATGAATAAGAGTGGTCCAATGATAGAGTCTTGAGTTATGCCATTTTAGGTTATCATTGAAAAAGAGAAAGCATAATTGAATGGTCAAATTTTCAGCAGTTTTCACCAGCGTGTTCTTTTTTGTAAGGTCCATGTATCCCACAACATTCGAGTGAGTACTGAAATCAATCGAGTCGAATGCTTTGAGAGGCCACAATAAATTCTCACCGTTAATTTTTTCCCATTCCTCTTAGTTTCGTGTTTGTCATCTTTTTTTGTGTAATAGGGCTCCCACACCTTTCAGATCAGGAGATGCTGAAAATTGAAACGTCGTCCATAATAGCGCGCATGTAGCCTATTAAAGCAGATACACATTACGTATCAATGACAAGACCACGTAACTTAAGTAATCTTCGTTTTAAGTTCGAGCATCTCTAGGCACTCGTAAAATAACCTTCCATACATAAATTTTGTCGCATTTATCGGGTACAACGTTTCGGCTACGCTGATGCCATTGTCACAATTCCTAAAGGGAAATGTCGTGAAATAATTATTAAGACGGTGCGGCGATGGTTGTGAGAAGAACATGTTCAAGTTTCACTCTTCGTTGTAAACTTGTACATTGTACATGCTAGGCGAAAACTAAATGACGAAGTCTATGCCAAAATTTTGCAAATCTTGAGAGAGTTAACGATGCAAAATGATGAATTATGTATTCAATCCCGTCTCGTCTCGCTCGTACACTTGCGAACGTGTTGACCGAAACTATAAACAATCGAAAACCGTAGCTAATGCTGTCCGTTGGTCCGTTGGCGAGGTGCGAAAACCGAAGGCTTTGGCTTCAATTTGAATATTATACTTACGTTAGGTGCTGCCTCAGTCGAGAATATCGAATACTTTATTATTGCAAGATTTTCTGTTATAATGTGAAACTAGACCGTTGGTGTTCGTTGGTAA
This sequence comes from Phenacoccus solenopsis, assembly GCA_009761765.1. Lineage (NCBI taxonomy): Eukaryota > Metazoa > Arthropoda > Insecta > Hemiptera > Pseudococcidae > Phenacoccus > Phenacoccus solenopsis. The sequence goes on along the minus strand of CM019752.1, from coordinate 52,834,035 downwards.
CCGATGTATTAATTATGCGAACAGATATAGCGGTCTATTCAAAGTAGGCACCTTTCTCGACTCTCGTATACCTGGCACCCCAATGTATCGCGATATTAAAATCCGAACTGCGCGATCGGTAATTTGTAACTATCATCTTGCTTTCTCATTACGCGTGTAAATATTAATAGCGAAACGTAATTAAAGTAAACGGATCCGCTGGGTAAAATTTAAATTTAATCCGCAGTCCTACACATTGTGTAAGAAAACACCTACGTCGACCACAGCTACAGGTACTTATTGCAGGGTGTACGCGTACTTAACACCTATGGAGATAAATTCCATTATTTCATCGAGCACTAGCGTATAGCTAACATTAATGAACTACTTAAAAAAAAAATAAACAAATGAAAGTACGAAAAATAATAAAAGCAGCCGAGTCCAAATAACTCGTATCGCCTCCATACGCTATATCAAAATAAACTTCAAAACGAGTGAACTTTTTCCACACCTACCTCGTAACGATTCGACGAATAACTGAATTAAATACCTCGCGTATTCTATTTTCACGGATAGAATATTTAAAAAGGAAAATTAAGGGCTGTTATTTCATTTGATATTCGATACAGCGGATACATGCGCCTAACGTGTTCAACAATTAATTAGATTTCAGCGTAGGAGGACAGGTATTTTTGCGTTCAGTTCAGCCATATTGTTATTGTTATGAAACATTAAGGTCGTCGAAATAATTGAAATTTGAATAAACTTTCGCCTTTTAAACGGTACTCGGCACTCGCTAAGGTAAATATGTATTGCGAGCGAGGTGGAAATTTTTGCTTCGGTGCTATTGTTTTTCACGATGACGTCGACTCGTGAAATAATTATGAAACGACGAAAGGCGGATGGTAGGTATGGTGCGTACAGCTACAGATTATAACTAATGTTTCAAACTTTCAAGCGTAGAGTTATATTTTGCCAGCAGGGTATTCGTTTTTCGGTTTCGTTAACGTTGTCTAACTAAAACGTATTCCAGATCTAGGCGTCTCATCTTTCAGCGACTCCTTTATAATTAGTTACCGTGAAAAACGCTCGAAAAATTCTCAAAGATTCGAAAGCCGGTCGTTAATAATGGCGAAAGAATTTCAGACACTCCTTTTTTTTGCAAACTAGTAATATGATTACGGTACAGCATCAAAATTTATCGAATTTTTTTTTAGTCGAGTTTTCGATGAAAATTATGGCTGCTGCTACCTAATCGTTTTGAGAGGAGAAACGAGGATAAGCGAATGATGATGTTCATATTTTTGTCAAAGGTCTCATTTTCTTCCTTATACGTATATTTATAAAAAAAAAAAAACAAAAACAAATTTCTTAAGCCAAAATATAGTAGTTTTGCCTGCTCTAAAGTAGATACCAGTTCAGCGTAGAAAAACGAGTATGTTCTATAGACCTCACAGCATACTAGTTTAGCCAATGAATACCTTAGCAAAAACTAGCACCTACCAAACGTGTAGTCCATACATCAATCATAAAAGAAGCGAACAATTTTCAACAATGCACAGTATACAGGGCGTTTCCTTTCGGGCGAATCACCCGCAAATCATAAAAGTAGCGACTCTAGTTACATACATGTATGGTGGTTTGCCTGCCCAAAATTTGAAGGAGCCGCGATACGTAATGTTAAAAAAACATTATTCTTGAAAAAATTATCCAACATTAAAAACTCATCTTTTGGATACATCTCAAAATGGCGGATCACTCAAATTTTGAGGGGAGCTGGAGAATAGAAGCAAATAGCTTAAAAATTTCGTTTTAGATCTCGTGTTAAGCAGTGAGTCACAGGTACCATCGTATCAAAATTCCAGCTTCCCAAGCGCATTTGTAGGCGATTTAGAGCAAACAAAGGCTTTTTAAAGAAGTTTTGAGTCATGAAGTTTCTTGGATCTTCCATATCTTCTCACTAAATCGACTCAAAGAGGTCAAACTTTATGTGTGTGGTTAGTTAGTGACCAGAGTATGACCTCTTAAATTGAGTTCAACATGAATGCAAAGTGGCGAATTGTAAAAATTTCAGAATAATTTCAGCAGCCTCAAATAGATATAATTTGAAAAATATGTATTCATATTATGATTACTGCATGGCAAGAGATACTACATTTGTTCTAAATTTAACCTCTCGAGTGATTTTGGAAGAGACAGAGAGGGTTTTTAAACTTGGTATTGGGTGCAACCTGAAGGCAATTGGGGGGGGGGGTAGCAGTGTTATTTGCAAACCTGAACAAGCCCAAATTCAAAACTCAGTTCCAATAATACGACACAGCTGCTTACGTTTTTTTCTTAAGGAATGAAGCGGATGTGTATAAAGAAAAGGTATTATTGCACAAACCATTACACCTCCTTTCACCCTCACCCTACTGTGGCAAGCTGACGGCATTGACCCTCGTATCTCTTTACGAAATCCAAGAAGAAAGCTTCAACTTCGTGTGCAGGATTTGTTGGAGACTAGAATATGACTCTTTGTATTTCCAAATTGGAGAACGAACGTCAAAATTGAAGGAAGACTCGAGGAATCTCAAATGGTTGTAATTTGATAAATATGGGTTCATATGATTTTTTTGAATAATAATCATTACTTAATTTAAATTCAAGTTTTAGATGGTCTTGGAAGTGATATAGGTGCGGGCGTTCTCAACCTCGTTATTGATTGGAAGTTAATGTAAAGAGATTACCAACATTATCTGAAACCCAGCAGCATGCCTGCTCACCATTTTCTCTTTCACTCTCTCAAAAATTGTAAAACTAGAGTCCTAAATGTTGCTATGTCATCAAGTTGAATATTTTTTTTAGATACTAAATATGAAAAAGTGATTTGTGAAGTTCAGTAAAAGTACCAGCTGTTTGATTACATTAAAAATAATTGGATGGAGAAAAGATTCGTAAATTATAATTTGATAGAGCTTGTTTAATATCTCGAAGTTTTCCACGTCACAACTGATTGACGAGTTCGCAAATATCAATATAATTATAGTTCTCGTGCCAAGTGATATTTTTAGTATTCAGCTGGTATCTCCAATCTACCCGTGTGAATTTTGGATTTTTTCGCGTGGTTTATTCTTTTGAAAGATGCGTGTGTACTATGTACTGTGTACTGCGTGTACGATGTATTTCGTTGAAAAGAATTTTTTCATTTCACAAAAATATAGTGTAATCCTTTGAAACACGTCGGGATAAAAGTTAGCGTACATAAGAGCGTTGAAATTTTCGCTTTTCGCATTTATACCTTACAAGTCTACAGCATAGTGCACGGTAACACTCGCGATGTTTTTCAACAACGAATGACGAACGTGATACATATGAAACCTTTTCCGCCCACTGGTGTTTTTCTTCTTTTTTTTTTTCTTTACCCTTACTGCATGCTCACTGCTCAGTCGCATGAACACGAAAGTACCAACGAATTTCTTTCATAACTTTTACGTTCCAACTTCGAATGCGCGATTAAGATATTTTCATTACTCGCTTCTCGCGTTACACTACGAAGTACGAGTATAATTTTTAGCGCGCTTTAAAAATGCTTCGTCAAATTCATTGCGCACGTAACCAACGTCCTTGGAATACATTACGCACATACTCGTATAAGGCGGACCTTATGCTCGTATGTACATTCGAATCAATTTCATTCATTTTTTTGGTATACGCCGCACCGTGCGTTAAATTCGAAAATAAGCCGAATAACACTACGAAGAATAAACGCGGGCATTTCGTTCACCTGAATTACCAACTTTCGTCGTTTTTTCCAGTCCGAATATAGTATGGAAAAAAATTGCCAGTGGAGTTCTCCTTAGGTAATTTTATACAAACTTTTTACAACTCGCTGAGAAAACTTTTCAACTCCTGTTTTACACATTCGACGCGCATATTTCATGTCTCCTATACACAGTACCTATCTATGTAGTTCTAAACAACAATACGGATTCGTTATAGCGTTTGTATCGGTTAAAAAATATAGCTGCGAAATATCATCGGTATAAAGAACATGGTGAATTTGCTTCAACAAATGCAAAACTTGATAAATCCGGAAAACCCTCACCTAGCCTCAACATATTCGTATGGGATAAAAGATGCCCTATACGTATATAAAATTTCCATTCGCCAACTGAAATAAGCTATATCCTTTTTTCTATGTTTTAACGTATGATTGTGTTGGTGACAAATTTTTCATGCTTTTATTTTTCCTCAGCCGATATGTCGAAAAAGCCAACGGGCTTTTTCCAATTCATAATTTCCGTCAGCTTTTTCCAGCCTGATAAAAAAACTTTGTATTACGAATGTTATTTAATTTTCGCATATTGGATGCCAACGTATATACATTGGAGATATTTTTGCAAATGACTCTCGCATATTGGTTACTGGCAAATGTCTCATTTTTAACTGGGGTTTCAATTAAAAAAAGATATTTAGTATAGCCTACCTAGCTATCTATTTGTAAAGGACGGGTTGTGCAGAGTCGTCAATTTTTTCTCTCATTTTAAGGCTATTCTATACTGCTCTACGAACAACAAATTTCAACGTAATGGTGAAAGTCACGTGACCGTTTTTAACCAATCACGTTTCGAATTTTGAACCCTAACCCGCTCCCATCCGAATTTAGATTCACTCTATGTCTGTCAGTTTTCAAATTTTTTTCAATTTTTTTTTTTTTGTTGAGATGTTTGTAAATGAAAGACGAAGACGCATACGAGTCAAATTTTTAATTGATTGTTTCTAAAAGAAGTTATAGCACGCTCGAGATACGTTGGTTGCACCCTTCCTAAATAAAAAACTAATCAATTTTTCAAAATTGTCTCAACAGTCACGTCTTAACGAACCCGAACAATTCAACTTCAATATTCGCGAAGATATAGTGCATCTAAATCGAGCTTTTCTATTATCAGTTGTAAACAGAGAGAACAGCCTTAAGAGTTTTTTAGATGTATTTTTAATTTTAAAAAATACACTTTATTACAGTTCCCTTGGTTCAGGCAAAAGGGTGAGGGGAGTTATATTTTAATTTTTTCAACCATATGTAGTCACCTGGCTACTAACGTCCAATGAGATATTTATGCATGGGACATGCTGAGGTGGATTTATACCACGTATTAGGCTTTCCAGAAAAATCATAATAGGTATACGTGACGTTCGTTCGAAATTTATTAAAAGGACGTTCGTAAGGACTTCTTGTAGAAATTTTCCCAGATTTTTGATTCAACGTAAAATGACGGTTCCCTCAAATTTCGAGGGTGTGCGCAGGGCCACCATAATTCGCTAAATGCCTTCCTCAAGATCATTCTTACCAAAAAAATTACCAAGTACCATGTTACTCAAAATTTGCAACAAAAAGTTTTTTTGCGCTAATTGCTATAAAATTTTTAAGTTTTAAAAAACAAATCTTTATGCAATAGATTCTATCATAAGGCTGAATAATGAGTCAAAATAACAAACTTGAGTATTTTCTGAAATACGATAAAGAATTTTTTCGTGACAAATAAATAAATGAATAAGTGTATCGAAAAAACAAAAAAGAAGCTTTTTCGCATATTCAAGAAGAGTCTCATCTCCACAAATTTGCGAGCGATTTTCATGAATACCCTCCGCACCGACGCGACGCTACGTGTGACTGAAAAAAATATAAAAAATAATAATATACCTATACATGCGTATACCAAACGTTCAAATAGTATGACACGCAAAGATGTGAAGAACCCATCCTCGCCCAACAATTGCTTTACAAATCGAGAAGGCTGCAATAGCCATCGTTTTTTATTAAAAACTCGGCTAATAGTTTAGAACAATTGAAGTGTAGTATATCGCAAATGCCCTTTTACAGGCGATGTTGGAGACAATAGGTGTTGGTTTCAAGCATGGGTACTAGACACGGATGTCAAGAGACTAACAATATCATTTCCATATCCATAAACAAGTTCCATAGTTAAATACTTGGCTCAAGTAATGCTGCTAGACTTTTTTGTTTTTCATTTTCGCAATATTCTTATACTGAATTAAATAAATTATCACTCACAGAGTCCTCGAACAGAAAAAAAGAATTGAATCAATGTACAATTAAAATGTATACCTCCTTATCTTTTAATTGGAATCAGTACAAGTTGTACCGTAGAAATTGATGAAGAGAAAAAAATGTCCACTGCGAATCAATGATATCGCTCGCTCCTTTAACAGGAACTTATTTATGGATACGGAAATGATATTGTTACTCTCTTGACATCTGTGGTGCCTATGACTAAATACCAAAACGAAAACTCCGTTAAACGCACCGACGAAATAAAAAATAGTAACAAATCTAAAGCACCTATTGTCAAGTTTCAAAATGGAGTAAGTTGGATGACTTATAGTACAGGGAAATAAGGATTGAACCTGGAAAAAAATGGTAGTGAGCTGAATTTCACAATATATGTGCAGTATGGGGTCCTTAACAAGGTATAAAAAGTTGTCACCCCTAGGGGGTGAGCTAACCCCTGGAGGGGGCTAAAACCCCGCAAAAAACAGTTTTTCAACTATTTTTTCCTAATATCTCCGAAAGTAAGGGTTCTACGTCAAAATAAGTTATATCAAAAAATGTTCCCCATTAAATTTCCTACAGAATGAGTGAGACAGTTTTCTCAAGAAGTCATTAGTAAGCCCAAAATGGGGAGGTCAAAATATACCATTTTTTAGAATTCCCTTTCGAAAATCACTTCTTTGTTTATATCTTCTACACGGTGCGTCCTACGCAAAAATTGTTAATATTGAAAAATATTCCCCGTTCAATTTTCTATAGGGTACATTACAAAAACATTTTGCACGAACTAATTTTCTATTATTTCAAGACTGAAATGTTCGAAGCTGTATGGTCATAGTTGTGGAGCTGATTGCACGAATAGTATGGAGGTGGAAATGAGTGATGAAGAGGGAATAGATGATCCCGAACCGAGTTGAAACAAATATTTCAAAGTATATCTGTAGTTTTTTTTGTTCTATAATGTAAATCTGAAGAAGGATTTCTAAAGGAGGGAGGAGGAAGGAGAGGGGGAATCATCAAGAAAAATTACTTGTTCATCTTCATCACCTACTTAGGTCACTTGATGATAGATATGAGCACATGTGAATAACTTTTTCCAAAATTAATGTATTTTAGGCCCCCCATTTTGGGCCCTTTTATGCCTTTTACCACAAATCGTACGTATAACGCTGATTAATTCAGTTCTAAAGAACACTCACGTCTCATAAAATATAAGTCAAAGTAATTAAAAATAATAACAATTTTATATTGATGAAAACAAAACAAACATAGAAATCTCCGATCACATAATCAATTTTTTGGTCCTTTTTTCATCCTTTAATTCCTAAATCCAATAAACCATCGTCAGCGTAATCGAATTTCTTTACTAATATCCGTTCCATTTGATATACGTAGTTATGTATGTAGTTCGTTAACCTTTAAATCCGATCGGTAATTTGGTACCAAACTGTACCGCAAAGAAACAAACGAACGAGCGAACGAGCGCAATCGAGTAAAATTCGAATTACTAAGTGAAAATCGAGCAAACATTAAAAAGATTAAATCGCCGGACAAGAAGTTGGTGAGTTGATTCGACGACTGTATCTTTTCATTAAAGCTGGTAAATAGAGAAATCGACCTTTTTCCCGTACGTACCGCTAACGTTTCGACGAAAAAACAATTTATTCTTCGCAAGGTAAAAAGTATTAGGAAGTTTGGCGTTGGCTTAGTTTCACCGTGACAGCGAAATAAAAAGCAATAATCGGACACGAAAAAGGTTTTGTCTCGAGCTGCGACTTTGACTCGAATAAATAATGGAAACCAGGTAATCGAATTGAAAAGACGGATTTGCACATTTCATCTGCCGCTGCCGTTTAAAATTGGAATATAAAGTGAATTGTGAATACCTACAACCAGCTTCCAAATCAGGTACTTTACTCCATTTTGGAATGAGCAAACGTATGAGAATTCGTGAAACGTAAAAATTGCCCGCTGTAGCATATAGTTCGTCTCTTGGGTTTTGAAAGGATAAATCGAGTTCGTGTTATGTGTTCGACTTATGGATTATTCATTTATTAATCATATTACCTACGAAATACAGAAAATAGCGAGCGGTGTTTTCAAATAGATTGGAAAATCTTTTAGACCTTTCCTCGAATTTAGAAGAAAAACTGCGATTTTTTTATCTTTCGCTGTTACTTACTATTTATTTTACATATAATGCAATTTTTAAACGGAACAATAACATTTTTTTTTTCAATTAAGAAATTAAACTTTCGTCAATCAAAACAAAATCTTATTGTTAAAAATTTTACTTTCAGTTCATTTTTGAAAAAAAAAAATTCTATTGTACCTCGCAACACTAAATAAAAAATCAGAATTATTTGCAAATCCATTCTGACAGAAAATACATAGTCGCAGCCTCGCAGAAGTGTAAAAAAAAGGAATTGGAATGGATGATATCGCTCTTGTTAATTGTTTCATCAAACACGTGAAAATCATATTATAAAACTCACTGTTGGGCAATTTTATCAGAATAAGTTAGTTGAGTGTTTTAAAACAATATACGTACTATGTAGTCGCCCATGCATACGAGTATCTGCTGATCTGAATGACAGTACCTTTGCGACAACACGACGCGACGGTTTTCCGCGTAAAATGAAAAATCTATATTTAAAATACGATTTTTTTACGCGAAAACACTTTTGGAAATTATTTTTCAGAAGTAAAGATTCATTGAGCGGCTATTATTAGCGTGAATTTTCAAAAGACGCATTTTCTGATATTTCAATAAGAATAATATGTTTTGGAACATTTCAAGCCAGCTTTTCTAAAATTAAAAGTATCCACAAAGTACGTTTAGAAAGCCTGTCAAAAGCGATAAATTTAATCTACTATACTACGAACGACGACCTTTTAAGGGAAAAAATTTATTTTTATTTCGCCCAAATAAAAGAGAAACTACGTTAATATCGTTAAGTCGAGAAATAACACGCGGTGCGCAACGCGTAGGTAGATCTCGATACCCCTTCGCGTTTAATTTTTCCACCAAATGCCTCCCATAGACATTTCCTTCTTTTAATGAAAACCAACCGCATCCGAAGTCGTTTTATTAGATTTCCAAGCCGTCTCGCTCCCAGCAATGAATATTTCAACAATGGTAGGTACTAGGTAGTACTTCGTCGGGCAAAAAAATCCGTCGTAATTAACGCGTTCGAGATTAAATAGGCGCTTGCGCTACTCCGAAGAAATTAACAACGATCGAAAACTTTCATGTACACGACAGCGATAACAGGATAGACTACCACAGTTGATAGAGGCCGAAATAATCTAGTTTTTTTAACGACTCACTTGTTGCAGCTAGCAGATTACCGTTTTTTTTTCTAATTGAACAAATTTGTGTCGTTTAAACTTAAAATGCGTAAATTCACTTTTCCGATAATCGATACGCGATACGAAGTCGATTGAAAATTAATAACTCGACGCAACGACATTTTTATCCTGACACCAGACATACCTATATTACTCGCGTATAAACAAGCTCCCACAGCTGGATAAATATTCGTCACGACCAATTAATAATACATCTCGATGACATATTCGATAGATATTTCACTTTACGTATGGTATTTGTTTCCATTTCGTAGTTACGTACGGTGTTACATTCAAGTATATCTAAAAATTTGTAAAATCAAAATGATTCTTTTTTGAGGAGAAAAAAAATCAACTTACGTGAGCCTAATTACGTTCCCGTACTTACAGGTATCAAATTGATATTCACCGCATTTAACATTATACTACTTGATCGTTAGAAACTTTAACGTGAACATCGCAGCCATTAGTACTTTCGTATTTAAATGGCATTAGAGGTTTTGTACCGCGATTTTTCCTGCTTTTTGTGTTTTTCAAGAGTCTCGTGCTTTTGTATGTTATATCGCAGGCGAATATTTGCATCAGTTACGTCATAGGTATGTTTTGAATTTTTTAACCTTACGGTATTGGGCAAATGCTTCACTGTTAAATAAATTTATTAAGCAACAAGCTGAGTTTTCAATTGCAGCCGATTTGATTTGGCGGGCAGGGTCGTGTGAAGCGGGGGGGAGGGGTCTTTAAATCTACGAGTTACAGATCATTTTGTAATCATATGGCAAATGTCCAATGTCCAATTTTTTGGTATATATATTTCTCCTCACGCGTAGTGTCGAGGGAAATTCATAAACTTCGTTCAAAATTTGATAAAAACTCGTATTGAAACTGCCAAAAAAGTAATTTTTCGTTTTTTCAATATAACTCAAAATGGCGAATAAGTCAAATTTTGAGCGAATCTGGAGAAGGGGCAAAAAATTAAAAATTTCCATATGAAAGAATGTGCCATGGACACCAACATATCCATACATCGAGTTTCTTAGTACATTTGAAGGTGAGTTAGAGCAAAAAACAGCTCTCTGAGGAAGTTTTGAGTCTTAAAATTTCATGAATCTTTCATATCTTTTCACTAAATCAACGAAACATCAAATTTTCTAAGTAGGGTTAGTTGGTGACCAGAATATGAGCTCTTCAATTTGAGTAAATATGGATTCAAAATGGCGGAAAATGATTATCGCATGGCAAGAAATATTACAACTATTCTACACCTAATTTCTAAAGAGATTTTGGTAGGGAGAAAGAGGGGCTTTTAATCTCAAAATGTGATCAATGGCGTCGCCAGGATTAAAAATTGGGGGGGGCACAAAAGGGACCAAGAATTTAAGATTTTTCTAGTCTTTCGTATTAAAAATATGTGTGTTTTTTTTGGGAGGGGGTTTAATAATTTTTTATGTGAAAAAATCGTACAAGGGTTAATAAAAACAAATTTATTATTTTCTTCGAACTTCAAAAAACGTAAGTAAGCAGGTATAAATGGTATAAAATAAAAAAAGAAATTAAAAATATTATTTAGTGAAAAATTTGGTTATTCTTAGGAAATTCAATTTTTTGGTTGGGGGCCAAAGGGGGGCCAGGACCCCCAGGCCCGCCTTAGCGACGCCACTGAATGTGATGGTGATACGTGAGAATTCAAAAATGTTTATTGTGGTGCGATATGATGAAATGAGCCTATTGTACTAACCTATTCTGATTTTAGCTTCAATAGTGAATTTGGAGGGGAGTTGAAACAAAAAAAAGTTTTTTGAGGGGAAATTACAACATAAAATCCCACGAATCTTCAATATCTCCGCACCAAATGGACCACAAAGATCATACTTTAAACTTAGGGTTAGACGGTGACTAGAATACGGGCTCTTGACTTTGGGTTAAAATGGATCCATTGAGTATAACTTGATGAAACTCAAGTTGCTAAAAATTGCATTGTAAGAAATACTACATTTTTTATTCTCCTAAGTGGTTTTAGAAGGGATAGGCTAGAGATTCTCAGATTTCGTACTGGATGTGGCCTGTAGACATGAAGGAAAAGGGTTAGGCAATCTTATTTACAAGTCTGAACAAGTTCCAGTACCTAATAAGGCATGCCTGTTTACGTTTTTTTTGTTTTGTTTTTTGTTTTTCTTATTCAACTCAGAAGGGGGGGGGTACTCAAATTTTTAGAAAATTTGAAACAGCGGGCAAATAACTCCTAATTTTTGTTCGTAGTTTCAAACGTAAAAGTAAGTTATCTATACCAACATGTCCAAATTTCAGCTTCTTTAGGGCGTTTGAAGGGGAGTTGGCGCATAAAATGGCTTTTTGAGATGGTTTCATGTTATAAAATTTGCTGAATCTTCCATATCTCTTCGCCAAATAATGTAGAAATGTTAAATTTATGTGCTATGATAAATCAATCGTTCAAAATAGGAACTCGATGAAAATACCCATTAAAAATTAAATTATAATATGTAAAAGCACAAACGCTAACGTTCCATTGATTCGGCATAAGGCAACTGCTGTAAGCTTGCACTTAAATTAAGAAGAGTAATTCTCGCCATTTTCTCAACTGACTTGAAATGGTCAAATTGACAGTAATAATATAATTTATAATTTTGCAAGGAAAGAGAATGATCTTAATGGTGTTACTTTGGTTGCATATCTTAAAGAAAGAATGTGTCACTATGGTAGCACAGCATCGAGTAAAATGTGTTTCTGTTGTTGTCTATTGAAGAGAAAGAATGTTTTGTATTTTACTAGTATTCGGTTTAAAAAGGATAATAAATTAATAATAATTCAAATTAGGCCTGATATGTTTTTCAATATTTCATCTTCTTTGGTTTTCCTTCACGAGTCATCGCAGGGTTTAGTTGAGGATGAGAACATAACCCCTTGAATTTCGATGAAACATTGAATGGTAATCTTGATACATCACCAGCCTTTAGCTGTAAACGCCAGACATGGCGGATCGTATGAACGATCAAAATTTAACTCTTTATACCTAGCGATTCTATGCGAGCTTCCTTCACTTCGCTTGAATAACTAGAGGAACAGCCATTCAACTGTTACGTATTTTTGTCACATTTCCTCTACCATTCGTCTGAACTATGTAATCTGTAAATCTGAAAACCCCCTCCTTCCTTTCAGCACATTACTGTAAATATGGGTATTTCTAATGTATTTTGAATATCGGTAATCGATATCGCAGAGAAGGGGCGTTGCCTCGCTGTAGCTGGAGTGTAAAATGGGCTTATGTGAATCAAGTGCCAGATAACGGTCCTCAAATCCCATGAATACGCATAAGCACTATCCTTGATGAATTTATTTTGGAAACGATGTAAGCCCACTATGTCATTAACAGATGAAAGAAAGATCACATTTCACATGGAACTCGGTGTACTAAAAGAGAAATAAATAAATGATCTCTTTGCATCTTTTTGACGACTTAAATCAACCAAGAAAAAGAAATGAAATATAACTCTCTTACCTGGACATTTTTTAGTCATTCTGCGACCTGAAAAATAAAAATGAAATTTAAGAAACTAACTTTTACAGCATTTCTAGATTATTTTATCCAAATTTTTAATTTATACAGGTTCAGATTTTTGAATAATGTTGTGATTGCGGTATTTTCATTTATACAAGTATAGTTTCCCCGTATTCGTATTACTAGTAATCATACAAATTTATACTCGTAGCATTACAGCTACTTAATGGAATTTCTCAAACATTCTTAAAATGCTGACGAACTGCCATTTTGAATCCATTTTGATTCTGTGAAAGGTTATGCTAAATACATTTCGTAAAGAAGTATGGATGATTTAATGGATTTTATGACTTAAAATTTCCTCAGGTCATTTGGACTCAAACTTAAAATTTGAAATTCAAGTATTTTGGTGTAATTGCCTAACTGGCTAATTCGATTTGATATTTACATAAAAAATTTTCCACTCAAAGTGATTTCCGTAAGTACCAATTCGTGCTACAAAATGATGGTAAAATAAATAGGCAAGTATACAAAAATACTGGACATTCGCTCATCAATTACAAATAAACGAAAACAAATGTCTTATCTTAAATTATGTAGGTTGTTTCAACTGATGTTTGCTATTAGAAACTCAGCTGAAAATACTTTATTATTTACCATTGACACGTTTGTTAAAAAAAAAAAAAAAAACTAATAACGCTTCAATTTGATATTTTTTTTTTTGAGGTAGAAAGTGAAAACAAAGTTTCAAGCGTACTTGATAAACTTCGAAAATTTATTAACAAAATTAAAAAGCAGCATTTCACAAAAGAGGCGTAGTAAATGTAACAGTCTACTTTATGGTGGCGATCGTATGGTTTGTTACGTATAAGAAGCCATAAGATTTGCGGAATTAATGAATGGTTTTTCAAATAAAGAAACAAATATTTATGCGTGAAAAAGTGTTATGAAACAAGATGAGGTAAATTTTTTTTCCGAAGATAATGAAATTCATCGTAATATCTTCGAATGAGAATCGGCGAGAAATTATACGAATAAAGATCAATAAGAAATGAATTACAAGTTAGTATCTTATCTCCTTTTTTTTCGACCCTTCCTTTTTATTCGTATAGGTAACGAAAGAGTTCTATTGAAAAGAAATTAAGATGAGCTCGATTTAGCCTACATTTGAATAGTAAATTCGTAAAATCGATTTTCCAGGTCGACGGTTTTTCCTTTTGAATTTTAGTCAAATGTGTGGGCATTTCTCGCTTCACCTGCTGGTTTCCATTTTTCACTAGTTTGGTGAGCTGTATGGGCGAATTTAATTGTTACCGTAGTCTACGGAGATACAAAGTTCAAAACGCTGAAAAATTCGGCAACAGTTATATAATGTCCGTAATTTTCGTCGACTTTTGAATGTATGAAAAGAACTATGAATTTGATAAATACGATTCTCGAATTTCTTCAATAGTATCCGAATTATTTATAGTTTTACTTCTCAAATTATCGCCATTTTTGATATACGCCTAATCCGAGTAATTCGAGACATGAGATTTATTTCTTTAACGAAAATGAGATCCCATTCAGCCTATCTGATTTCGTTGAGTGATAATACGACGTAAAATTTCACAAAAATCGTATGAAATGAAATAGGTCCGCTATATCATTCAAAATATGGGTTAAAATTTAAATGAGGAGCAATAAGTATTCATTATTTAATCGAATCAGGGTATATCTCCCGCATCAAATACAAGTACAGTCAATGATTTGAAAAGCTTTTGGTTGAAAAAGAAAATAACGTTTGTTAATTTAGCTCGATTCGAACGGTCTCCTATTAATTTACGGTTCGATGATGTTGTTTGGAAATCGACTTTTTGACGATATCACCGCGTGTATGTTTTTATTTCAGCTCGCGGCGAACTTTTAATCGAACATTACGACGAAATAAAAACTCGCCCTACTAATCAAATGGAAAACTTTATTTCAATCTATTCGCTCGCATAGTATCCACTACTCGTAGTTTCTACTCGTCGCAGATGTTTTCTGTAACACTATAATAACGTTAAAAAGCACACGCCCAATTGAGTTACATTTACTTAATATATATGTCGTTTCAAATCTAACATATAAATTTTCCCCTCTTATGTAAATGTACATAGGTATATACAGAAATTTAAACATCTATTGCATGTATACGTACACATCAATGTGCAGTCATGTGGCTTTTACCCTAGTCAGGCGCGTTGAACATAATTAAATGCGAAACAATTGGATTTACCATGGGTAGTTATGTATATATGTGTAGTTTGTAATACTTGATTCAAAAAAAAAATATTTCGTTGATTTTTTTCCCTCATCTACCTACACGAAGTTGTGGTGAATGACCCAACATGAAGTCCGAGTTCTAAAAATTTTCAAATTTTTAACAAAAAAGTAAACGAAAGACTGATGAAAATCTAGCCACCAATTTCCTAAATTTAGAAGATTTAATTTTTTTGAAATGCGTGAAATTCCTTCAATTTTTTTGTATTTTCTCACCAATTCATCTAGAAAGTTCAAAATTTTCCAAGAAGAGTCAGCAGAGGACTAGAGCTTGAACCCTTCACTTGGTTTAAATTAGGTACGCAATGGAGATTGGGGAAAATTTGAGAAAGGCTTAGAGAGACTTAAAAAAAATTATTAAAATTATTTTGAAAATAATTTTAAAACTAAATGTTTAATTTTTAAAAATTAATAAATTTTAGTTTAAATAAAAAACATTAATTTTGTGAATTAAAGATTATTAAAAAAATAAAATTTATTATTTATAAATATAATTATATTATTTTTAATTTCACAAATTAATATTTTAATCTTAAATTATATAAATAAAGTAATTCCCATATATTTTCAAAAATTAACGGCGAATGAGTGATTTGTTGGTTACGTACAGAGTAAGGGCTTAGTTTCTTTTTGGATTTAAGATGGAAAATAAGCTCGATTTTTGTTCCGCAAGGGTACGTAAAGCCTATCAGTTTTTCTATGCTTTCATATTTACACAAAGTCATATGAAAGCAAGAATTTGATCATTTAGAATGCTTTATGTGGTAAAAATCGAACATATTTTCTCTCTTAAGTTTGAAATCGCCTAAATTAAGCCCATACTGTGCACACGACCAATCACTTACTCATTCATCGTTCAATTTTGAAAAAGACCAAAATACTGCCTTTTGAAAAAAAAAAAAAAAAAAAAAAAAAAAATTAAAAACTGTATTTTAAACTTTCTAAATTGAAAAAAAAATTAGCGGCAACATTTTTTTCAATATTAGATAATAAAATATGACTTTGGAACCTGAAGAATTTTCAATTGCCCTAAATTTCTTTTCCTGAAAATTTTGTATTAATTTTGCTGGGTATAAAAATTTAGCTGAGGACTGAAGTTTTTAGGTACTTTTGAAGTGGTTTGGAAACTAGTATGGCCACGCCCATCTCATTAAAAAAAAAACAAAAAAACAAAGAAAAAAGCTCACATCTAAGAGTACAGATTTACCCACCTTCCTCCCCACCAAGAAAATGCTCAAGAGACAATCCCAACCACTATACGAGTTTCCACCAACAAACAGATTAGCATTACCAGAACTTCGTGAACGTTACGTCTGTTTTGCCAAAGTAAAAAAAATCCGAGTAAGCAACGTTCAGTTAAATTGGAAACAGGCAACGCAAAAATCGCTAAATTGAATTTTGGGAAATTCACCAAATTTATGAATTGTAACCAAAATTCAAATGGTTGGCTTAAAAATTATATTTTAATGAAATTCATCAATAAATTAAAACTCACTTAGAACCTTCTACAACTTCAGCAAGTTACTAAAATAAGTTGATAAATATTTTTAATTAATGACATTTTTGCGCTGAGTGTCCTAAATTACTTTGATGTATGTACTGTGTTTATTTAAGTGGAAGGAAGTACGATTCACCTGAAGAGAATTTTAGTTTTACTTCTAAAAGTGCCTTATGCTTACTAATCTTAAAATAAATAAATAAAAATTCGCAAAGCTAGAGTTCTCTAATATATTTCTATGAAGAGTAGGATAAGAGTAAAATGACACTGATAAAGGGCGGTCAAGACTTAAAATGATTTATTGTTTAAAAATTATTATTTATTTAACCAACACATGCCTTATGCTCAAAAAACATTTGAGGAGTTTACTCTTCCACAAAGTATACATAAACCCGCGGCATTCAGCATTTACATACATGTAGTATCGCTACTGTCATTATTATCATATCAATGTGAACATTAAATTGTTTTGAAGTAAATTATAATTTGTAACTTAATATAATTGAAGAGCTCGTAGCTAAGGGAAGAGAGAGGAAATTAGTTTCTCGAAAAATATAATATGCTTTTTCCACTAAGAGACAATATCCATGGGACAAAATTTCAAATAGTCCAAAAATTAAAGAGTACCTACAGTAATTATTTTAATTTTTACTTGTATTACTTTCGTTTGATAGACTAAGTATTGAACCTCTGTCGTCAAGTCTAGCCCATTTTCTTTAAGAAACGTGCTTTCGATCCAAGTTGCAGCATTCAGTACCAAAATATGTATAATATATAATATAATAATGTTATTACAGAGTATTAATTTATTTATAAAAAAAAATAATCTATCATCATATTATTAAACTTTATTTCTCTTCATTTCAGACATGAGCAGAAGAAGAGGTGAGAAACAGTCACGTGTTCTGCTGTTCGAATACGCCTTGTTCCTGCTGCTGTCTTTAAACCACTTCGTAAACGCCGATGGAAATGTTGGTAAGATATAACACCAACGCTATATATACCACTTATTATATTTAGCACCTTTTCGCTCATTTTTCACCATTCCCTGTAGGCAGATCCGCCATTTTGCTGCAAAGCTTTTAGCATACAACGTAACACGTATTCCAGTTTCTCGTTTCTCGACGATTTTTCACCTGTAGCTGTAGGATTTGTCAGCCTACAACTTCATGGCATGGCTTCGCAGCGAATGAGATAACTTAATGCGTGAGCGATGAACAACAATTCGTTATGTTTTCAACGCCGGCGTTGGGGTTAACACTAACCCGTCTCGGTACCCGCACGCATTCCGGCTAATTATCTACTCGTTTATGTAGTCGTACATGAACGTTAATTTATATTCATGTGACAGTCGCTTTATTTTCTCCGGTGTTAAATATTTGTACTCGCACTTACGCGAAATTAAGCGGCGCGACGCCTAAGCAATGTAAACATCGCTTCGATACGACCACCGGCTGACCTGAAAACACTTACGAGGGAATGGTCAGAACTGTCCATCGCCAATCTCTTTGGTAGGTAGCTTATCCTGTAGTACTTGAGGAGTAAACCAACACGCCATATTCAGTTTCTCGGAAACGAAGCTTATTTGGAGAAGCAGGGTTGCCAAATGTTGAAAATCAAAAATTCCTTATTATTTAAAAAAAATATTTCTTAATGTTAATCATTGGAAATTGTAGAACTATTTAATAGAAAGTCATGTTATGTTTTCATACGGGAGGAAGAAAAGTGTACTTATAAAGGTATACCTATAATTTTGATCATTATTTACTTTTTTTTGCGGGTAAATGGCAATTTGAATTTTTCGTTTCTTTCTTATTTGTTGTTGTTCATTTGTATTTTTTTAATGTTAATTTAGATGATAAATTGAAGAAATAGTTCACTTCTATGTTTAAACAATTGATGAAGTTATATATTTTACATAAGATTAAATGTGTAAATGATGATTTATATCAAGGAAATGATACACACACAATACTTTTTCACAGTTTTCCCACGCGCATCGATTTCATAATTATATGATGCCGCCCTTCTACACATTAATTGGTCTCCTCAAATGTGAAGCAGACATCGCAGTTATAAATTTATTATATATATGTTCAACAGTTATAATCACCAAATGAACCCAAAAATAAATAATTCGTTCATCTGATGTATCAATTTTAAAAGAATGCTTAGCACATATAAATGTAAAAATATTGTTTTATCGATTGTTTAAACATAGAAGTGAATTATTTCTTTAATTTATCACCTGAATTAGCATTAAAAAAATAAAAATAAACAACAAGAAGTAAAAAAAGAAACGCAAAATTCAAATTACCATTTACCCGCCAAAAAAGTAAATAATGATCAAAATTATAGGTATACCTTTATAAGTACACTTTCTTCCTCCCATATGAAAACATGACATGACTTTCTATTAAATAGTTCTACAATTTCCAATGATTAACATTAAGAAATACTTTTTTCAAATAACAAGGAATTTTTGATTTTCAACATTTGGCAACCCTGCTTCTCCAAATAAGCTTCGTTTCCGAGAAACTGAATATGACGCGTTGGTTTACTCCTCAAGTACTACAAGATAAGCTACCTACCAAAGAGATTGGCGATGGACAGTTCTGACCATTCCCTCGTTAGATAAAAGTCGCCGTTCACAAAAGTCAAAGAACTCGATAGCACCTAGGTATTAAGTGCTAGTTTATCGCATCAACTATCACTAGCTGGTGGCAACGTAAGAGCAAAAGCCAAACACCATTCCGAATATCGTAATTTCATTCGCATTTCCCTTTCATTTGAAATCTCCAAGATACTCTCGTCTTCTATTTCCTCTATCTCGTATTTCGCGTATATTTCTACTCTATACAGAAGTACGCCATACAATTTACTAGCCATACGAGCGTACGACAAAATAACGCGAATTGCATTAATGAAAACAAACGAATCCATACGTTCTACCATAACCGCGTAAGCGTACCACAAATGGAATTCCCGCTAGAATTACTTCTAATTTTGTACGTAACGGTCCCGCGTAGATACTAGGTACCGGCAAGTTAATAGAACTACTAGCTCGATACCAAAACATACGTATATAACTCGTTCATTAATTTCTACAGTGCACTGGTTAATATTTCAGCGAGAATTCGACAAATGAGCGTAGTAATATGCGTATAACTCTTACCATCAGAGACAATACACCTCTTCCAATTCAGGTATTTACGGTCATAAAAGCTGTGTGATTTATCGTTTTCAAAAATTCGTGCTATTTTATAAATTAATTGGCTTTAAAGGAGAGTATACGTACTTACGAAATGACGAGAGGGTACTTTGTCCTTCGAATGTAAATATTTATTCGGTATGAGAAGATAATTTTTCCTCACCACACGCACCGCGTCACATCAACCCCTTTCTGCTAGCAGTATCTCGCAACTGTTTTCATTTTTTTCAAACAACTTTTCTTATCCACTAAATAATTAATTCGTTTCACGACAATTCATCTCGGTAAAAAGTACGAGTAGGTACATTTCATTTTCTCTATACGTGTTCGTTACTTATATGTTTATTCCTCAAAAATAAGCCCGCTCCAAGTAGTCTCGCACTATTTTAAAATAATTCAAAAGAAACCAACGTGAAATTTTCGACGCTAAAAAAATATCAACCTAATGGAAGTTCGAAACATCGACGAGAGTAAACAAAGCCTCCTTTCATTCACGTTCACCCTAACGAGACCGCAAATTTGACAAATACTAATTCTCCGCTATCGCAAATACGCAAGAGCGCACATACCAAGATATGTGTATTCCCATTTCGAAAATATATTTCAATTTTTTGGACGAAGAAAAACGATCGAATATTTCTTCGTTTTTCATTTCGAATTTCAACTTAATATCGTCTTTCCATTATTTTACAAACAATGAGCGAAAACCGAATTGTAGCGCCTTTTTTTTCTCCACTCTCAATCTTCAATCGCTACCCACCGAGAGCTACAGCTTTCCATCTCTGTGTAGGTAGGTGGGCAGGTACTTAGGTACATATGTATGTATATATAATACGTAGGTATATATTTCACTGAAAGTAATACGACCTACGTATATTTACTGATTCCGCGCATGCTGTAATGTGTAACACATATGCTCATATTGTATGTGAGTGTATATTCATAAGTCGTTTTGTTTTGACAAAATTTCATCGTATACCTACAGGGTATTTGGAAACTTTTCACTTGAATACGAATTCAGTTTGATGAATTATTGAATTTTGCTACCTACACCAGAACCATCTTCCATAAATGCAAATTCGATAAATACAAGATATACATATTTATAATCTCACATAGGTTCTAATATATATTACGTATTTGGACTTGTCATTTACGTGAAAGTCTATTTAGCAATCAAATGCCTCTTCGCTCTTATTTCCAAGTTTTTCATTTTAAAGAAAATACTTACATAACACCATAATTATTTAGCATAAAGAAGTCGTGGGAATGATACTTCGTACTGGTATTTTAAATTTCAGGCCTGCAGTCGGGATTTTTTTCAGCTAGAGAAAATAAAATGTTTTCTAGCGCAAGAAATGTTTCAACAAATTAAACCTATTAAAGAAACTCATACGTACTAATTATGGTTCCGATTGTTATACCCTACTGAGACTATACGGCACAATGATTCGACCTATACTAGATTTTGGCTGTCCACTTTATTCGTTTGCGAGTGAATCTTACCTCAATCAATTAAATATCATCCAAAATACCAGCATAAGAATGACCACTGGAGCATTTAGAACCACCCCTATGCTAGTCTTCTTAGCGAAGTTTCTGAACCACCATTATTCATACGTAGACAATTCAGTAACACAGTATCCTTTCTAAATATAACTGCAAATCCAACGTTTAAATCTACTCTTCATCACCTAGTCCCAACCGAAACAATGTCCCATTTGTTAAAAGAATTTTTATATACCAATTTTCATCGTATCTTCGCATTCAACATTTCCCATTTAAAATATTACCTCCGTGGCAGACATTTACCCCGAATATAGACCTTTCCTTGACAGAATTCACGAAAACCTCAACAAACCCGATTATACTCAAACGAAATTTTCAGTCCTTGCTAGAAAAATACACAAATTTCAATCATATATATATATACTGATGGTTCTAAAACTACTCATAATACAGAATGCGCGATTATTCATGATAATACGCGCATACCCATACCTTTCCCATCATATCATTCCATTGTTTCCCCAGAAGTATATGCAATCAAAACAGCCATCAGCTAACGTCAAGGACTTTTCCTTACTTCGTACAGTCATATTTACAGACTCTCTTTCATACCTAATAGCCATTCAAAATCATGGATCCAAAAGAGCACATCCTATAGTCCAAGAAATTACTTCATCTCTGCTTTCTTTCAGGGGTGTACCGAGGACCTTCTTCGGGGGGGGGGGGAGAAAACCAAAAATTGCCAACTAATACCATGAAATTTTACCAACTGTTGACTTTTTTTTTTGCTCCACGAAAATAAGATGTTAAATACGATGTCACAGTCTTGTTAGTCTTCAAAAAATTTAAAAATAGCTGTAATAATACTGCGCAAGTGGTCAAGTTTACCAACTTTACGCTAAAACTCCAAATTTACCAACTTTCCAAAAGCCAAGAGGGAAGCTCCCCCTCTCCCCCCTTTCGGTACGTCCCTGCTTTCTTTACAATTAATAAAAACGATTATCTTATGCTGGATTCCATCGCATTCATGAATAAAAGGTAATGAGTTAGCTGATACCTATGCTAAACAAGCTTACCTCAGCATGTGTCATGGTCCCGAGGCCCATATGGTGGATCGAGTAGCTGTATGGGCGGGACTACACTCGACGGACCTCATGGCAGAGGCACCGAACTGATTGCAGACTGCCCCTATCTTGCTTCACGGCTTGGAGTAAGGCAGAATGATGCAGACAGAAGTAGGGCCCTAAGGTGCAGGCGACCACCGCACTCTGAAAAGGTATGGGTCACGAATCAAGCAACCAGGTACATAGTACCCCCGAAGTAGGAGGTGGTGGGTATCAGCCCACCGTGAAGATACGCGCACAGCGCAGACAAGGCCGAAGATAGCAATTGGTGCAGAAACCCACCAGAGGGGAGTATGGTGCCAGAAGGAAAGGATGAAGCAACGGCTGAACTTCCAATGTGATGGAACTCGGGGGGGGGGCGCACACCCGCCTGGGAAAAACCCGGGGGAGATGTAGGTTGGTCGCCAAGGTGTCCCTACTTGGTTCAAAGTAATGCCACAAGCGGTTCCCAGCCAAGTAGTATTGCGAGCGGTAGAAGGATTTCCTGCAAAAAAAAAAAAAAAGCTTACCTCTACCACCTAATCGCAGATATAGATATCCCTCTAAATGATTCAAAAATCTACGCCAAGTCCTTACTGTCCAAAGAATTTCAATCATACTGGTCAAACATCCCAAATTCAAATAAACTTAAAAATATTAAATCTATTATAAATATCTGGAAAACTTCTCTCCAACTTAAACGTCGACATGCTTCAATTCTTACTCGTCTTCGTACTGGTCACTCCCTTATAACCCACCAAGATCTTTTCACCAAACAACCCCCTCCCATACGTACCCCTTGTAATGTTCCCGTAACTGTTTCACACATTCTCACTGACTGCCTCCTCTATCAACTCCCTCGATCCGAATACCTTAACTGTAATACTTTAAAGGACATATTATCAGATAAGCAAACACAGGTTGATAAATTATTCATTCTTCTAAAATCCACAGGGTTAATAAGTAAAATATAATTTGTTCTCGAGCCTCTAGCCATTGTTGCTGTACATGGCACGTAAAAAAAAAAACAACTCAACTGGCGGGGATTCCTCTCTTTGAGGCTATTCTTTATTACTGCTTCACGAACAGCAAATTTCAACCTTATCAGGGCTTATGGTGAAAGTCAGTGACCGTGTTTAACCAATCATGTTCCGAATTTTGAACCCTCATCCGCTCCCATCCGAATTTAGATGCACTCTATTTCCGTCAGTTTTGAAATTTTTTTCAATTTTTTTTTTTTTGTTGAGGTGTTCCGTAAATGAAAGACGAACACGCATATGTGTCAAATTTTTAATTGATTGATTCTAAAAGAAGTTATAGCCCACTCACGATACGCTCGTTGCGCACTTCTTAAATAAAAAACTAATCAATTTTTCAAAAATGTCCCAACAGTTACGTCTTCTTTGAACATTAATAAAGAAAACAAAACTACCCCGAACAATTCAATTTCAATATTCGCGAAGTTATAGTGCATCTAAATCACCCCTCAAATTGAGCTTTTCTGTTATCAGTTGTAAACAGAGAGAATAGCCTTAATTAAAACGCATATTGAACTTGAAAATTTATGAAATTGGAATTGATGTAAAATAGTAATATCGTATCTGTTATGAAACATTGAAATAGAAATAGTTTGAAAGTTGGACAGTTTGAAAAAAAAAAGTAAGCAGCTATTCTGCATTATTGGAGTTGAGTTTTTAATTGGGGGCTTATTCAGTTTTACAAAAATAACGTTATTGACACCTTCATGTCTACAGGCCACACCCATTGCCACGTCTAAAACCCTGTTAAATTTAGAGTAAACGTAGTATCCGTATTTTTTGCCATGCACTAATCATATAAACCAATATTTTTCAAATTATAGTAACTGGAGACTCCTCAAGTTATCTTCATTAAATTTTGATGATTTGCCATTTTGTTTCCATTTTGACCCAAATTCAAGCGACCATATTTTGGTCATCAACTAACCCCATATACAAAGTTTGACTTCTCCTAAGTCGATTTGGTGGGGAAATATGGAGAATGCAAGAAGTTTCATGATTCAAAACGTCTTCAAAAAGTCGCTTTTCGCACTAAATCCCCTCCAAATGCACTTTGGAATCTGAAATTGGGATATGATTGTGTATGATAAGAAAAATACGAAAGTGTCAGGGTTGCCAAAAATTTCACGGCACTGACTTTTAATACACGTCTTTCATTTAGGATACTGAAATTTCGGTATTTTAGTGCCGTCATTTTATTCCATTATATGATACCAAGATCAAACATTTTAAGACGTCTTCAAAATTGCTGTGAATTCCCATTTTGAATTAAATGAAAAATCCTGAAGAAATAAGAGTACATACTTTTAGATAATTCAAATTTCTTCCTATATTATTCTTCCTTCTGCTGAAAATTGATTACTCCTACCCAGCATTTTACAAGCTATTTGAGACCTTATTAATACTATATATTCAAATTTGAAACTTTTCAGGCTTTAAGTTTTCCTCAAATTTTGAACATCCGGCATTGTGTTCTCATAAAATATAGTAAATACTTCAAAACTTGAAGAAAACCTAGTTAGGTAGCTTCAATTAGCTCAGAGTTGTTGAACATTATACCTACTTTAACTGTTGAGGTAAATTTCAGGAGTACTGTGAATGAAGGGCATATTCGTAAAGACGAACGAGTACCTTTTTAAAAATTCGGTTTTAGTAACATGACACGGCTGCTTATACCTTTTTTTATTCACCAACAGTCTCTAAGCCATCAAATGAAAGCTAAACCAGATGTTGTTCATGATATGACTACACGATGAAATACAAATAAGTACGGTTTGAAATGAAAAAACATAAATGAAGCGCGAAATCGAAAAGGCATATTATGCGATGTGGAAGAGTGTGGCGTCCTTATGTCACCAACGTAGCGTATCTTTTTCCGCCTAATTTAATTTTACAACGTGTACGCCTGTTAAGCTATATCACCTATACCCACTTTTTCTCTTCTGGTTTCAATGACTAATAATGTTGATAACTTTTACAAAGTTTAGGTACCTATTGGTATACTCGTACAGTTTACCATACGAAGTTGATGTTGTGTTATAAAACTTGCTGTACGAAGAAGCAAAATGTTAAATGCGAAGGCTTCATACTGTACTTAAAACCAAGACGTTTATGAAATTATAATCGCGCTTCAACTGCCTTTATTACCGTACCTACAGTACCTAGCTACGTACTAGCTATAGATTCTTCGAATACAAGCAACAGTTCTCAACGATATAAAATTAGTTCTGCAACGATCGTAAAACATTTGACGAACTACATGGCTATACGAATTACAAACATCTACACGTACAGTCGCCTTTCCATAACAAAAACAATTTCCCGATATCTCGTGGCATTTCGCGTAAAAATCCGCGCAGAAGGTAAAAAAGGTGAGAAAATTCGCTATTAAATTTTACAATACCTCGCTCTCGTCGACTCAGCCATCTTTACACCATATAATAAATTATTCCAATTTACGAGTCGTTTGAAATTTTACAACTTTTAAAAATTTATTACTTATTTGTACCAAACTACAAGCCGTGAGCAATATCAACGGCAAAAGGTTTTCGTTACGTTTTCCTAAAACGAAGAGATTTTCTAAACGACGTTGGCATAGCAGAAAGTAAGCAGATTTGCACCGTTAAATATTACCCGCGACGAAGCAACGCGATAACCACAACCAACGATACACCTACGGTTTTTCTTTTAAGGCTACCAGGAAAAAAGCGAATCGTGGGCGTTGAAATATACATCAGCTTTTGCAATCATCGCGCAACGGCGAATTGTATAAGTGCCTCCTAGCTGGTGTTTTTTTTGTTCGACTTTATCTAAGGAAAACCTTTATATTCATTATTGTATTCTTTGCCCTTTTCGCTGCGGGTGTATTTACTTTTGGGTGCTCGAGGAAACCGTAAAACATTTATTTCAATTTTCATTTTTCTTTCAACTTCGTCCATCATTTTACGCTACGGTCGACGTGTTATTTTTACGCGTCACGAAGTACTTTAATAATTAACTGGAAAATTTAAATAAGCCTATAATATTGTATACTCGTATTTAGGATAAACAGACGAAATTTCAACGTAATAATGGTGAATTTTGTTTTCCAGGCTGTTTGTACAGTAATTCGTTATGTGACTTGAAGACCGAATGGTGTTACGATGGTAAGTACGCTTCGTTATATCAGTTATATTTCTAATAACGTGTATAACCTAATGACAGCAGTGGATCGATGAATTTGACGAATTTTTCAATACCAACAAAGAAATCAACGATGCCGAAATTAAATATTTATTCCATTGTTGGAAGGTACTTAGGCCTATTTCCTAACTTGTTTACATTTTTTACCGTTTGTAATGCTCGACATAATACCGAAATATACCTTTGCAAAAGTCCTGAGTAAATTTCATTCACTTTTGAATGAAATCATTTCTTGTTAATATTATATTTCCTGACTGTTGGGATATTTTGGAAGAGAAAAAAAATAGATCCATTTCTCCATTTGTCCATTGAGGCTTTTGAGCTAAAAATAGTGTCATTCGTTTGTGCACATATCTCTTTCGTCAGTGACGTTGCATATACTCCACAAACAAGTAACTCTTCACTTCCGATGTTAGAGAGTATGTATCCTCTTTTATTTTCAATTTATTGTTTTTTGCAAATGTGGCGCGTGTAGCAGAGTGACACTTAAAAATTGAATTTGCGAATTTTTTTAGCTCACTATCCCTAAGAATGTTTATTGAGCTTGCAGATGACGCCTCAAAAAGTTTCAGCTTTTAAAAAAAATTCCACCCGTAGCCACTTGAGCTTGAAATTTCCTCGTAAGAATAATGTGAAAATTCACATCGCATAGAAATGAAGCATACGCAGAACTACAAGAAAAACTAGAATTTTCGTGAAGCAAAACGTAAAATCAATTTCTTCGTTGAAAAATGTATCAGAAAATGATTTTTGCTCTTGCTCCCTCCTTTGTACCCCTTAGATGGAGATGAAAAGAAATTTTCACCTAGTATAAGGTCTGGATTGGAGTTAAATTGCAATTATAATGATGAAAATATTTTTCAAAAATTCATTCTTTTCGACTTTGAAATATATTTTCATCCTTATTCACGATTCAGCTGGATTCAACAAAAATTAAAAGCAGTTTTCTAGTCCTCCTCAGTTCAAACCAAAAAATAAAAAAAATAAAAAAAATATTGACGAATACAATTTTTTTCAATCTTTCGATAAGAAAATAAGTATAACTTCAGAATGTGATTTTTTTAATTTGAAAATCCTCACTTTACTTCGGAAAGATCTAAAAATTGATTTAGTGGACTGAAATATTTATGATATTTTTTTGAGATCATAGTGACCTCGACGTTTGACTTAAAATAAAAAAAAAAAACTGAAATTCGTTCCACTCTATTAACTATGTACTTCTCATCATTAAAGGGAAAATAAAGCCCTGTAAGTTAACATAATAATATTATTTAACTTCCGAGCGCAAAATTTGCAATTATAAAAAAAGATATGTTGTGGCCCTTTAGAAGGGGATCTACTTTCGTCATTTTGGAGGGTTACTTCTCATTGGTTGAAGAGATTCGCAACAACTCTACATTTCGTTAGGTCCCTGAAAAGGCGTCTGCACTACTGAAGTAATGAGCCCTTCTCCTATTTAGACTTTTGAATTGAACATAGTGCTATTAATTTGAGTTTCGTTTGTGCACGAAATCATTTTATTAATATTATATTTTTGAATAGGCGAATAGCAAGCACTACGTCACAACCTTTAGCTCAGTAGTTGCAATGAGGAATTGGCTCATTTCTGTAATCTCCTCCTACCCCCCTCCCCCGTAAACACTCTTTCAGAATCATATTAAGTCTTTATTCACATGGTACTATTTTTTGTTCCAAAGTCGTAATAGAGGGGTCGCAGAAATCCACACACAAAAAAATAATAATACGAGTATACCTAAAATGCCTTGAAATAAGGGTAATGACGTGATATCAATACAAGTTGCACAAAGTAAACCATTAATGGTTTAAGGTATAGTATGCGTTACTATACAGTACACACGTATTCGATGAAAGAATGAAAGAATATCTACTATATTTCTGCAGTACTCGTACATAAAGCGATGTCACACTACATACGAGCTACAATGGCTTCCATCACCGGCGACATTTCATATGATACGTCGATACGCGAAAAGGTGTTCGAATTATTGATACATAGTTACATACCCTGCGAATGTTACCTAAACGTGTCCCATATTCCAGCATCCGTATTACGTCAATATACCGATCTTTCTTTTGACGTTTGCGCTTATTTTTCGAATATCGATACATTAAGTCGACGCGGGTAACTGCAAATGACGTCGACGCGGTACTTTACATTTGATTCTCGCACTTGTAGCTGTTTACGTGAAATTATAATAAAATATCGCCCTTGGGGAAAAACTCGTTGGCGAGAAAACGCTTTTATTTTTCGAACGCAACAGTGTTCTATTTCTATTCATTCTATATGAAGCGGCGAAAAGTTCAAGCTAATCATTCCGACCAAAAGATCTTTCGATAGGGAATTCCATTATTAAAAATTTTATATTTTAATAATTCAAAAAATACAAAACTGGTTTTTTAGGCTATTATGAATCTCTTATACTTCCCTAACTGCCTCTAAAGATTGAAATTTAAGTCGTTTGCCATTTTTTTCTTGTTTCAATTTATTTAAGAATGACGCATACATATTTTATTAATTTATTCGAGTATTTCGTAAATGAATAATTTAAAAGTCAAATGAATAACAGACGCTAGACTCCAGCGAATAGGCGAATAAGTAGGGTGAATTTACCTTCAAGCTATTTCGAGTCATTCAAATTTTCTACTTATAGTAATACACTTATGTTTTCTAAGCATCTACGTATCTGCTTATTGAAAATTTGTGTTCATTATCTAATTTCAGACTCTGCTTTTGGAAGGTGTATCTATAAGTACGGTTTTGTGCCGGAAGATTTGTACAAGTGAGTAGTCACGCTAGTCAGCACTTTATTATCGCAAATATGCGATTAAATTTAAATACCTACTCATTAAACGTCGTATTTGTTTCGCTTGAAAAAAAAAAAGATACAGATTCAAATACGAAGATTTGGAAAACTTGAAAGAAATTTTAGAACAACTGAAAACATTGGAATTCACATGGAAACATTTGTACACCCAGTGCGTCGTGCAAACACAGTTGTATGCCATCAGAACAGGGTATGTTACGTTATCGTAAATTTTCCAATATCATATACCTAGTCAGAAGTTACCCAAAGCCTATCTTATTCGAATAAGCATATTTTTACGCTTTAAGGATACAATACGACGCCGACATATGCGACCCCATACTGAAGCAAGAAAGCACCGATCCGATCAGATTACTACGATATGAACAAGGACTACATAGAGTAAGTGACTTCAATGTTCAATGCCGACGTCGTTATAGATTTTTATTTTGAATATTATAAAACGTCCGTCGTCCATTAGTAAAATATTGGCGCAATATCGCCAAATCCGTGCAACTCAATCGGAAAATTTTTTTCGTTACATACGTGATCGAAGTACCAAAACGATTTCGACAATTCGATAAAGAGGAAAAAAAGCAGCCCCGTGTAATGTGTATCATCTTAAATAGAATATATTCTTCGTAAAGCTGGTCTCGTTTAGCAACCCTAATCCATTTAATGACGTCGAGACCGCACGAAGACGTTACTTGGTAGGTACTTGGTGCCTTTTCGTATGCGCCTTTCGTATTCGAAACAATACGACGAGTGGCGCGCGCTGTACCGCGTGGGCAGACGTAATATACGATTTCAAGTTTCGAACGATAAACGCTTTCAAGGGATGGCATCTGTTGTCAATTTGAAAACTCGTTTAACCTCAACGATCTCATTGTGCGTCCGCAAGGCATCCACTGAGTATTAATATTCGAGATTAATCGCGCGTTAATATCATACAATACCGAACGTTATAATTACGTGTTTACGACAGACGAGAAATATATAATTATATACATACATTTAATAAAAAGACTATCTCTTTTTCGTAACAGTGATCAGTGCTGCCATACCTGGTGCTTTATCACCAGAACTGGTGTTTTTAGATAATTTTTTTTTGTGCTGGTGACAAATCTGGTGCTTTTTCACTTTTAAGAATATTACGTGTGAAGAATTCATTGAAATGTCGATTAAAAATCAGAAATCAGTTGTTCAAACTTTGAAATGAAATTTTCATTTTGAATTTTTTTATACCAAGTAAGAGATCTTGCACTTTTTATCTGTGATCATGACCATGTCCTGTTGTTTCTTTGCATTGCTAGACTGCTCTCACAACCAATGAATCAACCACGTGAAGTGAACTCAAATACTCAATTTTGTAATTTTTGTATCCGGTGTTCGTTTTATCAATTTTATAGCCGATTTCAAAATGCAATACCTAACCAGGGATCCGGAACAATAAGATTTTTTCGAAGTTCCAGTTCCGGTTCCGGTTATCAATTTGATTTTTCAAAAGTTCTAGTTCCAGTCATAATTTTTAAACTAGTTCCAGTCACTAAAATTTACCGGTTACCGTTCTGGTTACCGTTCGAGTGACCAGTTGGGATATCGTTCTGATACCGCTCCAGTCACTGTTCCAGTAATCGTTCGGCGTCTGGGTTTCAAAAATGAATATAATTCTAAATTTTTATAAACATTTTAATTTTTACACATTTATAATTTACATTGAAAAAATGAAAATTAGATTCAATTATTATAATAACTATACTTTTCAAGTTTGATCGCAATGGATTTAGATTCAAAATGAATTTTGCTAGAGAGAAAGTTCTCTCAATGGTCAATTCTGATGCTTGAACACCAAAATATGACGAAGTTTGATATTATATCAGTAACTGGGTAGACGTTTACACTGATAATCTGTTTTCATGTTCGATATCTACATATTATTTAATAAATTTCAAAGTTCGGAGTATTTAATCTTCATTTTGAGCAAAAAAACAAAAAAACAAAACGGCTTTGTCAGGGTTATCTACTTGAAAAAACAAAAAAAACTGGTGCTTTTTCTGTGATTCTGGTGCTTTTTTTCTGTGCTGGCGCTTTTTTACCAAACTCAATTGGCAGCACTGACAGTAATAGTCTTTTTATTAAATATGCAAGCCGCAAACAGTGATACACTTATTACAACAATGTATATATACATTTTTTTTTTCGTAATAAAAGATACTTATTATTTTTACAAAAAATCCAAAGATATTCATGTTCTATTTCCCAATCCTTGCACACCTCTCTAGAAAGTTGGAAAACTAGAATGCTCCCATATTACTCTACGTAAAAATCATTTTCTACCCCGTTTTCAAGTTGACACATCTTCACTCCACGCATCACGCCTAGTTTCACGTGTCGATCCTGAATCCTCATTCCAGTTAATTTATACTTCGGGAATTCAAACAAGTTGAAAATCGAACATATTTTGTTTTCAGTATTCTAAAGCGTTCAAGTTAGGCCCACACAACATTATAAACGCAATCGCTACATTATCTATTTATTATTAATTTCAAGAACACACACACACATTTTTACCTTCTCTTCCAATCCTTGATGTCCCTCTGTTCCGTCTGTGCAACCATTGGCACACTTGACATTTTTTCGGACTGGGTCAAAATTTAAAATGAAGTAAGGGGACTATGACTCGACTTTGTATTTAAGTACCTATTTTCATGGGCTGCAGAAATTTAGAAAAAATACAAAAACGAATTTTATTGAAAACACCTGGGTATATCTTAATCCTTGTACTCATAGTTATATGTACGTATAGTATAAGCTAGTATAGTTGTAAAAATCAGAATTCATTTCCCTATGAACTTAAAAATTGATTCTCGAACAATTTCTTTGAGACGTTAAAGCCAGAAAACTCCCTCCCCCTAAGTACGTCAAAACGTACAACTCAACTAAAGGTACGACATATTTTCCTAGAATGCTTACAATATAACCAACATGGAGGATGACTCAATCCACTAGAATTCCTTCACGACGTAGTATCTAACAAATGAAGAAGCTACAGTAATTCAGTCACTTTTTACATGCTTTACCTTCTCAGGCCTTTTCAAACGGCTTTAATTTACCTAGGCGCGTGCTTCTAGCCTCTGTGGCTGTACAAGACGCAGAAATTGGAAAAATTGGTGTTTTGTCAAAAAATGTTCAAAAAAATTTGGAGCTCCTACATTTTGAAAGAAATGAGAGCTTAAAATTTTTATAGCATTCATACGACAAAATAAAAATTATGGGTGTCGAAAAATTTCCATACTGCTTGAAAATGAATTTATGAGATTTTTTTATTTCAAAAAAATGTACATCCATTTTGGGCGACATAGGAAATTCGCCACACCCGAAGGTACCTCAAATTTCCATATCTATATTAATTGAAGACCATTCGGTAACAGAGATGACGAAAAATTCCTTACAGTGTTCACTACTGGCTAGTTTACTTTGAACTACACGACAAATTCTTTAAACACATATTTCTGTTTTTTCCTTTCTTCTTTTTTAATAATAGGAATGAAATTATTACATAACAAAATTTAACGGGTATTATTAACAAATGAAATATTTAATATAATTGAAATGAAAAAAAAATTCCAGGATGAAAATTAATGTAATTTAATTTTTTAAACGATAATACGTAACACTAGCGCTATTATTCATTTGCCCATTTCTTTGCTATGTATTCAATGAATTCATCAAAACATTCGGATATATGGCACAGGCACACGCGGGAGGTACACGGAATTAACATTTCAACAGAACCTTTTACTCGTTCGCAAACGCATAACACGAGGGATATTTATCACCGTCCATTTTTACATACCGAAACAAACGAAATGAAAGGCAGAGTGAGTAAATTTTCACGCGTATTCGCGCCTTTGTAATTTCGTCAGAGTAATGGTGAAGGTTTATTCGCACGTTATTATAACATTTTATTACGCTTACAGCAACATAATATCGTAAAATGAGCTTTTTAAAGCTTGATAACGAAATAAAAAGCCGTGTATAAAAACCATCGTTTACCTATTTTTTCTCATCTTCTTTTCAATCTCCATAAATTCAACTCGTTAGTTTACCACCCGATAGCATTCAGGAACAAGACACGTCACGTCACAGACACCTATAAATTGGCGTTTTAAAATAACGAAGAAAATAAAGAGTAATTCTATCAAACCCTTTGATACCATACTTGAGAATAACTAAATCGTCAAAGTTCAAAGTTTCGCAGCGAAAAAGCGGTTCGCAAACGCGCGTTTTTGCACTTTAGCCAACATAAAACGTGAATTACGTTTATAATTTTTATTCGTTGTAAGTTTATGAATAAAAGATGCACGTTAATGAGCTCGAGATCACTTGAGAGCTAAGCACTCGAGCGCTCTCGCTGTACGTATTACATTAAGAGCGGCGCGACGCGACGATAACCGTATAATTTTTCGTGCGCTAACCACAAAAGCGAAGAGTAATCGGTGTCGTTGCTTCGGTATTCATTTTCTACGCGTCGTAAATCGCGTAATTTGGAAATATATACGAGTGTAATGGGTTGATAGTTTGGCGAATCGTTTACCTTTTTTACACAATGGAATAAGGAACGCTTGAATACTTGGTCGATATTGAAATTTTAATGACGATTTTTCCATTTTCAAGGACTCCAAAGTGAATAATATACCTCCGCGGCCGGCCACCAATGAAGGAATTATTAAATATGGTCCGGATGACGAATTCAATACGGTAACCCGTCAGCAGAATGGTCAAGATGCTTACTTCCAGCAAAAACCTGGTCAGTATCAGTATATTCGAAGTCATAGATTTACAATCGGTACTTAAATCTTACTTCAGTAAAGGTTGAAAAATACAGTCAAATTTAAGGACTTTGAATAAAATTTATAGTTGCTGCTAGGTAATTCAATTTATTTCCATCTGTAGTATCATTTAATATCACATTTTTAGAAATTTATACTTATATTTCATTATTCACTTAAAACTGCGTTGTACATTTTTCATCACCAGCTCAAGAAAAGGCTAAGTATCGACTATAAATTTAGCCCTTGAACACTACGAAATCTATTTTGATATGTATCTACATTAATTCAAGCTCAACTTGAGAGTATATCTATAAACTCTATATTAAGTCATGTATTAGCTGAAAATGGTATTTTTCGCATATTTATTTGCAATGCACGAATCGAAACAGAATATTCATCAACCATGGCATGCATATAGATCTCCCAATATTGAATTTTGCAACGTCATATTATAGACTTTGTCAAGCCTTCCCCTCCCCTGCCCTATTTTAAAATTTTCGATTTTGTAACTACAGTAAAAAAATTGGCCCATTGAAGTAAAAGACCATTATCTGAAGAGCATTTTAAATGTTCGATTGCTTCCCTGCCATGATTTTGCGCACCAAGAATTGTATTATGTGAAGCCAAGTGATTTATTTCCACAATTTAAGAGCCTAGGAACAAAGCACTGAAGAATATCAGTAGATTTTAAAAATTACTAAAAAAACACGTTATTTATTTTTTTAAAATTTTTTTTGTTAACGCCATTTACTGCAAATAAAAGATTGGTGTTAAATGTAAAGAAAATTAAAAAATAGGTCAATTTAAACTACCTCTTTTCGCACTTAGAGTGGGCTTTTATACGAGCGAGTGAGTAAATTATTTGATGGAAAGTGTAGAAAGTAGGATATTTTTTATGGTACTATTTTATCAATCGGAGGCTTCTTAACCCTAGAATACATCGCAAATCTTTTTGATGTCTAGCACACCACATGTGTACAAATGTACACATTGGTTTTTCTTCATTTTTTTGTATTATTCAACATCGAGTTGAACTTGTTGGTTTAGATTATTATTATTTGAAGTGTTCTGGAACGAATATGTTCTAGTTGCCTATTCTCCACTTCGAAGGGGCAGCTAAATTGTATAAAAAATTAAAAATACAAAATTTAGAGGAAAAGACACAAAATAATTTTTTTTTAGATGAATATTGCTACTGCTCTGCCATAATTAATAGAAAAAATAAGTGTACCTATTTATGGTTGCCTATCAAGTTTTTTTGAAGGGGTAATATTGTCATCCCTTAGCAGGAGCTAGCTAATCGGTCAATACATATAAATTTATTTTATTCAGCAAAATATTTTTCATCAACAGGCATAGTGTCATCTAAAATGGAGTTAGTTTGTATCAGTACATATAAATGAAACTATCTCAAAATAAAAAATAGCATGTATTAGATATGCAAATATTTGTGATTAATTTTTTTTTGTTGTAAAATTCAGTGGTTTTTCATTTGAAAAATATTGGTTTCCCCTGCAAATAGGCTGATAGGCAATCATCGTTGCATGCGCTTATTCATCATTCAATAAGGAACAGATACGAGAGCGGTCGCACCTCTCCGTTGTAATTAGGGGAAAATGCAGCAACATAAAAACTTGATGTGTACATTTGTACACATGTGGTGTGTTCTAGGGTTTAACAGAGTTGAGGCGCGACAAATTTTAGTTCATTCGCCATTTCAAGTCCACTTCTATCTACGTCATAGAAGTCTTCTAATACTTATGAACGGACCTTCCACAGCAAATTTGAACCTTTTAGGTACATTTTATGAGAGGATAAGAGTATTTCAAGAAATTTCCTCCAGTCACTTGTCATTCGTTTACTCGGAAACTAACATTTGAATAATACGGAGGCAGAACTCAGTATCTGCTTAATCAGTGAAGGGGAAAAAACAAAAAAAAAAAAAAAAACATATAATAAGATATTTCATGCCCAAAACCTCGATTTCGGTTGCTCATTGTGTGATTAAGTCTGCTGGTATGTTATAAAAGTAACACTGAAGTTTCAATCACATAAAATAACCTATCTGGCGAAATAAAAACAAACTAAAATTGTACATACAATTTTGGAACAGTATTCGTTTTTTTTTTTTTTTTTTTTTTATAATGAACTTGATATAAAATAGGGAGCGGTAATAAATAAAATTATATTACAAAATACATTTTATGACCCCCTCCTCCCACCCCGAGTGAATAATTCCATTCTAAAAAATACGTTTCTTACTCATGATCTTACACACAGAGAAATTTTAATATTGATTACTTCTATCAGTGGCGTATTTAAGGGGGCGGTCCAGGGGGTCTGGACTCCCCCCTTGGAAATTCCAAAAATAGTATTTTTGTCATAAACAAATGAACAACGAGAAGCAATATGCAAATAATGAATAGTAATAAAATCGCAAAATTAAAAAATGCGAGTACGCAAATATTAATTTTACGCCATTAACTCATTTTGAGCCCACCTAACAGATTTCTATATTTGGAAATTTTGCTGGACCCCCCCCCCCTTGACCATCAGTCTGGATACGCCACTGACTTCTATGTATAAAAATATAGTAACTTGCGCCAGATGAGTATTATATATAGTAAAATATGCTATATTAAATGTTTGAAAATTACTCCTACATACAACGATAAACGATAATTATGACCTGCCACTCTTCCTCTTCGATTACTTCTTGTTTCCTACCCAAATCAAGTAGATTATAATAGTTATCGTTTTTATTAAAAACACGAGTAAATAGTACATTCTTACGTACGCAGATTACGAAAGCGAATTATTAAACCAGCTTCGTATACAATCGTCAAAATTGAAACCAGATGTATACAAGAAAAATTTCAAATCCACATCATCAAGATATCGCGGCACTCCGCTATATTTGCCCCTTCATAATCGTAAGTCTCGCTTCTTCCATTCGAACAAGTCAAGTCAACGCTAGCTCGTTAATAAATACCTAAGCGCAACGATTAACTTTCCTCATTCGATACAGGAGATAAATTCAAACCGAGTGATGAAAATTTTGTTGCCGACAACGGCGCTGGTCCAAGCAAAATTTCGCAATCAGATTGGCAAATGCCATCGGACAACGAGAAAGACGTTTACGACGAATTAATGACCTTACAGAAAGCATTCGACTCCAAAGGCGACGAAAACGCAAAAGCATACAGTGAAGGGGGCGCAATGTCCATAGGAAAAAAAACAGGTACGCTGAATTGATGTATGTACTTAAGTACTTTTAAGCCTCATATACGACGTACGTACGACTACGTTTCAAAGTTTCAAATTATCTAACCAACTAATATGAACGGCGAGCGCCTCATTTTGGAAGGTTAAATTTTGATTTTGTATTAATAACGTAGACTATACGTAACAGCAGCTGAACCAGCGTAACAGTACTTTTCAACACTCTACACGTATAAAAAAAAATTAAGTTACAATTTAACTTTAGATTGGAAAAGTTTAGTACTCGTTTTCAGCCTTGAATGGTATTTTCAACCTAAAAACTCGCCCATCGTCGATTTTCGTCGATGTTTAAAATTTAGGCTGACTTGTGTTTCAGAATTCGAAAACAACGTATACGATAAGATTCTAGACCAATATGGCGGTAAAATATTCGGTTTCCAACGTAGCGAAAGACTCGATGTCAAGAAACCAGGACCATATTATAAAGTGAATAATTATGCTTTTGGGGTAAATATTAAATACTCATAATAGCTTTACGTATATTCATTAGAATATGTTAAATTTATACGTATATCTAGGTACCTATTTCACAATAGTTGAAAAACCTACTCAAATTTCTATTTATAAAATACACCATCCTTTTTCATTCATAAGTATCGAGGCTTATCGTCGTATGGAAAACTTGTACCTCGGTACCTATTCAATTTTTCAAGATGGCTTATCAACGAGTCAACGCTATCCAGCACCTAACTACTACCAACTCATTCTATCCCACAAATAATCTACATTATGCGAACTCGTAAAATTCATGAAAATCATAGAGGTCTTTCAGCGCAGATTATTTGAAAATTTTATAATCCGATTTGCTAAACTTACCCTTCTAACTTCTTGCGTACATTAATGCTGATGAATTCCATGCATACTAATACCACCTATATTAATTACCGCGAGTTAGAAAGGTTTAACTTTTTCGCTATTTCACAAATAGGCTGTCCTAACATGGGTGTAAATTAATGAGAAAAATTTTAATTTCTGTCTTTCGTCAAAGAATAAAACGTTACAAATGGACAGTGGTAACAGCGTATAGGTACTGTGGAGTAAAAAGAGTTGATATTCATTTTTTTTTTTTCAATAATATTGAGGCAATGTCCAATAGTGTTCACATGAGGGGAAAGATGAGAATTCAGAATTTCACATTGTTTTTGCAGAAATTCACAAAAAAAAAATTGAGCAATTTAAATTGTTTTCAGGTTTGGAATGATATTTTGTTGTCTGGAGATTGAAAAACATTTTTACCGTTAAATTTTTCAATATGCTGGGTTTTTAAAATATTTCCTATTTGTACTAAAATAATTATTCTTCCATATTTTGGTCTTGTATCCAAATCAGAGAAGAGAAGAGCCAACGGGGTCTAGGGACAATTTGTTCCTCGTCGAGATTTGTATAGTAGTCCGTAGTGTACGATTAAGATGAATAATATTTTAGTTATGTAAAACTCGATAAAAAATTATTTTGTTTTACTTTTCAAGGGGTTCCCAAACTATCACTTACTCGATCACAAAATTGATGAAAAAACTTACTTTCTTTTTCCAAGATGTAATTTAATTTTCAAAGCAGTAAAACATATGGAGGAACCTAGTTAGTTTGCTTTAGGTTCATCTGTAAGAAAATTCATTACAAATTGCATTCAATTTATAATAACAAGTAACATGTAGCAACCTTATGAAGATTTAATACTTCAGTTTAAGTAACACATTAGCTAACAGTAAGTAAGTGTGCCTATCATTTTAAGTTCAAAAATTCAGTTTTCATCGCTCAAAATTATTTTTATTTAATATTTTTCCTTAAATTAAAAAATTTTAAAGCTTTGACCTAGCTTTTACGCATGTTCCCATATCAGTAAGTTTGAAGGCAGAAAATTTTTCCAGCTTTTTCTGAGATAATTTCAACTATTCTTCATGAAAGTACTACCTAACGCCAATTTTATGAGAGACGATTTACATCACAAAAAACTTGTACCTAAGTAAAATTAGTTGGTATATATTATTATAAATGGTAAAAATATTTAAAAATTTACTATAGCTAGTTTTACTCCATAATAATAACAACCAGTTTTACTAACAAATTCTTTGTGTCGTAAATCGTTTTTCATAAAATACGTAAATTTGTTGATAATTTTTCATGTACTTAAAAAAAAAGAATAGAAAATGAAGTCATTCTAATGCACAGCGGTTGCATATACAATCAAAATAAATATTATAACAACGCGCCAATACCTAGATATGCAACAATTAGTTAGTTTCTTTTTTTCGACTAAAATTCAATTAAATCTAAAGCATTTCTTGAAATTCTTATTTTCATAGAATCAAAATACTCAAGATAAACCACAAGGAAGTGAAGACGAAGAAAAGAATATTTCAAATGGTGAGTCGATGGAAATTATTTGATAAGTACACACATGAAGATATGTATTAGGTTATCCCGGATTGTTTATGAAATATTTACCACCCCCCTTTGAACATCTTATAGATATACTTTCAAGCTGAGCTTGAATTTATATCGAATAGATGTCAATAGACATCAATATCTTTTTCTAATTAATGAAAAATTTTGATATCTATTTGACATTAATTGAAGCCCAACTCTAAAGTATGTCGATAAGATATTCATGTGACATGTATAAGCCCAAAACGGTGTTTTTTGTACATCTATTTGCCACAGAAATGTGCACATAGGGCCGTTTGAAGTTATATTTAGTGAAACAAAATGCCCAATCACCAAAATGCTGGAATAAAAGAGAAACATACAAATGTAGACGACAAACTGACAACTAAAATAATATTTGTAATAAGAGCATCCGCCGGAGGATATTTTTTTTAGAAAGAATCATTTTTTGAAATCCAAGAACCTTCAACTATGACATATTTTATTCATAAAATGATAGCTGATATCATAATGCACTGAAACTCCAAGACAGCTTTTGTTTACTAGCAAGTTGGTAATTTTCCATTCGTGTTTACCTCGAAATTACATTTTCTGCGAGGCGCCCTTACTACAAATAATCTTCCATTCATTTTCTATCAAAAACTATAGGTCACTTTTCGTATAAACGTGTTCCGTGATAGTCGATAGTTTGTGCGTTCGAATAAAGCATTGACGAATAGTTTCTTTATCGATTGCGTTCAATACTACAGTTCTTATCGCGTATGACCGATTTGCATAGCACATAAATGTAAATCACATGTGAACAATTATTTCGTGAAAACAAAAAGAAATTGACCGCTCAGATCGTCTGAGTAGGTCCAACCTCATTCATCCCTTTTCATCATGTCTCAAGAAGAAAACAAGGATTCTATCTGTACTGACTACAGACAGGTAGCCAACCACATATTCCCAAGAAAATCGTTCGCAAGCGCCGCAAAAGGCGAAAACCCATTTCCCACGAAAGAACAATGCCTACTCTTTCCATACATCGAAGGAGCTCAAGTAAGAGACTATCTGTATAAATTAGCCGAATTCATACCACCCAAAGAAATTTTATACTGCTCAAGAATATCAAGAAATCGAGTGAGTATATATCTAAATAGTAAAGAAACTGTAGACAAGTTCCTACAGGTTCATCAGGGAATAGAAATTAACAAACAACTCGCACGCGCAAGACGGCTTATCAATCCTGATAAACGTATCATTATTTCTAACGCGCCACCACATATCCCACACGAATGTATTATAGAATTAATCAGCTCATTCAATGTAGAAATATCATCCAAAATAAATTTTCTGAAATTTGGCGCCCAAGACGAGGAATTTTCTCACGTACACAGTTTTCGTAGACAAGTGTACGTATCAGTTGATTCTTACAATAAACTACCAACAACCGCTGTGATCAATTACATGGACGAACAATACCGAATATTCTTTAACGACGATAAAGTACGATGCTTTCATTGTAAAGAGTACGGTCATATCTCATCAGCGTGTCCCACAATTCACGACGACGACAAATTCGAAGATTGTGAAATAATGAACTCACCAGACCATATTCAATCAGCAGTCACTCAAGCCCTTCATTCACCCACCCAAAATAATGATGACTCAAATAACAACACAACAAACGACAGTTTCGTCAAAGAAATACAAACAGTTGTAACAGATATTCTCCATAATCCATCTCAAAAAAGACCCCCCTCATCAACCTCTTCTATTTACGCCAGCAACCCACCATCACACAGCCAACATGCAATAAATCAAAAAAATGACCTCGAATTCACTTCAACAATCAAACAATAAACAACGCAACAGAAACAAGATCAATAACAAAAACCAAACCAAAAACCAAAAAACAAAAGACTGTAAACGACCATCCTGAAAATGAAAAAGAAGCGATCTCAACCAAACAATTACTTCAGTCCATTGAAGAAAATTTCGAAAATAATAAACAAAGATATCCAGTCTCATTCAATAATTTCTCAATACTAATGGATCTCACCAAAGGACATAAAAATCCAATTTCAGTCATATCAGAGATAACAAACGATTACGACGGAGTTATTAAAATTCTTGAAGAAAACTACCAGCACCTATCGCACAGGTCAATGAAAACGAGATTCACAAAATTGAGAAAAAAACTCAAACTCGACACCAAATCAGACGAAATGGAAATCGAAGATATCTCAGATGGACTTTCAGACGGAGGCTCCGAGAACGGAATAGTCGAATGATAAATAATTCATAAATGTCATTTTTGATACAATGGAACTGCAATGGCTTATTAAGTCATACCGCTGAATTAAAAAATTTAGTAAAAAAATATAACCCTAAAATCATTACGATACAAGAATCGCATCTTCGCCCCTACCATTCTTACAATCTTAGAGGATACAACTCTTTTAGATTTGATTTCCAAGAAGGAAATCGACTCAGCGGCGGAACTACCATTTTCATAGACAATTTCCTCACACCAACCATTATAAACTTAAATCATACAAATTTTCAAGCCAACGCAGTCTCCATCAAAACCCAAGAACTTCACAACGTACCTGTAACAATCTGTAATATTTATATTCCACCCCACCAATCCATCACAGTAGAAGAACTTGAATCAATATTCCCACAATTACCTAAACCCTTCATTGTTACAGGCGACTTCAATTCCCATAGCCCCTCCTGGGGCTCTTCCTCCACCAATAATACAGGAAACGTCATCAATAAATTCTTATCTAGAAATGATATCTGTCTTCTAAACAATGGGTCATCGACTCATTTTTCAGCCTCCAAGGGTACCTTTTCTGCAATAGACCTAACTTTTTGCTCACCCAACATTGCTCATTTTTTCCAGTGGACAGTAGAAGACGATTTACATTTTTCAGACCACTTTCCTATACTCCTACAAACAACAAAAGCGGACCAAAAACAAAAATCTCCAAAATGGCTGATACAAAAAGCCAACTGGAAAAAATTCCAAGAAAATGTAAAATCCATCTCCACCACAAATTTACCAATAGACACAATAGTCCATGAATTTACAAACTCAATACTCCAAGCAGCCTTAATCAGCATCCCCAAATCATCAAATGAAATTCGAAACAACAAATATGTCCCATGGTGGTGCCCAGAGATAAAGTCAGCAATCGTTGATAGAAAACGCGCTTTAAGGACCTTTAAAAAAAGACCCTCAAACGAGACCCTAATAGATTTCAAAAAAAAGCGCGCTATAGCTCGTCGACTCATCCTTGAAAAAAAACGACAAAGCTGGAAAGAATTCATGAAATCTATCACAAACAATACTTCAGTTCGAGAAACATGGCACAAAATCCAAATCTTAAAAGGCTGCTTCTACCCTACATCCATCCAATTCTTACAAGTTGAACAAAAAACCGCAACTACTCCAATAGATATTGCAATAACCCTTTCTGAACAATTCGCAAAAGCATCCTCAACTAGCTCTTACACTCAGTCATTCCAACAAATCAAAACCCATGAAGAAAAATTTCCAATTAATCTAGATTCACACTGCAACAACCAAGAAACATACAACTCAATGTTTTCAATGGATGAATTATTACATACTCTAAAGCATAATATTAAAAATTCAGCCCCAGGTCCAGATGACATTCACCCCACGATGATAAAAAACCTCCCAGAAAATAATCTCATTCAAATTCTCAATATATATAACTCAATCTGGACCAGCAATACCTTCCCTTCTGCATGGTCCAAAGCGATTATAATCCC
Source organism: Phenacoccus solenopsis (assembly GCA_009761765.1). Taxonomy (NCBI): domain Eukaryota; kingdom Metazoa; phylum Arthropoda; class Insecta; order Hemiptera; family Pseudococcidae; genus Phenacoccus; species Phenacoccus solenopsis. The sequence goes on along the minus strand of CM019752.1, from coordinate 52,790,178 downwards.
CATCCTCAAACCAAACAAAGAACCTTGCTCCCCAGCTAGCTATAGACCAATTTCCCTCACAAGCACACTATGCAAAATTTTAGAAAAAATGGTAAGTAGAAGACTAAACTGGTTCATTGAGTCAAACAATATACTAAACCCTAACCAAAGCGGATTTAGAAAGAAAAGATCCACTTTAGATCACATATATGATCTTGCTCAAGATATTCAAACAGCTTTCCAAAACAAAGAAAATCTTTACGCCATATTTTTTGACCTGGAAAAAGCCTACGACAAAGCATGGAGACATAAAATATTAGTAAAAATATCCTCTGTAGGCATAAGAGGACACATGGCTCATTTTATAAAAAACTTTTTATCAAACAGATCATTCCAAGTGAGAGTCAACAACACCTATTCTCCTGAAAAACATATCCAAAATGGAGTCCCTCAAGGTTCCGTTCTTAGTACTACTTTATTCCTTCTAGCAATTGACGACATTTCAAAAATTATATCCCCCCCAGTATCGCTGAGAATTTTCGCGGACGATATAAATATTTCTGTAAAATCTAAAGACCCTCTTTTAGCCCAAAAACTCTTACAAAAATCATTAAATGAACTTGAAAAATGGTCCAATTCAAACGGTCTCTCCTTCTCACCTCTTAAAACCCATTGCATAAATTTCACAAGAAAGACAAAAAACGTATTAGATCCAAAACTTACACTTGGGGACAAACAATTGGAATACAAATCATCCACAAAATTTCTTGGTCTTACTTTCGACAAAAACTCTCATGGAAACCTCATATCCTAAATTTAAAACACGAATCCTTAAAACTTCTAAATTTACTAAAAATAATTAAAAATCCCCTTGCAAAAAAAACACTACTAGTAACTAGTAATGATCACTACTAGTACTTAGTAGTAGTATTTTTCAATATTAATCACTACAAGTTACTAGTAGTGGTCACTACAAGTGCTTATTAGAAGTGACCACTACTACTAACTTGTAGTGATTAATATTGAAAAACACTACTACTAAATACTAGTAGTAATTAATACTTATATGTAATTGGAAGTCCTGAATACCATTCATTTTCTTATCGTCTAAGATGGAAAATGGTTTTCAAAACTTTACAACACACCTAAGGATGCATTCAAACCATTGGTTCACACAAAATGTGCAAACAGTCCTTAAGTTTGTTGGTGGAAGTGCGTATTTGCACTTCAATTACAATTAAATTAAACTCTTCCTTATATGCATTACTGCAACACATTTCCTCTAAGAGAAGCAAAGTGATACGAAGACTACTAGTAGAACACTAGTAATCATTAATATCTTGAGTACCTACTACTAGTCAACTGCACAACTACTAGTTGCTCTATTTATTACTAGTATAACTAGCAGTTGCTATCTTCAGTACTATTATTCTTCATAAAAACTATACCTAATTGAAGAATGAAATAATGGTTTCTCAATACTACATAACTTATATTTCATTCTTCAACTTGCTATCAGGAGAAGCACTAGCAGTATCAAACTACTATTCTATTCAAGAACTAGTGTTTATTTGGACTGCTAGTAGTAGTAGTAAACTAGTACTCTGTTGTTAAACTTGGTAAAATAAACTAATAATGACAGTACAAGTAGTGAAAAACTACTACTCTATTCATGAACTTGTAATCACAAACTACTACTAGTAATAAGAAACCAATTATCACAGTACAAGTAGTGAAAAACTACTACTCTATTCATGAACTTGCAATCATAAACTACTACTACTAGTAATGATGAACTAGTAATCACAGTACAAGTAGTGAAAAACTACTACTCTATTCATGAACTTGTAATCACAAACTACTACTAGTAGTGAGATATTAGTATTCTGCAACTGAACTACTAGTAACTAGTAACAATTCACTACTATTCGTTTATTTAACTACTAGTTTACTTGTAGTTACTAGTAGTTATTAGTAGTAATTTCTAGTTACTAGTAGTGTTTTTTTTGCAAGGGTCCCACACACAGTCCCTCCAGAAAACTACTCCTCAACGTATATTATGCTCTTATCCGTAGCAAAATGGACTATGGTTCCCCTATATATAGCGTCACATCGCAATCCACATTACGAATCTTAGATACTGTCACAAACTCTGCAATCCGCATATGTATCGGAGCACTTAGATCAACACCCATCACCAGTCTATATTGCGAAGCCTCAGAATTGCCGCCTACACATAGACGACAACTATTAGCGAATAGATATCTCAGCTCTGTCATCTCACTTCCCCATCACCCAATTCAAAAAAAAATTCTAAAGCACATCGAAAGTAGAAGTATTCCTTTACACCCGCCCATTACGGAATTCTTACAAAATTTAGAACAACAACAAATACCTTTTCCACCACAACAACTTATACATTCCCAACCAACTCCTCCCTGGAAAATAGAAAAACCTAATATTAACTTAAATTTGACTAATCACCCAAAATCCCAAAACTCCTCTCATATTATAAAAAGACTCTTCCTTCAACAACTCGAACCATACCACAGTTACATTCACTGCTATACAGACGGCTCAAAAATCACCAATACCCATACAGGATACGCATTTTCCATTCAAAACGATTCATACAACTTCAAAATCAATAATGTCCTATCAATTTTTACAGCAGAACTCACCGCAATTTTCCACTGTTTGAAAAGGATCCAACAAATTACTTCCCCTCAAGTAAAAAGTATCCTCATTTTATCCGATTCCCTCAGTTCTTTGCAGGCTCTACAAAACTCCTTTTCAGAAAACTCCCTAATTTACCAAATTCAAAACTTAATACACTCCCTTATTCAAGCAGGAAATACAATCGAAATGATGTATATTCCCAGCCATGTAAACATTGAAGGTAACGACAAAGTCGACCACCTCGCAAAAACCGCTAGTAATACTTCTCCCATTCAAATTTTTACCTCCACAGACCTCAAATCTTACTTCACATTAATTACCACCCAAAAATGGCAATCAGAATGGTCCTACCAAAACACATCCAAACTCTTCACCCATAAAAAATCAGTTACACCATGGAAACACCTCGACCACTTAGATCGGAAAAGCGAAATAACAATCACCAGACTACGACTTGGTCACACTAGGCTCACACATAGTTACCTTTTCGAAAAGCTCCCACCACCAATATGCAGCCTATGTCATCAACAAAATATCACTGTCAACCACCTTCTCTTTCTGTGTTTAAAATTGTACGACATTCGAAAATCATTAAAAATCAAACAAGAAATAACCGACGACCTACAAAATATCCATAACATTTTGACTCTTTTACAACGTTGCGGCCTTCTATTTAAAATTTAACCATCCTAGAGGTGGCGTGATAACCAAGGCAGTTAAAAACGCCACCGAAAAAAAGAAAGAAAATACCAAAAAGTTGGACATTTGCCAGATGATTACAAATGGTCTGAAACGCAAAGATTTGAAGACCCCACCCTCCCCCGACCTTCCCTTCCCAAATCAGGTAGGCTGTAATAGCTATCGTTTTGTTAAAAACTCAGCTAAAAAAAAAAAAAAAAAAAAAAACAATAGGTATCTATATAATTACTCACCCTATTATCACTTCGTATCAGCATAACTAATTCACCTCATGAATCATTTTATGTTCTTGTGCTTCGCACTGAAACTGATAAAGTATTAAACGAACGCTAAAAACACGAATATAAACCAATAAGTATTGAACCACAATAACTTCAAGAATTAGGTACTTCTGGTATTTAAAACATTTAAATCAACACCAAGAACAAAACGCATTTACATTTTACATTATTTACACTTCACGATGTTAGTCTACTACCAGCACCAGTTCAAAATCCAAATCACATAACCAACATCACCTAAATTACTCAAAATAACTCGAAGACAATGACTAAAGAAGATCACGAATCATCCAATGATGAATCAGAATTAAGATGAAATATTGATTCAGTTGATCATAACACATCAATGGTTGTTTCTTTCTTTGTTTGCCTTGTTAATAGTATAATGTGAAAAATCTCAAAATTCTTAGCTTTGAATTATTTATTTCACGAATCTCATATAGTGTACCCACTTATGTAATAATTATAATTGACAACATTATGTTAGGAATTTTAGCGCTCTAGGGTACCCGAATCGAATGGACGGAGTATTAGTTGGTATCTTGATTGCAAATATTTCCTTTTTGACATCATGTTGGGCGTAATGCGTTGCTTTGTGAGGGTTAAGGAATATGTTGAAAATGATCGTAATATGGCTATGAAAACCTAAGAACATCGATACGCGAATTCTCAGATCAAGTACCAAAGGCAACTAATGCTCTAGTTTTTCTGTTAAATAATCTTAAAGAAGGATGGAAGATTCCTGTTGGTTATTTCCTTATAAAATCTCTATCTGGAGCTGAACGTGCGAGTCTGGTTACTGTATGTTTGAAAGAATTAGTTGCTGTTCATGTGTATGTTGTTGCTTTAACATTTGATATGGCATAAGATGCAACATTATGATGTGTGAGAGCCTACTCGTTTCCAACACCCTTTAACAAATGAAATAATATTCATCTGTCCAGACCATACAAACATGATAAAATTGGTTAGGAATACAACAGGCGAAAAAAGACAATTACATGATCGTCACCTAAAATTTAAAGAGAATAAAATGAATACCCATTCAGCAGTGCAGATACTCAGTGATTCCATTGGCGATGAGCTGATGTGGTTGAAGGATAGCATGTTACACCCAAATTTCAAAGAATGTCAAGCTACCGCAAAATTTTGTAAAACTTTCAACAACATTTTTGACATACTAAACGTTCGAAGTAAATTCTTCAAAAAACCCCATTAAAAAGTAGTGTGTAATAATGAGAAGAAACTGCTTCTGGAGTGTGTTCAACTGTTTACTGAATACATTGAAGGACTATCATTTGATAAGGAAGGCAAAATTCCATTGTTGACAAGTGAATGTACTGGCTTCTAGGGTTTAATAATTGGGCTAAAAAACGTTATGAAGATTTTTGAACATATCAACGCCATTTCTAGAGTTCAACAAGAGTAATACTTACTAAGACAAAACTAATACTGCTAACTAACTTCAACTTCTTCAACCTGAAAAGAGAATCTCTTTCAAGTATGATAATAAATGTGCGAAGTTTAATGCGGAATTTATTTGTTTAATAAGTTTTATATGAATTTACATAATCGTAATCAGTAACTATCCTCACCATCTCTCAATAGATTTTGGAAGTGTGATTCTTGTCTTTTTTTTAGTACTCGAATGGGTAGGGAAAGTTACGGAAAATATGTTCGTAGGCTGAATAGAATAAGCCTTAGGTATGAAGCCTTTCAATAGCTCAGCTTTTTGTAAACAAATTGACAGCTTTGTAAGGTGAGTAAAACATTGGTGGTAATCTGTTTTCGATGATTGACGGTTATGGAAAAGAGCATTAGAGGCTGCCACTCCTGCCATAATATCCTGGGTAAAGTGGATAAAATTTCTGCCTTTTGGGATATACATTTCGTTTAAAACAAGTTTTAATTTTTGCATCTCTGGTAGTGGTAATTCATCAATGTGAACGGTTTCTATGAATTTCATAACAAAGACCATGATTTCAAAATCTGTTGGATACCTTTGGTTTTTAGATGTTGTTCTTAATTTATTTGTAGTAGTGGATGATGGCAGTGTAATTAACTTTTTCTGTTTTACATCAAATTGCATGTTGTAAGACTTTAAAATCCTATTTATATAAGATTCGGGATTATTGAGAAATGCGACTAACCACATCATGTAATTTATTCCGAAAATGTCCATCTTTTCGCTTGAAGAGCACGACTCATACCCATGTTGCTGAATGAGGACTTCTTTCATAAAATCCTTCACACTTCTGTACGTTAACATACATTCGTACTGAGTAACTTTCTCACGGCATTTCGAATATAAGTTTTCCAGTTTGTAGAATTTAGACGACAATTCGTAATTTTGAGATGATAAGATATAGTTTTGAGATGATAAGTTACCGAGTTGAGTTGACATTTTATCAAGCGTAGATAATACTATGTGATACTTCCTCAGTATTGCCCCAGTAGTTTCCAGCCCAGTAGTTTCCAGCGGGGGTACTTGCTAGTTTTCCTTTCTTCTGTGTGATTTATTTTGAAGAAAATCACTATAATGATCACGAACAACGATTTTACGAATATCATCATGCACGTTCGTTTTGCACAAAAGTCAATTTAAATGTTTGAAGGAATTATAGTTTAGGCGAAGGCACAGCGTTGAAGAAATTTTTAATTTTGAAAAATAGATACCTATAACAAATGACCCTTGGTGATCTTATCCATGATAACATCTATCTGATAAAGGTAGTACTTACGGACTATCATATTAATTTTAATTATTAACTCAAAATTAATTAGCTACTTTGGAATGAATTAATGAAAATATATTTTTCACAACTGATACACATTTCAACATCTTATATTTTTGCAATAGAAAAAAAAATCCTTTCATAAGGAAAAATTTTTTACAATAAGAAATAATTTCATAGTCTCAAATACTTTATACTTAAGGGTATATTTCACATACGTACACGTTTTTTTTTTTTTTTTTTTTTTTTTAGTATAACTAAGCTTTGCAGGCACTCTATGTTATCTATGATATGGGAACCAAAATTGATAACGCTAAAAAAGTGACATTTTTTAGAGTAAAATTCTTCGTGAGTTTCTTATGAAAACTTTTGAAATTTGAAAATAAAGAAGATAAGACAATTCTCTTTAATTTGTTCAGAACGAAAAATTCAAATTTTAATTTATAAGAAAGTTATAAGCTGTGAAATATGGCCGCCTGAAAAGCCAATTTATTTTTGCGTTTTTCTCGACAAATAATGACTTAATCAAAAAAACCTTCTGTGAATCTTATTATAGGTGTATATTTCAAATTTCAAGTGAAACAGATGAGTAGTATTTGAGAATCAAAGATGTACGAAAATGGCCATTTAGCAGGCAAATCAGTATGCAATTGTGTATGTAGAATAGACCCTTAACCATAGAAAAAAAGATCAAATTATAAATAATATCTCAAAAATGCAAGTATCACATAATGTTAGCATTTTTCCTCTTTTCATCGCGATGAACACATTATAACAGAGAATTTTTTTATCTAAAAAAAAGAAAGGAATTAAAAAAATTAAAAAATAAGAAAATAAATAAACGAAGTAGGTAAAGTTTTTATAATCGATACATTGGAAAAATTAGTTAAGCATCGGTTATAATGGCATTGACTGTGTCAATGAAATTTTCATGGAATGGCTAGAACTATCCAAAAAATATCCATTATTTTGAAGTGATAACAGAGTAACATGAACAAACAAATGTTTGACACCGTAGAAATTCACTGAAAAGTTAAAATATTTAAACTTTTCACTGAAACCCAGAGAATCTTTCATTGCCTGATTCACTGACTATTATAAACGGTTCCATAAAAAAACACAGGTTCAACTTTTTTTGTGAAAAATTCAGTGCCTTATAACTGACGCTTTACTAAGCAGGTGCAATTTCAACACGTAATACATTTGTAATCGTTCAGCGCTGTAGGTATTCCTGTAAATATGTAAATATGAAATTAATTTTCAAACAGATATTTATTCGAAAATTTCACGATTCTTCATGTAAATAAACGACTATAATATAATATTCCCTATTATTTCTACATTATTTGTCCATGTTCAGCTTTAGCAATGAAAATTTAAATCGAATATTTTTTTTTTATTGAAGTTGTTCCTACGTTATTGAAATCGTTCTAACAGTAGCTTGCATGACTAGTAAGTACTATCAGGTGGTAAGGTTTTAATATGCGAGTATCACCTGACCTTTATACCGGTTCTTTCATTTCCGTTTCTTAACCTCTACATAACCTTACTGTGTTTTAATTGAAAATTAAAAAGTTATTTCGTTTGAAACAGACATGATGATACGCTTATCGTTCACATTCAATATAAATTATTAAGGGGATACTTCATGTTTACATTTTGATGAGACGTTTTTGAACGAACTTGTGCGATTTTAATGATCGTTCAAGATCTGAATACATTAAAGAGTTGTACTTATAGCGAACGATTTCGACCAATTTCAACAAAAATTTCCAATTTTTGATCAGTTTTTTCTTGATGGAAATTCAACTTTTCTCCAATTTCTTTTTTTAAATACCTTCTTTAGAATTAGATTAAGACTTGTATTTCGAGAAATTTTCGATATGTCATTTCTAAAACGAATGATTAAGGTTTAAAATTTTGCCATATATCGCGAATTCTCACCCACTTAACTCTTCTTAAATGAAAATGAAAGGAAATATTCGAAAATATCTCAAAAGTCAGGTCTTTTTAAAAGATTAATAAATAAAATAAAACTGGTCGGAATAAATTATATCGCGTTTTCAGGGAGAAATAACCGATTGAAGTTGTCGTTCAAAATGAACCTCTTCTTGTCAAAATGTAAACAAAGAGTATAGCCTTAAGGCGGTGCTTCGCGTATTGGAAATGGGAAAATATAGGACACTGCATCAGAGATCAGATTATTTTTTCTTGTATTTTTAAATCTTGTTTGATATTTTTTAATTTCTCTCTTTCTTAGTTATTATTAAGACTGGTTAGTTTTTATTTTTTATTTTACGGAATTTTTGTTTCCAAGAAAAATATAGATATATTAGTATTAGGAATATAAATTTATATAAATACTGAAAAGAACACTACGTGAGTAAGCAAGCGTGGTGGTGCAGTAGGTAAGACTAGAGGCACAGTGAACGCGTGATACAGTGTGCATGGGTTCAATTCCAGGTACGGGCTAGAAATTTTTCTGCACCAAAAATCACTTTTTTTTCAGAAAAAGATGACACTGGAATAATTTCTCAGAGCTATAAAAAATCAAAAAAATGTAATTAATTAATAGCTAAAATTCAAATATTTTTCGCGGTAGTGTAAATGAACTACTAGTTTTACTACTCACTACTAGTTTTATTGTGTCGAATTCACTAGTAGTAAAACTAGTAGTGTTTTTTAAGAAAACTAGTAATCCTGTTTTACATGGGAAATTACGTCGCGAAACTTAGGAAAATAAAATATAATTTGTCAATTATGTATCAACAATAAGATCGACGTCTGCACGTCTTTTAGACTTTTACCCTCTCACTGCTGTTTCCCCAAACAAAGTACTATTCATCTATTGTTTGCTATTGTAACATACAACCATGCGTACGTGCCAGTGAGTAGGTGATTGTAAGCGTAAAAATAGTTTTTTCTCCAATTTCTTGTGAAATTATAATTTGTGGATTGAAAATTAATTTTTAACTGGTTTCCATGAAATTCATGGTCATTATTATTCAAAAACATTACCATCTCTACATATTTATTAAAGCTTCATTTCAAACACGATGAAAACAATTTTTGCGCTGTATGTCATCCAATTACTGAAACACACTGTATAAGTTAATAATCATTCGTTGAAATCGATAATGCAATTTCTTCACTCACTTTTGGTATTCTTTTCACATTTACAGGATATAAAAGAAGGGTCATGAAAGATGTGTTCAGTGACTTATATCCAAATTATCAGGTAAATAGTGGATTAACGTAGTTCTTAATATAGAAATAAAAGTATCTGTGTGGGTGATACAAGTTATCATTTCCGCTAAATACAGAATCACTGCATCATCTTTGTATTCGTTTTAAAATAAAAAAATTAGATAAAATGACACATTACAGTACCTAGGTTAAGGAGTATACAGAAATAGAAACAGAAAGCACCTAATTATAATGAACAATAATAACCAACATTTTCGTTGTGCTAATCAAAAGATATTGATAATTTTTCAGAGTCCTTCATACGAATATGTTCCTGGTAACTACAAGAATTATAATTACAAAACAAATTCTTATTTGAGCGGAATGATTCAAGTGGATGATAATTCTTCTTATGTTACTATTGAAACAAATAAAGAGTAAGTGTGCATAATTTGGATGGAAATAAGCGATCCATCTGTGATACTTGGGATGCACATAAATTTGAAAGTAACATTAAATTTTTGCAGTTTGAGCGGATCTGCGGTTTCACAGTTGGTTGGAAAATTAACCAAACTGTTCAATTTTCCTCCTGGAATATTCTCTAATAGAAAGTACGTATTCATGCAATGATCTGAGTTTTTTTTCACTTATACCTACCTACATATAATACAAAACAAAAATGATACCCATAATGAAAAAACATACTTGAAAAAATATGAGTCATGATTTTTCATATAAATTTCAATCATTCCTATCAAGTTCACAGCATCTGTATGGTGGTCAATTGAAGTATACATTTACATGGTTGTAATACACGCATAGGTAATTAATATTTTCATTTTCCTTAGGTTTTACGGAAACAAATTAATATTCAAGATCAAACAAAATAATTTGAATCCCACAGCTGCCGAAGTGAAACGACTGATAGGTTATTATTTTTTTTATTACTTGTACCTTACTTCGTATAACGAATACCTACAAATTTCATGTCATTCTTACAAATCAATCACTTAATATCCTTTATGTATTTATAGAAGAAAGCAAGGCAATTGATTTGACCGAAGGAATTCGTATTACTAGCGTTTACTTGGGGACACCAGTAAGTACAGTAAAAAGTATAATATGTAAGTACTTCGCCATTCGTCAAAATGTTTTTATTAATTTACCTATAATAAATTTCAGAAGGACGAAATCATTGCTACGAGTTCTCCCGAAATCGAAAATCCCGATCAATACGCCGTTGTAGATGTAAATTACGCCTACATTCAGCTAAAAGAACCGTAAGTTCAAATGACAGCGACGTTGTCTTTAAGAAGTTAAGAATTTGACCGAAGAGTACGAAAAGTATTAGAGAGTGAATGTTATTTTACAATAACGAATAAAAAATTTCCTTAGTTTTTATTCCGTTCAAATTTCGTCTAACGCCTTGAAACCAAAGACTTCCGCATGTATATAGGCGCCTTTTCATCCGTTTATTTCCTTTATCATTACTTTACTCATGGGACGTGATCCCTTTTATGCGATAATTTTACGTGATGCGAATAATAACGTGAATTTCGCTTTTATTCTCCTCATTATTATTCAATCATTTCATTTTCCAGCTCTGCTGTATCGGAAATTTTATTCAAAGTAAGGCCGAACGCTCAAAATTTGAATGCTTCAGAATTAGCAAGGCGAATAGGTTAGTAACCAGCGAGCATCAACAATCAGCAGCGTAGACACGATTTCCTCATGAAGAGAGGGCTGAGAAAAATTACTTATAGTATTTTTTCCATGTTTTCCGAATTTTTTTGTTTGAATTCGTCTCGAGTCACTAGTGATATATTGAATGCTATCACCGCTTGAAGTGGAAAATTTTTTTTTATTCTAATTTTCGAAACAAAATACTCGTAGTTAAATGAGTTTAGAAATGAAACAAAAAACTCTACTAAAAACAAGGCCATGCGATTCTTGTGTCTACAATGCACACGATGTATCACGAAACCTCTGTTCAACTTTGTGTAATAGTCAGCCATTATGAAGGAAAAGTATTGTTGTTTGCTAAATAGAAAAACTGAAGGGAGCTGAGATAAAAAACCTCTTTAATTACTTTTCATCATGTACTTGGACATTTCCTTAGATGACACATTTTTATTATGAATACTTAGTTGACAAAAAAAAAAGTTTAAATTTATCATTACGAGTGAATTTTTTTTGCTTTCAAAATATCATATCTCATGTTCTTCAATTTTTTGGGTAAGCAAACAACAATACCTTCGGTACATGATGACCGATTTCAACGCACAAAATAAACAAAGTGTTGTGAAACACACTGCGCACGGTTCTTTCTTCTAATATTAATACATTTCTTCATTTTTTAGACCTGCTGAAACATAAAATCAAAAATGATTTGAATATTGATATCACATCCGTTGGAATTGGAGATAAGGTGAGAATATTCGCGTATTCACGTCATACATGTTTAAAAAGTAATAATAAATGAACAAAAGCAAGGGAGTTTCTTACATTCGTCACATTTTAATACATTCATTTATCAATCGAGTATAATTCAACCATAATGTTTCTAACGTTACATAAATTATCGTAAAAATACGAATAAGCCACGAAACTTCATGAAACGCAACAAACGTTGGTGTTTCTTTGCAACGCGTACCAACGCATATAGGTTTTATGTACACAAGTGCGCTGCGTTTCGTATATCTATTGGAATGATAAAAAATCGCGTTTTATTTCCTCAGGATAAACTCCCAACAGCCACTCGTTTATCTCACACAGACGACAGTTTGTATATGTTAACGTTTATTGTATGCGGTGTAATCGGAGCAGTATTGGTATCAGCGGTGGTTTTATATTTCACCAAGAGGCAGTCTCGTTTGAAAGATAAATTAAACAAGATCATTCCATCGGATAAAGAGTTTAGCAAAGATTATCAAGTGAGTAGAGATTTTATTAACGTTCGTTCGTGGCCTTACCAATGAAACTTATCGGCAATCTTTTTGGGGTTTGTGATGAAATTAACGACTTGAATTATGTAAGTTTGTTACGGGACAGGACCTGTGTAGAGCTAGAATGGCTCGAAAGTCTTCCCAAGAAGCTACATCTAGTGGTGGCCAACGAATTACCAGTCTGTCTCGAGAATCGGATAATAGTCCTTCATCGCGATCTAGCACCTCATCTTGGTAATGAAATAATACCTCGTCCTATTCGTTGATGGATGTGACACGTACACATCAATCAAATCATCTATAACGCTTTAATTGTTTGTATAGGAGCGAAGAGCCAATGACCAATATGGACATAACAACAGGCCACATGGTATTGGCTTATATGGAGGATCATCTCAATAATAAAGCTAGATTGGATACAGAATGGGCAGCTCTATGCGCCTATGATGCTGATCCATGTTCGGTGGCTATCGCGCAATTGGTGAGATATCGTTAAAGTCCAATTCCCGTTATACGTATAAATATACTTGTAGGTACTAGTATATACAATTATACATGTTCGAATTACAGCAAGAAAACATACGCAAGAACCGATATGTGAATGCTTTACCTTACGATCATGCTAGAGTTATACTGAACGCCTTATCTAATGTGAATGGTTCCGATTATATCAACGCATCCACCATTGTGAGCGCAGAACCACGTTAATTATGTTATTCAGTTGATATTCGAGGATTAACGTTGATATTATTTCTCTATTTCAGACCGATCACGATCCTCGAAACGCTGCATATATCGCCACCCAAGGACCGCTGGAAAATACAGTTTGTGATTTCTGGCAAATGATTTGGGAACAGGGATGTGTCGTGATAGTAATGTTAACTCGTCTGGTCGAGAATGATACATCCATGTGTCATCGGTACTGGCCATTGGAGGGAGCCGAGTTGTATAATATTTACGAAGTAATATAACGCTCAAGTGTACACGTAGCATACGTAGTCCAACGTAAATTGCAGATATTCTGATGCTTACGACGTGGTATTAATTTGCAGGTACATCTCGTCAGCGAACATATATGGTGCGATGACTTTTTAGTACGTAGTTTTTACTTGAAAAATCTCAAAACTACGGAAACGCGAACGGTGACACAATTCCATTTCTTGACGTGGCCAGAAGGCGGTATTCCATCGGCAACAAAACCTCTTTTAGAATTCCGCAGGTGAGAGTACATCTTTGCCCATCAACATATCTTTTTCAGTGGTGCCTTAAATTTAACGACGAAATATTATCAAATTTCAGAAAAGTGAATAAATCATTCCGCGGACGCTCCTGCCCAATCGTCGTCCACTGCAGGTAATCTCAATGTTTCTTTCGTTTTCCAACTGCATAACATACGTGTTTACGATAAATTATTGAAAATCTACGTTCTCGTTATTTTGCTCTCATTAGCGACGGGGTCGGTCGTACCGGTTCTTACCTACTTCTCGATATGGTACTCAATCGTATATCCAAGGGTGCCAAAGAAATAGACATAGCTGCTACGCTAGAACACATCAGGGATCAGCGTGCCGGAGCGGTATGTACCAAACAGCAATTCCAATTTGTCCTATCGGCTGTTGCTGAAGAAGTGCAAGCTGCGTTACGAGCGTTACCCCAGCAACAGTCATCGACGCAAGACCAAAGCGCTGATGCTACCGCACCGGCTGCATCTGATGCTGCTGGATCTTCTGAAGAAACCAAAGCGGAAAAATCATCCGAAGATGCGCAAACTCGTAAAAAATCATCGAAATAAAATTTCTCGAGTGAGTACATCTGATTTTTTTTCGACTAAATAATTCCGCTGTTGTTCCTTTTCCAACGAATTTTAACTCGTACGTTTCCTTTTTTTTTTTTTTCAGAATCCTAAAAGAATCTCTTAGAAAGTATTTCATCAGTAAACAAAGTTACCTTCTGCACGATACAACAACGTTTAGAAAATTAAGTTTACTTTTATGTTTCACGCACAATGTTCCGATTTCAAAGAAATATAAATACATATTTTTACGACGTTAAAACCTTAATTATGAAATATCTTCTCTCCTGTTTCTCACCCTTCCTTCTTCCCTTATCTATTACCAAATTCAAAATCGGTCTTCGTGATTACGGCCAAGTTTTCAACTATGTGAATGAGTAATTTATCTAATTTCGAACATTAAACACAATCGCGCCATTCGCCTCTGAAAATCCCGATACAAAATAATGATTCTCAAGTTACCTATTCATATACTTCCTATATGATATAAAAACTACGAAATGATATATTACCGGTAATCGTTATTTTATTGTAATTTTTTTTAATGTAATTTTTATTTAAACCTTCTATTCTAGTCAGTCCGTACCTCTGTTATAGACTTGTGTGTGTGCGTGTGTGTCAATAAATAAGATATACCTCTGAATTTTCTGCGTCTTCCATGTTCTTTATTTAATTGAAAATATATCATTCGTTAAGCTCCAATATATCAAATAATGAAAAAAATCAACTCGATCAAAATCAAATTTACAATCTGGTTGTCTATTAACATTGTTTGTGCGGGAGCGGTCAAATAAATTCTTTTTATAATGTACGTTTGATGTTCTATTTAAAAATACTAACTTATCGTTTATTACACTATGAAATTATTATTGTGGATAATAAACTTTCTGAGCATGTGCATTGTTTCTTTCGAATCCAACGATATGAAAAACTCACAAATGTTTATCTCGAACGCAGAAATATTAATTTAAAAAGGTGTAAGAAAATTAATACTATCTAGTTCTGTAACAAAGGCATGGTAGTAGTGGGGTAGGAGGGATTGGCATCATACATTAGGTATCTACTCGTAATTAAAGAATTAAATATTGAAAAAAACTCGAGGCAATCGATGATTTCCTGGAGAATATCGTACCTAAAATTATTCGAAAAATAAGCGTTCCTGCTTTCAAATGTCAAACATGAAGAATACCCTAAAATTATATGTACTTACACGTCCAGAAAAATCCCCTCCACTTCTCAACCTGTATTAGCTCAGCAAAATGTATCAACGAAAAAACTTTTGAAAGTGCCTCTTATTGATCAGCAATATCATTAGAATTGAAAACTATTTCATCAAATTAGAAATTCGTTTAATGTAAAAAGTTACATATTGCAATAGAAAATTATTTCGCTAGCCGTATCAGCATACAGTAAAACAATACACGCGTATAATTAGTAAAGTGAAATACAAAAATAATAATAATAACACAAAAATGTGAAAAAAGTTTATCACTAAGGTTTCGATTAGGTAAAATTAAAAATTTAAACGAGAAAAAAATAAAAATTAAAGGTAAGAAAAGAAAGGAAAAATAGGCCCTACACACTTTTTTACACCTTATTTTACAAGGATATCGTAACTTCTATCGATTGCTACGATCGTTGAAAAAAAAAAAAATTTGCAGCATAAAATGAAACAACGTTAGCTATGTTGTTGGCTTTCTACGTTTCATAAATCAATGAGCAAATCAACAAAAATGGAAAAGAAAAAATATATGTAAGAATAGGTGATTTACATTATGTGTTCTGCGCCACCCTACAATTTCTCAAAATTTATTTCAATTTTCAACATTCCAATAAATCTTAAAAATTCTAGTATTGTCTAAATGAATATTACACTATATATTCAACTAAATACAAATTAATTTTCAATAATTCATCATTAAAGCAATTTCAAATCCAACTTTAGAGGCATTTTTTACTGAAATGTCATAATAAAGAAGAAATGAGAGAGATTAAAAACTTGGGAAATTTCTTCCAATCACCATTTCTCAAAGCAGAATTTAATTATTACAAACCTCTTGACTATGATGATTTTGATTATGATTACAGAGGATACAATGAGGATAACGTATTTTATTTGTCTAATGATTTTTATATACGATTTACTCAAAAAATAAAAATTTTAATGCAAAATTATAACTGCTGCAATAACTTTTCTTTAGCTTTTATAGGTACATGTAAAAATTGATCTTTTTCCTAATAAATACCAAGTATGAAATGATACTGAAAGAATCTCTACGAACATTCATTTAAACAGCAAAAATTTTCAATAGAAGTTCAATGAAAACCTCTTAACTAGGTACTTATGTGAACAAAATTTTTTTTAATTCAATGATAATTACCTACTTGTATGAAACTCCATCTACGGGAAATTTTTTTAATTAAATTAATCATGCATGTAACAACGGGGTAATGAGACTTCAACATGGCTGATGTGAACAACATAAAAAATTCTTGTGATGATTTAAAATTTGTTATTGAAAATATATTTAACGTAATTCGCTACTACTCAGCGAAAAGGCAGTATGTCCAAAAAAGCCATTTTGAGATATCGACAAAATAAGGTTTGTAAATGTTAGTTAATGAATACGATGTAAAATTAGGTGGGGATTTATCAAAACATTTATTCGTATAACACTGGAGCTTAGTTTCCAACATCTTTTTTTCTTTTTTTGAACTATTCTTTGTAATTTATTAATAAAAACCAAAAAAAAAAAAAAAAAAAAAAAAAAAGGAGACGAGGTTGGATATACTACGAATATTTACCTTCTTTTATATCATGCACATTAATAATTTTATTACAACTGTTACAACTGGACATATAACCTTATCCCATCACCTTTTAATGACAACATTGTACATGTAACTTTCTTTTAATGGCGAATATTTAATATTAGAAGTGTTTTTTGGTGAATTTCAATATTACCAAACGATAGAGCTTGAAATTCTCTTTTCAGAGATACCACTAACTCAAAATCGCTATTTTTCGACATACTATTTTTTCGCTGAGTGGGAATGAATTATTGAAAATCCTTCTTCAAAGTATCACTCGTATGTAAATCACAACCAGGTGAGATAAATATAGCTGGAGAACTTGAACCTTTCGTCAGTAAATCTTTAGGAACAAAATTTTTAAGAAGGGCAACGTCCAAAAAATCTTTCGTTAGATAGTATCAAGTTGGTTTCATGAGACATAATGGTACGTTCAAGGGAATCGCAGAAAGGTATAAATTTGTAAAATTCAATTCAGACCAGTTCAGTGATAAGTCTAATGAAATAAATGATTTTTTGCCCCAAAGATGTAATTTGAAGGAAAATTTGTTTTCTCTCAAGAATGTGGAATAGACTATAATATATTTTCAGAAAAAATTAATTTATTTCACTGTACTATAGTAATAAAAGTTTGATGCGAATTTTTTTTTATTCTTTAAACTACAATGGATACAAGTTGAATATACGCTTGCGACAAAAATCTAAAATTTTTGAAATATGCAGAAATAAAAAATTGAGGAAAAAAGATTATAATTATTTGCTTTGAAATGGTTGAAAATTTAATATGAAAATTTAGTGAATTTTTAAGATCTACTAAAATGCTTAAAAAGAGAGATAAAATGAAAAGCTGTTAGGTGGTGCAGAATATATTGTGAATCTTTATTTGTTGTTATCTTTGATAAATTGAAGAAAAATATTATCTGTAGAAAAGATTGGAAGAAAGTTGAAAAAAGTAAAAAATTCCTCTGAAGTGGGATACAAAAGTTGTAAAATTTTTGAACTTACTTTAATAAAACTTTAAAGAATTAGTAAAATATTCACTTTACAAATACTAGAATTTTTAAGATTTTTTGATCGTTGAAAATTAAAGGAAAATTTGAGAAATTCTTAGGTGGTGCAAAACATACATTTACATCTGTATGTAAGTACTCGTATATTATAATGATAATGTACAGTTGTACACGCTAGTCGTTCTCATCGCAAATTTATTGAAAAAACTAAGTTATTGTGAAGCTAGCAAGAAAATGTAGGTATTTAAGATGGTACCCAATATTATCATTTTTTCGACATAGTATAACCAAAATTTTGAGGACATTCATTTTAAAATTTTATTTTTTGACCCAATAATAAAATTTCGTAAAATTTTATCAAAGGCTAATTTCTTGATAATAAATGACAAATATTCTGAAGAAAACCTATATTTCTAGATTAAGTTAATAAAAAACGATCTACGAAAGCACCGCCCTAACAGAAACCATTCTTGAGGAAAAGATAATTATTTCACTTCCGAAAGTATTACGTTCGGGACGTTTTTATATTAAAAATAAACTTACCACAAATAATTAGTTAACAGAATGTAAATATATTATATGCATACTTTCAGGTACGTTCGCAGTAATAAAAAAAAAAAACAGGACAAAGCATATAGTATAATATAGATAATTGAAAAAAAAAAAGAAAAAAATGTATATAAGTATAAAATTCCACCCTGAAAAACGTAAAAATAACTCGAAACTATATGTACTAATGATAAAAAATTTGTAACAAAAATTAACAAACCCTATGTCAAAATACACTTTACACAAATGAAAAAATTGTTTTTATACGTTCGCTCTCAAATACCCTTCAATCAAACACATTTATCGTACCTAATAATTTACTTATACGAGTATAAAAATTTTCATTCCCAGTCTTCATTTTATTACAAGAAAGAAGACATTCAGCTAACATAATTACATCTTAGAAATTTAAATCCTTTTTAAAAAGTATTGCACTATGCACAACTAAAGTACATCTATATAGTACTTCGAGTTCGAGTGCAAAAAAAATGCGTTTGAAGATTACCCACTTTCCAGATGTTAGGTGCAAAATTTAAAAACTGGTATTCTGTTTGAAGTTGTAGTTGAAATAAGTCCGAAATTAAGTATCACAAAAATAATTTGTTATAAATGAATTGATTTCGAAAAAACTATTCTAAAAAATTTTTTAAACGAGAGATAAAGTTGCTAAGGCATATTCATGTTCATATTACCGTTTTATTGAATCAGTAATTTAAAGAAAACATAAAAAAAAATTCGAAAAAAAAATTAAAATAACGCGGAACGCTTCATCGAAGACATAGTGTTATGTTCTGATGTCGCAATTTCACTAAAATGAAACCGTAGAACACAGACCTAACTTCTTCATTTTCAATAAGCGGAAGTCGTTAATGAACCGGCTTCAAATTTGAACAAGAAGTTAGGAATGGATTTGCTTTTCTCACAAACACTGATATAATCAAACGTGATGACTTCGAAAACGAAATCAACCAAGTATTACATTATAGTCTCTCTGTTTTATCGTCTCTGCCAGCTAAAATGAGTTATGACAAAAAAAAAAAAAAAAAACACAACAGAATATCACGTTCTAAATTTTAATGATTATAATTTTATAAAAATGCATTTTTTATTATTTAATCCTACACAGAGAAAAAAATCAGAATTTTTATAAATATGTGTATGAACGTACATATACACGAACGAAGAAATTCAACAATTTTTCCTTTTAAATTTTGACACATCTCCAACACATGGTTTGATGTTGCATGTATCAAGTTCAAGAGACTATGAAAGCAATTCTTCCCAATTATTTGTGAAACTACATACCAATAACCGTCAGAACAGCAAATCCAGACGAGAAACTTTTGTTCGTTAAAATTCCCAATTTTAATTACGACTAAAACAACGAAACATCTCTCGCGCCGTTTTTTTTTTCAACAGACAAGAAAAATTTAATAACTTTTCACAGCACCATCGTTACTTTTATACGACTAAAATGGCTTACCTCAAACTTTCGAGGAGGGAAAAAAATCTAACGCAAGCGACGCAGTGCCCGTAGAAATCAAACAGGTGTAACTAGTTGAATGCCGAAAATTTCGTCATAAAAATTAGTTATTTACAAACGTAAGTGACCAATGAATCGCATCTCAATTTTTAGTTTGTTCGAATTTTCACGAGCGATTTTACGCATAAGTAAATATTCCTTGATATTTAACGTTTTCAAACGTTCCAGGGGCGGAGGGAAGGGAAGGCGTGTTCAACAGCTTATGCCTTGTTAAACAAACAAGTTCTATCATTTATATAAAACAAACAGTATAAAAAATATTACCAATCACAGACATAAAAAGATGACTTTTTGTTTTTCGTTTGTTTGAAGAAATTCGCTTCATTATAGAATTACACAACACCTACAATACCTTTGCCTGGAATTACCGGTCGACGGCGGTGGTGTGGCAGGAGCAAAGTACGCGTGAACTTTAATATTTGGAAGATGGTTCTGTTGGTACATAATATAAACAAAATTCAGTCGATCTTTATCCGGTACAATTTTCGAATGCTCGGGCTTTCGAGTCGAGGTACTTACTCTTAATCGACGAATACCGGTACGCGTTATCAACTGGCAATCGTATAGGTCTATCCTCTGCAAATTATGACACGATATAAGATGTTCTAGAGAAGTATCTGTGATCAACGGACAGTTATCCAAATCTAATACAGTTAAATGCTCGGAAGCGCACGGAGACGTTCCCAAATGTCGGATACCATCGTCTGTGATCAGTTCGCAATGTGATAAACTCTGCAGAAATGAAAATAAAAAGCTGAAATTTAATCGATTTTCCTTATGGAAAAACAGTTATTGTAATGTATATCTATAAACTCTATATTAAGTCATGTATTAGCTGAAAATGGTATTTTTCGCATATTTATTTGCAATGCACGAATCGAAACAGAATATTTATCAACCATGGCATGCATATAGATCTCCCAATATTCAATTTTGCAACATCATATTATAGACTTTGTCGAGCCTTCCCCTCCCCTGCCCTATTTTAAAATTTTCGATTTTGTAACTACAGTAAAAAAATTGGCCCATTGAAGTAAAAGACCATTCATTATCTGAAGAGCATTTTAAATGTTCGATTGCTTCCCTGCCATAATTTTGCGCACCAAGAATTGTATTATGTGAAGCCAAGTGATTTATTTCCACAATTTAAGAGCCTAGGAACAAAGCACTGAAAAATATCAGTAGATTTTAAAAATTACTAAAAAAACACGTTATTTATTTTTTTTAAATTTTTTTTGTTAACGCCATTTACTGCAAATAAAAGATTGGTGTTAAATGTAAAGAAAATTAAAAAATAGGTCAATTTAAACTACCTCTTTTCGCACTTAGAGTGGGCTTTTATACGAGCGAGTAAGTAAATTATTTGATGGAAAGTGTAGAAAGTAGGATATTTTTTATGGCACTATTTTATCAATCGGAGGCTTCTTAACAGATTTGAGGAGCGACAAATTTTAGTTCATTCGCCATTTCAAATCCACTTCTATCTACGTCATAGAAGTCTTCTAATACTTATGAACGGACCTTCCACAGCAAATTTGAACCTTTTAGGTACATTTTATGAGAGGATAAGAGTATTTCAAGAAATTTCCCCCAGTCACTTGTCATTCGTTTACTCGGAAACTAACATTTGAATAATACGGAGGCAGAACTCAGTATCTGTTTAATCAGTGAAGGGGAAAAAACAAAAAAAAACAACAACATATAATAAATATTCCATGCCCAAAACCTCGATTTCGGTTGCTCATTGTGTGATTGAGTTTGCTGGTATGTTATAAAAGTAACACTGAAGTTTCAATCACATAAAATAACCTATCTGACGAAATAAAAACAAACTAAAATTGTACATACAATTTTGGAACAGTATTCGTTTTTTTTTTTTTTTTTTTTTTTAATGAACTTGATATAAATATAGGGAGCGGTAATAAATAAAATTATATTACAAAATACATTTTATGACCCCCTCCTCCCACCCCGAGTGAATAATTCCATTCTAAAAAATACGTTTCTTACTCATGATCTTACACACAGAGAAATTTTAATATTGATTACTTCTATCAGTGGCGTATTTAAGGGGGCGGTCCAGGGGGTCTGGACTCCCCCCTTGGAAATTCCAAAAATAGTATTTTTGTCATAAACAAATGAACAACGAGAAGCAATATGCAAATAATGAATAGTAATAAAATCGCAAAATTAAAAAATGCGAGTACGCAAATATTAATTTTACGCCATTAACTCATTTTGAGCCCACCTAACAGATTTCTATATTTGGAAATTTTGCTGGACCCCCCCCCCCTTGACCATCAGTCTGGATACGCCACTGACTTCTATGTATAAAAATATAGTAACTTGCGCCAGATGAGTATTATATATAGTAAAATATGCTATATTAAATGTTTGAAAATTACTCCTACATACAACGATAAACGATAATTATGACCTGCCACTCTTCCTCTTCGATTACTTCTTGTTTCCTACCCAAATCAAGTAGATTATAATAGTTATCGTTTTTATTAAAAACACGAGTAAATAGTACATTCTTACGTACGCAGATTACGAAAGCGAATTATTAAACCAGCTTCGTATACAATCGTCAAAATTGAAACCAGATGTATACAAGAAAAATTTCAAATCCACATCATCAAGATATCGCGGCACTCCGCTATATTTGCCCCTTCATAATCGTAAGTCTCGCTTCTTCCATTCGAACAAGTCAAGTCAACGCTAGCTCGTTAATAAATACCTAAGCGCAACGATTAACTTTCCTCATTCGATACAGGAGATAAATTCAAACCGAGTGATGAAAATTTTGTTGCCGACAACGGCGCTGGTCCAAGCAAAATTTCGCAATCAGATTGGCAAATGCCATCGGACAACGAGAAAGACGTTTACGACGAATTAATGACCTTACAGAAAGCATTCGACTCCAAAGGCGACGAAAACGCAAAAGCATACAGTGAAGGGGGCGCAATGTCCATAGGAAAAAAAACAGGTACGCTGAATTGATGTATGTACTTAAGTACTTTTAAGCCTCATATACGACGTACGTACGACTACGTTTCAAAGTTTCAAATTATCTAACCAACTAATATGAACGGCGAGCGCCTCATTTTGGAAGGTTAAATTTTGATTTTGTATTAATAACGTAGACTATACGTAACAGCAGCTGAACCAGCGTAACAGTACTTTTCAACACTCTACACGTATAAAAAAAAATTAAGTTACAATTTAACTTTAGATTGGAAAAGTTTAGTACTCGTTTTCAGCCTTGAATGGTATTTTCAACCTAAAAACTCGCCCATCGTCGATTTTCGTCGATGTTTAAAATTTAGGCTGACTTGTGTTTCAGAATTCGAAAACAACGTATACGATAAGATTCTAGACCAATATGGCGGTAAAATATTCGGTTTCCAACGTAGCGAAAGACTCGATGTCAAGAAACCAGGACCATATTATAAAGTGAATAATTATGCTTTTGGGGTAAATATTAAATACTCATAATAGCTTTACGTATATTCATTAGAATATGTTAAATTTATACGTATATCTAGGTACCTATTTCACAATAGTTGAAAAACCTACTCAAATTTCTATTTATAAAATACACCATCCTTTTTCATTCATAAGTATCGAGGCTTATCGTCGTATGGAAAACTTGTACCTCGGTACCTATTCAATTTTTCAAGATGGCTTATCAACGAGTCAACGCTATCCAGCACCTAACTACTACCAACTCATTCTATCCCACAAATAATCTACATTATGCGAACTCGTAAAATTCATGAAAATCATAGAGGTCTTTCAGCGCAGATTATTTGAAAATTTTATAATCCGATTTGCTAAACTTACCCTTCTAACTTCTTGCGTACATTAATGCTGATGAATTCCATGCATACTAATACCACCTATATTAATTACCGCGAGTTAGAAAGGTTTAACTTTTTCGCTATTTCACAAATAGGCTGTCCTAACATGGGTGTAAATTAATGAGAAAAATTTTAATTTCTGTCTTTCGTCAAAGAATAAAACGTTACAAATGGACAGTGGTAACAGCGTATAGGTACTGTGGAGTAAAAAGAGTTGATATTCATTTTTTTTTTTTCAATAATATTGAGGCAATGTCCAATAGTGTTCACATGAGGGGAAAGATGAGAATTCAGAATTTCACATTGTTTTTGCAGAAATTCACAAAAAAAAAATTGAGCAATTTAAATTGTTTTCAGGTTTGGAATGATATTTTGTTGTCTGGAGATTGAAAAACATTTTTACCGTTAAATTTTTCAATATGCTGGGTTTTTAAAATATTTCCTATTTGTACTAAAATAATTATTCTTCCATATTTTGGTCTTGTATCCAAATCAGAGAAGAGAAGAGCCAACGGGGTCTAGGGACAATTTGTTCCTCGTCGAGATTTGTATAGTAGTCCGTAGTGTACGATTAAGATGAATAATATTTTAGTTATGTAAAACTCGATAAAAAATTATTTTGTTTTACTTTTCAAGGGGTTCCCAAACTATCACTTACTCGATCACAAAATTGATGAAAAAACTTACTTTCTTTTTCCAAGATGTAATTTAATTTTCAAAGCAGTAAAACATATGGAGGAACCTAGTTAGTTTGCTTTAGGTTCATCTGTAAGAAAATTCATTACAAATTGCATTCAATTTATAATAACAAGTAACATGTAGCAACCTTATGAAGATTTAATACTTCAGTTTAAGTAACACATTAGCTAACAGTAAGTAAGTGTGCCTATCATTTTAAGTTCAAAAATTCAGTTTTCATCGCTCAAAATTATTTTTATTTAATATTTTTCCTTAAATTAAAAAATTTTAAAGCTTTGACCTAGCTTTTACGCATGTTCCCATATCAGTAAGTTTGAAGGCAGAAAATTTTTCCAGCTTTTTCTGAGATAATTTCAACTATTCTTCATGAAAGTACTACCTAACGCCAATTTTATGAGAGACGATTTACATCACAAAAAACTTGTACCTAAGTAAAATTAGTTGGTATATATTATTATAAATGGTAAAAATATTTAAAAATTTACTATAGCTAGTTTTACTCCATAATAATAACAACCAGTTTTACTAACAAATTCTTTGTGTCGTAAATCGTTTTTCATAAAATACGTAAATTTGTTGATAATTTTTCATGTACTTAAAAAAAAAGAATAGAAAATGAAGTCATTCTAATGCACAGCGGTTGCATATACAATCAAAATAAATATTATAACAACGCGCCAATACCTAGATATGCAACAATTAGTTAGTTTCTTTTTTTCGACTAAAATTCAATTAAATCTAAAGCATTTCTTGAAATTCTTATTTTCATAGAATCAAAATACTCAAGATAAACCACAAGGAAGTGAAGACGAAGAAAAGAATATTTCAAATGGTGAGTCGATGGAAATTATTTGATAAGTACACACATGAAGATATGTATTAGGTTATCCCGGATTGTTTATGAAATATTTACCACCCCCCTTTGAACATCTTATAGATATACTTTCAAGCTGAGCTTGAATTTATATCGAATAGATGTCAATAGACATCAATATCTTTTTCTAATTAATGAAAAATTTTGATATCTATTTGACATTAATTGAAGCCCAACTCTAAAGTATGTCGATAAGATATTCATGTGACATGTATAAGCCCAAAACGGTGTTTTTTGTACATCTATTTGCCACAGAAATGTGCACATAGGGCCGTTTGAAGTTATATTTAGTGAAACAAAATGCCCAATCACCAAAATGCTGGAATAAAAGAGAAACATACAAATGTAGACGACAAACTGACAACTAAAATAATATTTGTAATAAGAGCATCCGCCGGAGGATATTTTTTTTAGAAAGAATCATTTTTTGAAATCCAAGAACCTTCAACTATGACATATTTTATTCATAAAATGATAGCTGATATCATAATGCACTGAAACTCCAAGACAGCTTTTGTTTACTAGCAAGTTGGTAATTTTCCATTCGTGTTTACCTCGAAATTACATTTTCTGCGAGGCGCCCTTACTACAAATAATCTTCCATTCATTTTCTATCAAAAACTATAGGTCACTTTTCGTATAAACGTGTTCCGTGATAGTCGATAGTTTGTGCGTTCGAATAAAGCATTGACGAATAGTTTCTTTATCGATTGCGTTCAATACTACAGTTCTTATCGCGTATGACCGATTTGCATAGCACATAAATGTAAATCACATGTGAACAATTATTTCGTGAAAACAAAAAGAAATTGACCGCTCAGATCGTCTGAGTAGGTCCAACCTCATTCATCCCTTTTCATCATGTCTCAAGAAGAAAACAAGGATTCTATCTGTACTGACTACAGACAGGTAGCCAACCACATATTCCCAAGAAAATCGTTCGCAAGCGCCGCAAAAGGCGAAAACCCATTTCCCACGAAAGAACAATGCCTACTCTTTCCATACATCGAAGGAGCTCAAGTAAGAGACTATCTGTATAAATTAGCCGAATTCATACCACCCAAAGAAATTTTATACTGCTCAAGAATATCAAGAAATCGAGTGAGTATATATCTAAATAGTAAAGAAACTGTAGACAAGTTCCTACAGGTTCATCAGGGAATAGAAATTAACAAACAACTCGCACGCGCAAGACGGCTTATCAATCCTGATAAACGTATCATTATTTCTAACGCGCCACCACATATCCCACACGAATGTATTATAGAATTAATCAGCTCATTCAATGTAGAAATATCATCCAAAATAAATTTTCTGAAATTTGGCGCCCAAGACGAGGAATTTTCTCACGTACACAGTTTTCGTAGACAAGTGTACGTATCAGTTGATTCTTACAATAAACTACCAACAACCGCTGTGATCAATTACATGGACGAACAATACCGAATATTCTTTAACGACGATAAAGTACGATGCTTTCATTGTAAAGAGTACGGTCATATCTCATCAGCGTGTCCCACAATTCACGACGACGACAAATTCGAAGATTGTGAAATAATGAACTCACCAGACCATATTCAATCAGCAGTCACTCAAGCCCTTCATTCACCCACCCAAAATAATGATGACTCAAATAACAACACAACAAACGACAGTTTCGTCAAAGAAATACAAACAGTTGTAACAGATATTCTCCATAATCCATCTCAAAAAAGACCCCCCTCATCAACCTCTTCTATTTACGCCAGCAACCCACCATCACACAGCCAACATGCAATAAATCAAAAAAATGACCTCGAATTCACTTCAACAATCAAACAATAAACAACGCAACAGAAACAAGATCAATAACAAAAACCAAACCAAAAACCAAAAAACAAAAGACTGTAAACGACCATCCTGAAAATGAAAAAGAAGCGATCTCAACCAAACAATTACTTCAGTCCATTGAAGAAAATTTCGAAAATAATAAACAAAGATATCCAGTCTCATTCAATAATTTCTCAATACTAATGGATCTCACCAAAGGACATAAAAATCCAATTTCAGTCATATCAGAGATAACAAACGATTACGACGGAGTTATTAAAATTCTTGAAGAAAACTACCAGCACCTATCGCACAGGTCAATGAAAACGAGATTCACAAAATTGAGAAAAAAACTCAAACTCGACACCAAATCAGACGAAATGGAAATCGAAGATATCTCAGATGGACTTTCAGACGGAGGCTCCGAGAACGGAATAGTCGAATGATAAATAATTCATAAATGTCATTTTTGATACAATGGAACTGCAATGGCTTATTAAGTCATACCGCTGAATTAAAAAATTTAGTAAAAAAATATAACCCTAAAATCATTACGATACAAGAATCGCATCTTCGCCCCTACCATTCTTACAATCTTAGAGGATACAACTCTTTTAGATTTGATTTCCAAGAAGGAAATCGACTCAGCGGCGGAACTACCATTTTCATAGACAATTTCCTCACACCAACCATTATAAACTTAAATCATACAAATTTTCAAGCCAACGCAGTCTCCATCAAAACCCAAGAACTTCACAACGTACCTGTAACAATCTGTAATATTTATATTCCACCCCACCAATCCATCACAGTAGAAGAACTTGAATCAATATTCCCACAATTACCTAAACCCTTCATTGTTACAGGCGACTTCAATTCCCATAGCCCCTCCTGGGGCTCTTCCTCCACCAATAATACAGGAAACGTCATCAATAAATTCTTATCTAGAAATGATATCTGTCTTCTAAACAATGGGTCATCGACTCATTTTTCAGCCTCCAAGGGTACCTTTTCTGCAATAGACCTAACTTTTTGCTCACCCAACATTGCTCATTTTTTCCAGTGGACAGTAGAAGACGATTTACATTTTTCAGACCACTTTCCTATACTCCTACAAACAACAAAAGCGGACCAAAAACAAAAATCTCCAAAATGGCTGATACAAAAAGCCAACTGGAAAAAATTCCAAGAAAATGTAAAATCCATCTCCACCACAAATTTACCAATAGACACAATAGTCCATGAATTTACAAACTCAATACTCCAAGCAGCCTTAATCAGCATCCCCAAATCATCAAATGAAATTCGAAACAACAAATATGTCCCATGGTGGTGCCCAGAGATAAAGTCAGCAATCGTTGATAGAAAACGCGCTTTAAGGACCTTTAAAAAAAGACCCTCAAACGAGACCCTAATAGATTTCAAAAAAAAGCGCGCTATAGCTCGTCGACTCATCCTTGAAAAAAAACGACAAAGCTGGAAAGAATTCATGAAATCTATCACAAACAATACTTCAGTTCGAGAAACATGGCACAAAATCCAAATCTTAAAAGGCTGCTTCTACCCTACATCCATCCAATTCTTACAAGTTGAACAAAAAACCGCAACTACTCCAATAGATATTGCAATAACCCTTTCTGAACAATTCGCAAAAGCATCCTCAACTAGCTCTTACACTCAGTCATTCCAACAAATCAAAACCCATGAAGAAAAATTTCCAATTAATCTAGATTCACACTGCAACAACCAAGAAACATACAACTCAATGTTTTCAATGGATGAATTATTACATACTCTAAAGCATAATATTAAAAATTCAGCCCCAGGTCCAGATGACATTCACCCCACGATGATAAAAAACCTCCCAGAAAATAATCTCATTCAAATTCTCAATATATATAACTCAATCTGGACCAGCAATACCTTCCCTTCTGCATGGTCCAAAGCGATTATAATCCCCATCCTCAAACCAAACAAAGAACCTTGCTCCCCAGCTAGCTATAGACCAATTTCCCTCACAAGCACACTATGCAAAATTTTAGAAAAAATGGTAAGTAGAAGACTAAACTGGTTCATTGAGTCAAACAATATACTAAACCCTAACCAAAGCGGATTTAGAAAGAAAAGATCCACTTTAGATCACATATATGATCTTGCTCAAGATATTCAAACAGCTTTCCAAAACAAAGAAAATCTTTACGCCATATTTTTTGACCTGGAAAAAGCCTACGACAAAGCATGGAGACATAAAATATTAGTAAAAATATCCTCTGTAGGCATAAGAGGACACATGGCTCATTTTATAAAAAACTTTTTATCAAACAGATCATTCCAAGTGAGAGTCAACAACACCTATTCTCCTGAAAAACATATCCAAAATGGAGTCCCTCAAGGTTCCGTTCTTAGTACCACTTTATTCCTTCTAGCAATTGACGACATTTCAAAAATTATATCCCCCCCAGTATCGCTGAGAATTTTCGCGGATGATATAAATATTTCTGTAAAATCTAAAGACCCTCTTTTAGCCCAAAAACTCTTACAAAAATCATTAAATGAACTTGAAAAATGGTCCAATTCAAACAGTCTCTCCTTCTCACCTCTTAAAACCCATTGCATAAATTTCACAAGAAAGACAAAAAACGTATTAGATCCAAAACTTACACTTGGGGACAAACAATTGGAATACAAATCATCCACAAAATTTCTTGGTCTTACTTTCGACAAAAAACTCTCATGGAAACCTCATATCCTAAATTTAAAACACGAATCCTTAAAACTTCTAAATTTACTAAAAATAATTAAAAATCCCACACACAGTCCCTCCAGAAAACTACTCCTCAACGTATATCATGCTCTTATCCGTAGCAAAATGGACTATGGTTCCCCTATATATAGCGTCACATCGCAATCCACATTACGAATCTTAGATACTGTCACAAACTCTGCAATCCGCATATGTATCGGAGCACTTAGATCAACACCCATCACCAGTCTATATTGCGAAGCCTCAGAATTGCCGCCTACACATAGACGACAACTATTAGCGAATAGATATCTCAGCTCTGTCATCTCACTTCCCCATCACCCAATTCAAAAAAAAATTCTAAAGCACATCGAAAGTAGAAGTATTCCTTTACACCCGCCCATTACGGAATTCTTACAAAATTTAGAACAACAACAAATACCTTTTCCACCACAACAACTTATACATTCCCAACCAACTCCTCCCTGGAAAATAGAAAAACCTAATATTAACTTAAATTTGACTAATCACCCAAAATCCCAAAACTCCTCTCATATTATAAAAAGACTCTTCCTTCAACAACTCGAACCATACCACAGTTACATTCACTGCTATACAGACGGCTCAAAAATCACCAATACCCATACAGGATACGCATTTTCCATTCAAAACGATTCATACAACTTCAAAATCAATAATGTCATATCAATTTTTACAGCAGAACTCACCGCAATTTTCCACTGTTTGAAAAGGATCCAACAAATTACTTCCCCTCAAGTAAAAAGTATCCTCATTTTATCCGATTCCCTCAGTTCTTTGCAGGCTCTACAAAACTCCTTTTCAGAAAACTCCCTAATTTACCAAATTCAAAACTTAATACACTCCCTTATTCAAGCAGGAAATACAATCGAAATGATGTATATTCCCAGCCATGTAAACATTGAAGGTAACGACAAAGTCGACCACCTCGCAAAAACCGCTAGTAATACTTCTCCCATTCAAATTTTTACCCCCACAGACCTCAAATCTTACTTCACATTAATTACCACCCAAAAATGGCAATCAGAATGGTCCTACCAAAACACATCCAAACTCTTCACCCATAAAAAATCAGTTACACCATGGAAACACCTCGACCACTTAGATCGGAAAAGCGAAATAACAATCACCAGACTACGACTTGGTCACACTAGGCTCACACATAGTTACCTTTTCGAAAAGCTCCCACCACCAATATGCAGCCTATGTCATCAACAAAATATCACTGTCAACCACCTTCTCTTTCTGTGTTTAAAATTGTACGACATTCGAAAATCATTAAAAATCAAACAAGAAATAACCGACGACCTACAAAATATCCATAACATTTTGACTCTTTTACAACGTTGCGGCCTTCTATTTAAAATTTAACCATCCTAGAGGTGGCGTGATAACCAAGGCAGTTAAAAACGCCACCGAAAAAAAGAAAGAAAATACCAAAAAGTTGGACATTTGCCAGATGATTACAAATGGTCTGAAACGCAAAGATTTGAAGACCCCACCCTCCCCCGACCTTCCCTCCCAAATCAGGTAGGCTGTAATAGCTATCGTTTTGTTAAAAACTCAGCTAAAAAAAAAAAAAAAAAAAAAAAACAATAGGTATCTATATAATTACTCACCCTATTATCACTTCGTATCAGCATAACTAATTCACCTCATGAATCATTTTATGTTCTTGTGCTTCGCACTGAAACTGATAAAGTATTAAACGAACGCTAAAAACACGAATATAAACCAATAAGTATTGAACCACAATAACTTCAAGAATTAGGTACTTCTGGTATTTAAAACATTTAAATCAACACCAAGAACAAAACGCATTTACATTTTACATTATTTACACTTCACGATGTTAGTCTACTACCAGCACCAGTTCAAAATCCAAATCACATAACCAACATCACCTAAATTACTCAAAATAACTCGAAGACAATGACTAAAGAAGATCACGAATCATCCAATGATGAATCAGAATTAAGATGAAATATTGATTCAGTTGATCATAACACATCAATGGTTGTTTCTTTCTTTGTTTGCCTTGTTAATAGTATAATGTGAAAAATCTCAAAATTCTTAGCTTTGAATTATTTATTTCACGAATCTCATATAGTGTACCCACTTATGTAATAATTATAATTGACAACATTATGTTAGGAATTTTAGCGCTCTAGGGTACCCGAATCGAATGGACGGAGTATTAGTTGGTATCTTGATTGCAAATATTTCCTTTTTGACATCATGTTGGGCGTAATGCGTTGCTTTGTGAGGGTTAAGGAATATGTTGAAAATGATCGTAATATGGCTATGAAAACCTAAGAACATCGATACGCGAATTCTCAGATCAAGTACCAAAGGCAACTAATGCTCTAGTTTTTCTGTTAAATAATCTTAAAGAAGGATGGAAGATTCCTGTTGGTTATTTCCTTATAAAATCTCTATCTGGAGCTGAACGCGCGAGTCTGGTTACTGTATGTTTGAAAGAATTAGTTGCTGTTCATGTGTATGTTGTTGCTTTAACATTTGATATGGCATAAGATGCAACATTATGATGTGTGAGAGCCTACTCGTTTCCAGCACCCTTTAACAAATGAAATAATATTCATCTGTCCAGACCATACAAACATGATAAAATTGGTTAGGAATACAACAGGCAAAAAAAGACAATTACATGATCGTCACCTAAAATTTAAAGAGAATAAAATGAATACCCATTCAGCAGTGCAGATACTCAGTGATTCCATTGGCGATGAGCTGATGTGGTTGAAGGATAGCATGTTACACCCAAATTTCAAAGAATGTCAAGCTACCGCAAAATTTTGTAAAACTTTCAACAACATTTTTGACATACTAAACGTTCGAAGTAAATTCTTCAAAAAACCCCATTAAAAAGTAGTGTGTAATAATGAGAAGAAACTGCTTCTGGAGTGTGTTCAACTGTTTACTGAATACATTGAAGGACTATCATTTGATAAGGAAGGCAAAATTCCATTGTTGACAAGTGAATGTACTGGCTTCTAGGGTTTAATAATTGGGCTAAAAAACGTTATGAAGATTTTTGAACATATCAACGCCATTTCTAGAGTTCAACAAGAGTAATACTTACTAAGACAAAACTAATACTGCTAACTAACTTCAACTTCTTCAACCTGAAAAGAGAATCTCTTTCAAGTATGATAATAAATGTGCGAAGTTTAATGCGGAATTTATTTGTTTAATAAGTTTTATATGAATTTACATAATCGTAATCAGTAACTATCCTCACCATCTCTCAATAGATTTTGGAAGTGTGATTTCTGTCTCTTTTTTAGTACTCGAATGGGTAGGGAAAGTTACGGAAAATATGTTCGTAGGCTGAATAGAATAAGCCTTAGGTATGAAGCCTTTCAATAGCTCAACTTTTTGTAAACAAATTGACAGCTTTGTAAGGTGAGTAAAACATTGGTGGTAATCTGTTTTCGATGATCGACGGTTATGGAAAAGAGCATTAGAGGCTGCCACTCCTGCCATAATATCCTGGGTAAAGTGGATAAAATTTCTGCCTTTTGGGATATACATTTCGTTTAAAACAAGTTTTAATTTTTTTCATCTCTGGTAGTGGTAATTGATCCATGTCAGCGGTTTCTATGAATTTCATAACAAAGACCATGATTTCAAAATCTGTTGGATACCTTTGGTTTTTAGATGTTGTTCTTAATTTATTTGTAGTAGTGGATGATGGCAGTGTAATTAACTTTTTCTGTTTTACATCAAATTGCATGTTGTAAGGGTTTAAAATCCTATTTATAAGAAGTTCGGGATTACCGAGAAATGCGACTAACCAAGTCATGTAACTTATTCCAAAAATGTCTATCTTTTCTCTTGAAGAGCACGACTCATACCCATGTTGCTGAATGAGGACTTCTTTCATAAAATCCTTCACACTTCTGTACGTTAACATACATTCGTACTGAGTAACTTTCTCACGGCATTTCGAATATAAGTTTTCCAGTTTGTAGAATTTAGACGACAATTCGTAATTTTGGGATGATAAGATATAGTTTTGAGATGATAAGTTACCGAGTTGAGTTGACATTTTATCAAGCGTAGATAATACTATGTGATACTTCCTCAGTATTGCCCAGTAGTTTCCAGCCCAGTAGTTTCCAGCGGGGTACTTGCTAGTTTTCCTTTCTTCTGTGTGATTTATTTTGAAGAAAATCACTATAATGATCACGAACAACGATTTTATGAATATCATCATGCACGTTCGTTTTGCGCAAAAGTCAATTTAAATGTTTGAAGGAATTATAGTTTAGGCGAAGGCACAGCGTTGAAGAAATTTTTAATTTTGAAAAATAGATACCTATAACAAATGACCCTTGGTGATCTTATCCATGATAACATCTATCTGATAAAGGTAGTACTTACGGACTATCATATTAATTTTAATTATTAACTCAAAATTAATTAGCTACTTTGGAATGAATTAATGAAAAAATATTTTTCACAACTGATACACATTTCAACATCTTATATTTTTGCAATAGAAAAAAAAATCCTTTCATAAGGAAAAATTTTTTACAATAAGAAATAATTTCATAGTCTCAAATACTTTATACTTAAGGGTATATTTCACATACGTACACGTTTTTTTTTTTTTTTTTTTTTTTTTTAGTATAACTAAGCTTTGCAGGCACTCTATGTTATCTATGATATGGGAACCAAAATTGATAACGCTAAAAAAGTGACATTTTTTAGAGTAAAATTCTTCGTGAGTTTCTTATGAAAACTTTTGAAATTTGAAAATAAAGAAGATAAGACAATTCTCTTTAATTTGTTCAGAACGAAAAATTCAAATTTTAATTTATAAGAAAGTTATAAGCTGTGAAATATGGCCGCCTGAAAAGCCAATTTATTTTTGCGTTTTTCTCGACAAATAATGACTTAATCAAAAAAACCTTCTGTGAATCTTATTATAGGTGTATATTTCAAATTTCAAGTGAAACAGATGAGTAGTATTTGAGAATCAAAGATGTACGAAAATGGCCATTTAGCAGGCAAATCAGTATGCAATTGTGTATGTAGAATAGACCTTAACCATAGAAAAAAAGATCAAATTATAAATAATATCTCAAAAATGCAAGTATCACATAATGTTAGCATTTTTCCTCTTTTCATCGCGATGAACACATTATAACAGAGAATTTTTTTATCTAAAAAAAAGAAAGGAATTAAAAAAATTAAAAAATAAGAAAATAAATAAACGAAGTAGGTAAAGTTTTTATAATCGATACATTGGAAAAATTAGTTAAGCATCGGTTATAATGGCATTGACTGTGTCAATGAAATTTTCATGGAATGGCTAGAACTATCCAAAAAATATCCATTATTTTGAAGTGATAACAGAGTAACATGAACAAACAAATGTTTGACACCGTAGAAATTCACTGAAAAGTTAAAATATTTAAACTTTTCACTGAAACCCAGAGAATCTTTCATTGCCTGATTCACTGACTATTATAAACGGTTCCATAAAAAAACACAGGTTCAACTTTTTTTGTGAAAAATTCAGTGCCATTATAACTGATAAAACTGGTCGGAATAAATTATATCGCGTTTTCAGGGAGAAATAACCGATTGAAGTTGTCGTTCAAAATGAACCTCTTCTTGTCAAAATGTAAACAAAGAGTATAGCCTTAAGGCGGTGCTTCGCGTATTGGAAATGGGAAAATATAGGACACTGCATCAGAGATCAGATTATTTTTTCTTGTATTTTTAAATCTTGTTTGATATTTTTTAATTTCTCTCTTTCTTAGTTATTATTAAGACTGGTTAGTTTTTATTTTTTATTTTACGGAATTTTTGTTTCCAAGAAAAATATAGATATTAGTATTAGGAATATAAATTTATATAAATACTGAAAAGAACACTACGTGAGTAAGCAAGCGTGGTGGTGCAGTAGGTAAGACTAGAGGCACAGTGAACGCGTGATACAGTGTGCATGGGTTCAATTCCAGGTACGGGCTAGAAATTTTTCTGCACCAAAAATCACTTTTTTTTCAGAAAAAGATGACACTGGAATAATTTCTCAGAGCTATAAAAAATCAAAAAAATGTAATTAATTAATAGCTAAAATTCAAATATTTTTCGCGGTAGTGTAAATGAACTACTAGTTTTACTACTCACTACTAGTTTTATTGTGTCGAATTCACTAGTAGTAAAACTAGTAGTGTTTTTTAAGAAAACTAGTAATCCTGTTTTACATGGGAAATTACGTCGCGAAACTTAGGAAAATAAAATATAATTTGTCAATTATGTATCAACAATAAGATCGACGTCTGCACGTCTTTTAGACTTTTACCCTCTCACTGCTGTTTCCCCAAACAAAGTACTATTCATCTATTGTTTGCTATTGTAACATACAACCATGCGTACGTGCCAGTGAGTAGGTGATTGTAAGCGTAAAAATAGTTTTTTCTCCAATTTCTTGTGAAATTATAATTTGTGGATTGAAAATTAATTTTTAACTGGTTTCCATGAAATTCATGGTCATTATTATTCAAAAACATTACCATCTCTACATATTTATTAAAGCTTCATTTCAAACACGATGAAAACAATTTTTGCGCTTTATGTCATCCAGTTACTGAAACACACTGTATAAGTTAATAATCATTCGTTGAAATCGATAATGCAATTTTTTCACTCACTTTTGGTATTCTTTTCACATTTACAGGATATAAAAGAAGGGTCATGAAAGATGTGTTCAGTGACTTATATCCAAATTATCAGGTAAATAGTGGATTAACGTAGTTCTTAATATAGAAATAAAAGTATCTGTGTGGGTGATACAAGTTATCATTTCCGCTAAATACAGAATCACTGCATCATCTTCGTATTCGTTTTAAAATAAAAAAATTAGAAAAAATCACACATTACAGCACCTAGGTTAAGGAGTATACAGAAATAGAAACAGAAAGCACCTAATTATAATGAACAATAATAACCAACATTTTCGTTGTGCTAATCAAAAGATATTGATAATTTTTCAGAGTCCTTCATACGAATATGTTCCTGGTAACTACAAGAATTATAATTACAAAACAAATTCTTATTTGAGCGGAATGATTCAAGTGGATGATAATTCTTCTTATGTTACTATTGAAACAAATAAAGAGTAAGTGTGCATAATTTGGATGGAAATAAGCGATCCATCTGTGATACTTGGGATGCACATAAATTTGAAAGTAACATTAAATTTTTGCAGTTTGAGCGGATCTGCGGTTTCACAGTTGGTTGGAAAATTAACCAAACTGTTCAATTTTCCTCCTGGAATATTCTCTAATAGAAAGTACGTATTCATGTTATTCAAAAACATTACCATCTCTACATATTTATTAAAGCTTCATTTCAAACACGATGAAAACAATTTTTGCGCTTTATGTCATCCAGTTACTGAAACACACTGTATAAGTTAATAATCATTCGTTGAAATCGATAATGCAATTTTTTCACTCACTTTTGGTATTCTTTTCACATTTACAGGATATAAAAGAAGGGTCATGAAAGATGTGTTCAGTGACTTATATCCAAATTATCAGGTAAATAGTGGATTAACGTAGTTCTTAATATAGAAATAAAAGTATCTGTGTGGGTGATACAAGTTATCATTTCCGCTAAATACAGAATCACTGCATCATCTTCGTATTCGTTTTAAAATAAAAAAATTAGAAAAAATCACACATTACAGCACCTAGGTTAAGGAGTATACAGAAATAGAAACAGAAAGCACCTAATTATAATGAACAATAATAACCAACATTTTCGTTGTGCTAATCAAAAGATATTGATAATTTTTCAGAGTCCTTCATACGAATATGTTCCTGGTAACTACAAGAATTATAATTACAAAACAAATTCTTATTTGAGCGGAATGATTCAAGTGGATGATAATTCTTCTTATGTTACTATTGAAACAAATAAAGAGTAAGTGTGCATAATTTGGATGGAAATAAGCGATCCATCTGTGATACTTGGGATGCACATAAATTTGAAAGTAACATTAAATTTTTGCAGTTTGAGCGGATCTGCGGTTTCACAGTTGGTTGGAAAATTAACCAAACTGTTCAATTTTCCTCCTGGAATATTCTCTAATAGAAAGTACGTATTCATGCAATGATCTGAGTTTTTTTTCACTTATACCTACCTACATATAATACAAAACAAAAAAGCAAACTGGCCAAAATTTCAAGAGCTATGCTCAAATTTTCCAAATATAGACTTTAACCATGATATAGATGCAATTGTAGACCAATTCTGTGAGCAAATCCTTATAAACGCAGAACAATCAATCCCCAAAACTCATTTTTCTCAACGAAAAACAGTCCCTTGGTGGACAGACGACTGTGCCACATCAATAAAAAACAAAAGAAGAGCTTTAAAGTTATTGAAAAATAACCCCACTGAAATCAACCTGTCCAACTATCGCAGATTAAGAGCTAAAGCTCAATTCACGATAAAGCAAGCAAAAAGAAATTCTTGGAAATCCTTTATAAATAATATCAATTATAACACTCCAACCACAAAACTTTGGGCAACCATGAAAAAATTAGGCTCTAAAAATCACAACTCTTCTCCCAAATGTATTCAAATAAATGACTCCCCAAATTACGATCCTACTATGATTGCTGAAACATTCGCCGAATCATTTGCTAAAATTTCTAGCGATGACGCCCAAGATCAAAGATTTTTAGACCACAAACGAGAAATTGAAAACTCCCCTCAAATTCAACAAGCGAACCATGAACCTTATAATGCAGAAATTACTTTAAACGAATTAATGACAGCCCTCAATGCAAGTAATAACTCCGCCCCTGGACTAGACCAAATTCATATCCAATTCATAAAAAACGCTCCCGATAATATTATCACCCTGCTACTTCAAATATTCAATGAAATCTGGAATAATCATGTATTCCCAAAAAATTGGAAAACTGCTATAATTCTTCCATTCCTAAAACCTAATAAAAATCCATTTGACATCAACAGCTATCGCCCTATCTCCTTAACATCTAATCTCTGCAAACTATTTGAAAAAATAGTCAACAAACGACTCATATGGGTACTTGAAACTAATAACAGATTATCTCCAAAACAATGTGGCTTCCGACCTTCAAGATCTACGCTCCACCAACTAACATTTATAACCTCAGAAATTAAAAAAACTATAGATAGAAAAAACCATTTTTTAGCAATCTTTTTCGACATCAATAAAGCCTTCGACACAATTTGGAAACCTAAAATAATACAAACCCTCATATCTTGGAATATTCAAGGCAAAATGTTACACTTCATAAATAATTTTCTTAAAGATCGATACTTCAAAGTAAAAATTTCAAACTCTGTTTCAAATGAATTTCTACTCCAAAATGGGGTTCCGCAAGGAACTGTTATAAGTCCAACCCTATTCAATATTGCCATTAATGACCTGCCAAATATAATCCCATCTCCCATCTCCACTGCACTATTTGCAGACGACCTTTGTTTATTCATTGCTTGCAATGAAACACAACTTGGTCAAAATTTTCTCCAAAAAGCCACTAATGAACTCTTTCACTGGTCACAGAAAAATGGATTGAAATTCTCTCTATCTAAATCCACGGCAATTCACATTTGCAAACGCCGCAACTGCTCTAAAAAATTGGAAATATACCTTGATGAGGTCAAAATTCCAACTTCTACTAAGGTAAAATATTTAGGTCTTACATTTACAGATAATTTTTCTTGGGTACCACACATAAAAGAGATTAAACAAAAATGTTTTAATAAGATCAATCTGTTAAAAAAACTTTCTCATTCCTCTTATGGTTCAGACCGTCACACATTACTTAAACTTTATCACACCATCATAAGACCAATTATAGATTATGGTTCATCCATCTACGCACATGCTTCCGACACCCAGCTTGAGCAGCTGGACCCTATCCAAAATACTAGCTTAAGACTGGCTACAGGCGCTTTCAGAACCACTCCCATAACAAGTCTCCTTTGTGAAGCCTCAGAATGTCCTCTATTCATACGCAGACAACTTGTCACTACTCTAAACATACTATATGTAATGGCTAATCCCAATTTTAATCCGACCTCTCAGTATTTGATACCAAGTCAATCAATGCTACCAATATTTAAAGATTTAATTCAGCAAATAACAACAAAGATACTCCCTATCCATCATTACCCTATCAACCTCTTACC
This sequence comes from Phenacoccus solenopsis, assembly GCA_009761765.1. Taxonomy (NCBI): domain Eukaryota; kingdom Metazoa; phylum Arthropoda; class Insecta; order Hemiptera; family Pseudococcidae; genus Phenacoccus; species Phenacoccus solenopsis. Next base: position 52,749,709 of record CM019752.1, on the reverse strand, counting down.
CCCCTGGCTGTCATACAACCCTATCATTAACCTTTCCTTAACAGAATTCCCAAAAACACAAACAAACCCAATCATATTCACCAAACACTTCAATTCCCTATTAGAAAAATTTCAAAACTTCAAACACATCTACACCGATGGCTCAAAATCATCCCACTTCACTGGATGCGCTATAATCCATGAAGACACTTACATACCTATTCCTCTACCTCCATACTTCTCAATACTATCAGCCGAACTATATGCTATTAAAACAGCCATCATATTCACAACTCAGTTCTCCCTTCACGAAACAGTCATTTTTTCAGACTCACTCTCCGCCCTTCTCGCAATACAAAACCACGCATCCAAAAAATCACACCCAATCGTTCAAGAAATCGTTTCCCTTCTCTCATCATATACCCACTCAATAATATTATGCTGGATACCTTCCCACACCCATATACGAGGAAACGAGCTGGCTGACTATTACGCCAAACAAGCATACCTACACCAACCTACAGACAACATACCCATCCCTTTATCTGATCTCAAACTTCATGCAAAATTCATAATGAAAGAAGAATTCCAAAATTTTTGGTCCAACATTCCCAACTCGAATAAACTGAAAAACATCAAAACTACCACCTCTCCCTGGAAAATATCAGAACAACTTAATCGTCGATCCTCTACCCTACTTACAAGATTGCGAACAGGCCACACGTTGCTTACTCATAAGCATCTTTTTCTTCGACAAGCAGCCCCATTGTGTAACCCATGCAACGTTCCCGTATCTGTTCTTCATATGCTCACCGAATGCCCAAATTACCAAACCTTGCGCAACACATTTCTTCAATCCAGCAATATAAAAATTATACTCGCAGATAACCTCGAACGAATAAATAACCTGATGAAATTTTTGAACTCTACCGGCTTACACAAATTAATATAATCTTTACCGTCGTGCCTCTAGCCACAGTTGCTGTACATGGCACGTTAAAACAAAAAAAAAAAAAAAAAAAACAAAAATGATACCCATAATGAAAAAACATACTTGAAAAAATATGAGTCATGATTTTTCATATAAATTTCAATCATTCCTATCAAGTTCACAGCACCTGTATGGTGGTCAATTGAAGTATACATTTACATGGTTGTAATACACGCATAGGTAATTAATATTTTCATTTTCCTTAGGTTTTACGGAAACAAATTAATATTCAAGATCAAACAAAATAATTTGAATCCCACAGCTGCCGAAGTGAAACGACTGATAGGTTATTATTTTTTTTATTACTTGTACCTTACTTCGTATAACGAATACGTTCAAATTTCATGTCATTCTTACAAATCAATCACTTAATATCCTTTATGTATTTATAGAAGAAAGCAAGGCAATTGATTTGACCGAAGGAATTCGTATTACTAGCGTTTACTTGGGGACACCAGTAAGTACAGTAAAAAGTATAATATGTAAGTACTTCGCCATTCGTCAAAATGTTTTTATTAATTTACCTATAATAAATTTCAGAAGGACGAAATCATTGCTACGAGTTCTCCCGAAATCGAAAATCCCGATCAATACGCCGTTGTAGATGTAAATTACGCCTACATTCAGCTAAAAGAACCGTAAGTTCAAATGACAGCGACGTTGTCTTTAAGAAGTTAAGAATTTGACCGAAGAGTACGAAAAGTATTAGAGAGTGAATGTTATTTTACAATAACGAATAAAAAATTTCCTTAGTTTTTATTCCGTTCAAATTTCGTCTAACGCCTTGAAACCAAAGACTTCCGCATGTATATAGGCGCCTTTTCATCCGTTTATTTCCTTTATCATTACTTTACTCATGGGACGTGATCCCTTTTGTGCGATAATTTTACGTGATGCGAATAATAACGTGAATTTCGCTTTTATTCTCCTATTCGTAATAGCTTAAAACGAAGAACGTAATTTCGCTTATACTTGTAATTTTAAGTAACGCAACTAATATTCAATTCCTTTGCGATATAAATTAATTTTTTTTCCTTTAGCATTAGAAACAAAGCAGAAGGAGAAAAAATTATCGATAGCATTGAAAGAATTTTACAACTTCCCGAGAATACGTTATACGAAGTGAAGTGAGTGCCTATCTAAACGTATCTATAATTTCAAAGCAACTATATTTACTTAAATCTGTTAAAAAAGTATAAATTGTAGGTACATAGATAGTTAGATACGTGTACTAATCACGTTTTCATTATTATTCAATCATTTCATTTTCCAGCTCTGCTGTATCGGAAATTTTATTCAAAGTAAGGCCGAACGCTCAAAATTTGAATGCTTCAGAATTAGCAAGGCGAATAGGTTAGTAACCAGCGAGCATCAACAATCAGCAGCGTAGATACGATTTCCTCATGAAGAGAGGGCTGAGAAAAATTACTTGCAGTATTTTCTCCATGTTTTCCGAATTTTTTTGTTTGAATTCGTCTCGAGTCACTGTTGATATATTGAATGCTATCACCGCTTGAAGTGGAAAATTTTTTTTTATTCTAATTTTCGAAACAAAATACTCGTAGTTAAATGAGTTTAGAAATGAAACAAAAAACTCTGGGTAATTCTCTGAAGATGTCCATATTTCTGTATTCGATGTTTTTTTTGAAGAATTACGCTACAATTGAATTTTTTTTTTTTTCTATATTTATATGAGTATCTCCTCTAACTTTCCCATCGATTGAAATTGTCCTCCACCCCCCCTAAATGGGGTTTTTTTCAACCCAAAGGTCAAAAGTTCTTAGGCCGTGGCATGTAAATGGTCACGTTTTGAATTTTCAATGTCACATAAATGATATTAAATTAATATTTTTTTGAGGAAAAACTTAGCAAAGTTGCTCAGGATAGTTGAGTGTGTATGTTAACGCTCAAAATGATGTCCAAAGTTTCCCTGCTTGACCTCCAGGAAGGTTCAAAGACCTGTAAATGGTTTATACACTCCTAGGCCGTGGCGTTTTTTGTTTGCTTCTCCTGCGGCAATGATTTTATAATTCGTTTTTCTTTGCGGTTACAATGCTTCCTTGACATCATGAGAATACACTGCCAGCATTCGAAATGTGAAATGTCATTTATTTATCACAGTCGGAAAGCAAAATTCGTAAAAATTGTTGATTCCCGGTTTTTGTGGTATTAGGCCGTGGCTTATTCTAACTCAGCCATCAAATGTCCTAGGAACCTGGAACAAAAGGGATATCGAAGATTAGTAAGTACATATAATATTCACCTATTCAATATTCTCTTAAATTAACTGTTAGAAGCTCCTTAATAAATTTTTGGCGAATTCTCTTAGGCCGTGGCTGGTTGGTTTTCATCTTAGGCCGTGGCGAAGTGTTTTTTTTTACGACCACGGCCTAGGAATTAGTGTCTTTTTGCCATTCTAAATCAATTTTAATGGGGATACACTAACAAAGATGTTATTAATTTAGGTGTTAATGGCTGTCTCTCGAAAAAAGACACTAGTTCTTAGGCCATGGTCATAAAAAGACACTTCGCCACGGCTCAAGATTAAAACCAACCAGCCACGACCTGAGAGAATTCGCCAAAAATTTACTAAGGAGCTCCTAACAGTCAGTTTAAGAGAATATTGAATAGGTGAATATTATATGTACTTACTAATCTTCGATATCCCTTTTGTTTCAAGTTCCTAGGACGTCTTACGGCTGAGTTACAATAAGCCACAAAATCGAGAATCAACAGCCACGGCCTAAGAAGTTCTTAGGTTTTGGGTAATAAAATTTCAAAAAGTCCCCCTACCCCCCCAGGGGGACATGACTTGAGCCGAATGGCATAAATGACATCAAGGACACATATACTCACTATCCCAATCAAAAAAATTCCCAATATCAACTTTTTTTTTCAGAAAAATAAAGACATCGAAATATGGACATTTTCAGAGAATTACCCATCTACTAAAAACAAGGCCATGCGATTCTTGTGTCTACAATGCACACGATGTATCACGAAACCTCTGTTCAACTTTGTGTAATTGTCAGCCATTACGAAGGAAAAGTATTGTTGTTTGCTAAATAGAAAAACTGAAGGGAGCTGAGATAAAAAACCTCTTTAATTCTTTGTCATCATGTACTTGGACATTTCCGAAGATGACACATTTTTATTATGAATAGTTGACAAAAAAAAAAAGTTCAAATTTATCATTACGAGTGAATTTTTTTGCTTTCAAAATATCATATTTCATGTTCTTCAATTTTTTGGGTAAGCAAACAACAATACCTTCGGTACATGATGACCGATTTCAACGCACAAAATAAACAAAGTGTTGTGAAACACACTGCGCACGGTTCTTTCTTCTAATACATAATATATTTCTTCATTTTTTAGACCTGCTGAAACATAAAATCAAAAATGATTTGAATATTGATATCACATCCGTTGGAATTGGAGATAAGGTGAGAATATTCGCGTATTCACGTCATACATGTTTAAAAAGTAATAATAAATGAGTAAATAAATGAACAAAAGCAAGGGAGTTTCTTACATTGGTCACATTTTAATACATTCATTTATCAATCGAGTATAATTCAACCATAATGTTTCTAACGTTACATAAATCATCGTAAAAATACGAATAAGCCACGAAACGTCATGAAGCGCAACGAACGTTGGTGTTTCTTTGCAACGCGTACAAACGCATATAGGTTTTATGTACACAAGTGCGTTGCGCTTCGTATATCTATTGGAATGATAAAAAATCGCGCTTTATTTCCTCAGGATAAACTCCCAACAGCCACTCGTTTATCTCACACAGACGACAGTTTGTATATGTTAACGTTTATTGTATGCGGTGTAATCGGAGCAGTATTGGTATCAGCGGTGGTTTTATATTTCACCAAGAGGCAGTCTCGTTTGAAAGATAAATTAAACAAGATCATTCCATCGGATAAAGAGTTTAGCAAAGATTATCAAGTGAGTAGAGGTTTTATTAACGTTCGTTCGTGGCCTTACCAGTGAAACTTATCGGCAATCTTTTTGGGGTTTGTGATGAAATTAACGACTTGAATTATGTAAGTTTGTTACGGGACAGGACCTGTGTAGAGCTAGAATGGCTCGAAAGTCTTCCCAAGAAGCTACATCTAGTGGTGGCCAACGAATTACCAGTCTGTCTCGAGAATCGGATAATAGTCCTTCATCGCGATCTAGCACCTCATCTTGGTAATGAAATAATACCTCGTCCTATTCGTTGATGGATGTGACACGTACACATCAATCAAATCATCTATAACGCTTTAATTGTTTGTATAGGAGCGAAGAGCCAATGACCAATATGGACATAACAACAGGCCACATGGTATTGGCTTATATGGAGGATCATCTCAATAATAAAGCTAGATTGGATACAGAATGGGCAGCTCTATGCGCCTATGATGCTGATCCATGTTCGGTGGCTATCGCGCAATTGGTGAGACATCGTTAAAGTCCAATTCCCGTTATACGTATAAATATACTTGTAGGTACTAGTATATACATGTTGGAATTACAGCAAGAAAACATACGCAAGAACCGATATGTGAATGCTTTACCTTACGATCATGCTAGAGTTATACTGAACGCCTTATCTAATGTGAATGGCTCCGATTATATCAACGCATCCACCATTGTGAGCGCAGAACCACGTTAATTAGGTTATTCAGTTGATATTCGAGAATTAACCTTGATATTATTTCTCTATTTCAGACCGATCACGATCCTCGAAACGCTGCATATATCGCCACCCAAGGACCACTGGAAAATACAGTTTGTGATTTCTGGCAAATGATTTGGGAACAGGGATGTGTCGTGATAGTAATGTTAACTCGTCTGGTCGAGAATGATACATCCATGTGTCATCGGTACTGGCCATTGGAGGGAGCCGAGTTGTATAATATTTACGAAGTAATATAACGCTCAAGTGTACACGTAGCATACGTAGTCCAACGTAAATTGCAGATATTCTGATGCTTACGACGTGGTATTAATTTGCAGGTACATCTCGTCAGCGAACATATATGGTGCGATGACTTTTTAGTACGTAGTTTTTACTTGAAAAATCTCAAAACTACGGAAACGCGAACGGTGACACAATTCCATTTCTTGACGTGGCCAGAAGGCGGTATTCCATCGGCAACAAAACCTCTTTTAGAATTCCGCAGGTGAGAGTACATCTTTGCCCATCAACATATCTTTTTCAGTGGTGCCTTAAATTTAACGACGAAATATTATCAAATTTCAGAAAAGTGAATAAATCATTCCGCGGACGCTCCTGCCCAATCGTCGTCCACTGCAGGTAATCTCAATGTTTCTTTCGTTTTCCAACTGCATAACATACGTGTTTACGATAAATTATTGAAAATCTACGTTCTCGTTATTTTGCTCTCATTAGCGACGGGGTCGGTCGTACCGGTTCTTACCTACTCTCGATATGGTACTCAATCGTATATCCAAGGGTGCCAAAGAAATAGACATAGCTGCTACGCTAGAACACATCAGGGATCAGCGTGCCGGAGCGGTATGTACCAAACAGCAATTCCAATTTGTCCTATCGGCTGTTGCTGAAGAAGTGCAAGCTGCGTTACGAGCGTTACCCCAGCAACAGTCATCGACGCAAGACCAAAGCGCTGATGCTACCGCACCGGCTGCATCTGATGCTGCTGGATCTTCTGAAGAAACCAAAGCGGAAAAATCATCCAAAGATGCGCAAACTCGTAAAAAATCATCGAAATAAAATTTCTCGAGTGAGTTTTCGACTAAATAATTCCGCTGTTGTCCCTTTTCCGACGAATTTTAACTCGTACGTTTCCTTTTTTTTTTTCAGAATCCTAAAAGAATCTCTTAGAAAGTATTTCATCAGTAAACAAAGTTACCTTCTGCACGATACAACAACGTTTAGAAAATTAAGTTTACTTTTATGTTTCACGCACAATGTTCCGATTTCAAAGAAATATAAATACATATTTTTACGACGTTAAAACCTTAATTATGAAATATCTTCTCTCCTGTTTCTCACCCTTCCTTCTTCCCTTATCTATTACCAAATTCAAAATCGGTCTTCGTGATTACGGCCAAGTTTTCAACTATGTGAATGAGTAATTTATCTAATTTCGAACATTAAACACAATCGCGTCATTCGCCTCTGAAAATCCCGATACAAAATAATGATTCTCAAGTTACCTATTCATATACTTCCTATATGATATAAAAACTACGAAATGATATATTACCGGTAATCGTTATTTTATTGTAATTTTTTTTAATGTAATTTTTATTTAAACCTTCTATTCTAGTCAGTCCGTACCTCTGTTATAGACTTGTGTGTGCGCGTGTGTGTCAATAAATAAGATATACCTCTGAATTTTCTGCGTCTTCCATGTTCTTTATTTAATTGAAAATATATCATTCGTTAAGCTCCAATATATCAAATAATGAAAAAAATCAACTCGATCAAAATCAAATTTACAATCTGGTTGTCTATTAACATTGTTTGTGCGGGAGCGGTCAAATAAATTCTTTTTATAATGTACGTTTGATGTTCTATTTAAAAATACTAACTTATCGTTTATTACACTATGAAATTATTATTGTGGATAATAAACTTTCTGAGCATGTGCATTGTTTCTTTCGAATCCAACGATATGAAAAACTCACAAATGTTTATTCGAACGCAGAAATATTAATTTAAAAAGGTGTAAGAAAATTAATACTATCTAGTTCTGTAACAAAGGCATGGTAGTAGTGGGGTAGGAGGGATTGGCATCATACATTAGGTATCTACTCGTAATTAAAGAATTAAATATTGAAAAAAACTCGAGGCAATCGATTATTTCCTGGAGAATATCGTACCTAAAATTATTCGAAAAATAAGCGTTCCTGCTTTCAAATGTCAAACATGAAGAATACCCTAAAATTATATGTACTTACACGTCCAGAAAAATCCCCTCCACTTCTCAACCTGCATTAGCTCAGCAAAATGTATCAACGAAAAAACATTTTAAAGCGCCTCTTATTGATCAGCAATATCATTAGAATTGAAAACTATTTTATCAAATTAGAAATTCGTTTAATGTAAAAAGTTACATATTGCAATAGAAAATTATTTCGCTAGCCGTATCAGCATACAGTAAAACAATACACGCGTATAATTAGTAAAGTGAAATACAAAAATAATAATAATAACACAAAAATGTGAAAAAAGTTTATCACTAAGGTTTCGATTAGGTAAAATTAAAAATTTAAACGAGAAAAAAATAAAAATTAAAGGTAAGAAAAGAAAGGAAAAATAGGCCCTACACACTTTTTTACACCTTATTTTACAAGGATATCGTAACTTCTATCGATTGCTACGATCGTTGAAAAAAAAAAAAAATTTGCAGCATAAAATGAAACAACGTTAGCTATGTTGTTGGCTTTCTACGTTTCATAAATCAATGAGCAAATCAACAAAAATGGAAAAGAAAAAATATATGTAAGAATAGGTGATTTACATTATGTGTTCTGCGCCACCCTACAATTTCTCAAAATTTATTTCAATTTTCAACATTCTAATAAATCTTAAAAATTCTAGTATTGTCTAAATGAATATTACCCTATATATTCAACTAAATACAAATTAATTTTCAATAATTCATCATTAAAGCAATTTCAAATCCAACTTTAGAGGCATTTTTTACTGAAATGTCATAATAAAGAAGAAATGAGAGAGATTAAAAACTTGGGAAATTTCTTCCAATCACCATTTCTCAAAGCAGAATTTAATTATTACAAACCTCTTGACTATGATGATTTTGATTATGATTACAGAGGATACAATGAGGATAACGTATTTTATTTGTCTAATGATTTTTATATACGATTTACTCAAAAAATAAAAATTTTAATGCAAAATTATAACTGCTGCAATAACTTTTCTTTAGCTTTTATAGGTACATGTAAAAATTGATCTTTTTCCTAATAAATACCAAGTATGAAATGATACTGAAAGAATCTCTACGAACATTCGTTTAAACAGCAAAAATTTTCAATAGAAGTTCAATGAAAACCTCTTAACTAGGTACTTATGTGAACAAAATTTTTTTTAATTCAATGATAATTACCTACTTGTATGAAACTCCATCTACGGGAAATTTTTTTAATTAAATTAATCATGCATGTAACAACGGGGTAATGAGAGTTCGTGTACATGTACATACAAAGCAACAACGCAATCTGGCTGCAACAACGCAACTTGCGATAGCAATTTTGAAAAGTGCATTAATTCCTACTCTACATTCATAGCAACTTCAAACTTTTTGGAAACGTGAATGCGTGTGTAAAAGCCAAAAAATGTAACGTTTGTGGTGATAATCATTTTATGTCTCAGGTGAAAAAATTCTTTATGCTATCAGTATTCAGACATTTTTTTACAATTGTCAAAACACCTCTCATCCTGCACCGCCGAAATTATCTACTTTTGACCGTCTCATCGACACCACTCATTACTTTTAAAATTTTTAAAAATTTATTTAAAATTAAAAATTAAAAATTAGAAATTATTTTTAAAAATAGAAAAAACATGAACAGTGATAACAATAACAAGGTGGCGATGTACGTACATAATTATTTATTTATCTAGTTGCTATGCCAAAGCAATGGAATCAAACTATTTTGATTCCATTGAGTTGGTTGATTATTGGTTGCGTTGTTGCAGCCAGATTGCGTTGTTGCTTTGTATGTACATGTACACTTCAACATGGCTGATGTGAACAACATAAAAAATTCTTGTGATGATTTAAAATTTGTTATTGAAAATATATTTAACGTAATTCGCTACTACTCAGCGAAAAGGCAGTATGTCCAAAAAAGCCATTTTGAGATATCGACAAAATAAGGTTTGTAAATGTTAGTTAATGAATACGATGTAAAATTAGGTGGGGATTTATCAAAACATTTATTCGTATAACACTGGAGCTTAGTTTCCAACATCTTTTTTTCTTTTTTTGAACTATTCTTTGTAATTTATTAATAAAAACCAAAAAAAAAAAAAAAAAAAAAAAAAAAGGAGACGAGGTTGGATATACTACGAATATTTACCTTCTTTTATATCATGCACATTAATAATTTTATTACAACTGTTACAACTGGACATATAACCTTATCCCATCACCTTTTAATGACAACATTGTACATGTAACTTTCTTTTAATGGCGAATATTTAATATTAGAAGTGTTTTTTGGTGAATTTCAATATTACCAAACGATAGAGCTTGAAATTCTCTTTTCAGAGATACCACTAACTCAAAATCGCTATTTTTCGACATACTATTTTTTCGCTGAGTGGGAATGAATTATTGAAAATCCTTCTTCAAAGTATCACTCGTATGTAAATCACAACCAGGTGAGATAAATATAGCTGGAGAACTTGAACCTTTCGTCAGTAAATCTTTAGGAACAAAATTTTTAAGAAGGGCAACGTCCAAAAAATCTTTCGTTAGATAGTATCAAGTTGGTTTCATGAGACATAATGGTACGTTCAAGGGAATCGCAGAAAGGTATAAATTTGTAAAATTCAATTCAGACCAGTTCAGTGATAAGTCTAATGAAATAAATGATTTTTTGCCCCAAAGATGTAATTTGAAGGAAAATTTGTTTTCTCTCAAGAATGTGGAATAGACTATAATATATTTTCAGAAAAAATTAATTTATTTCACTGTACTATAGTAATAAAAGTTTGATGCGAATTTTTTTTTATTCTTTAAACTACAATGGATACAAGTTGAATATACGCTTGCGACAAAAATCTAAAATTTTTGAAATATGCAGAAATAAAAAATTGAGGAAAAAAGATTATAATTATTTGCTTTGAAATGGTTGAAAATTTAATATGAAAATTTAGTGAATTTTTAAGATCTACTAAAATGCTTAAAAAGAGAGATAAAATGAAAAGCTGTTAGGTGGTGCAGAATATATTGTGAATCTTTATTTGTTGTTATCTTTGATAAATTGAAGAAAAATATTATCTGTAGAAAAGATTGGAAGAAAGTTGAAAAAAGTAAAAAATTCCTCTGAAGTGGGATACAAAAGTTGTAAAATTTTTGAACTTACTTTAATAAAACTTTAAAGAATTAGTAAAATATTCACTTTACAAATACTAGAATTTTTAAGATTTTTTGATCGTTGAAAATTAAAGGAAAATTTGAGAAATTCTTAGGTGGTGCAAAACATACATTTACATCTGTATGTAAGTACTCGTATATTATAATGATAATGTACAGTTGTACACGCTAGTCGTTCTCATCGCAAATTTATTGAAAAAACTAAGTTATTGTGAAGCTAGCAAGAAAATGTAGGTATTTAAGATGGTACCCAATATTATCATTTTTTCGACATAGTATAACCAAAATTTTGAGGACATTCATTTTAAAATTTTATTTTTTGACCCAATAATAAAATTTCGTAAAATTTTATCAAAGGCTAATTTCTTGATAATAAATGACAAATATTCTGAAGAAAACCTATATTTCTAGATTAAGTTAATAAAAAACGATCTACGAAAGCACCGCCCTAACAGAAACCATTCTTGAGGAAAAGATAATTATTTCACTTCCGAAAGTATTACGTTCGGGACGTTTTTATATTAAAAATAAACTTACCACAAATAATTAGTTAACAGAATGTAAATATATTATATGCATACTTTCAGGTACGTTCGCAGTAATAAAAAAAAAAAAACAGGACAAAGCATATAGTATAATATAGATAATTGAAAAAAAAAAAAGAAAAAAATGTATATAAGTATAAAATTCCACCCTGAAAAACGTAAAAATAACTCGAAACTATATGTACTAATGATAAAAAATTTGTAACAAAAATTAACAAACCCTATGTCAAAATACACTTTACACAAATGAAAAAATTGTTTTTATACGTTCGCTCTCAAATACCCTTCAATCAAACACATTTATCGTACCTAATAATTTACTTATACGAGTATAAAAATTTTCATTCCCAGTCTTCATTTTATTACAAGAAAGAAGACATTCAGCTAACATAATTACATCTTAGAAATTTAAATCCTTTTTAAAAAGTATTGCACTATGCACAACTAAAGTACATCTATATAGTACTTCGAGTTCGAGTGCAAAAAAAATGCGTTTGAAGATTACCCACTTTCCAGATGTTAGGTGCAAAATTTAAAAACTGGTATTCTGTTTGAAGTTGTAGTTGAAATAAGTCCGAAATTAAGTATCACAAAAATAATTTGTTATAAATGAATTGATTTCGAAAAAACTATTCTAAAAAATTTTCTAAACGAGAGATAAAGTTGCTAAGGCATATTCATGTTCATATTACCGTTTTATTGAATCAGTAATTTAAAGAAAACATAAAAAAAAATTCGAAAAAAAAATTAAAATAACGCGGAACGCTTCATCGAAGACATAGTGTTATGTTCTGATGTCGCAATTTCACTAAAATGAAACCGTAGAACACAGACCTAACTTCTTCATTTTCAATAAGCGGAAGTCGTTAATGAACCGGCTTCAAATTTGAACAAGAAGTTAGGAATGGATTTGCTTTTCTCACAAACACTGATATAATCAAACGTGATGACTTCGAAAACGAAATCAACCAAGTATTACATTATAGTCTCTCTGTTTTATCGTCTCTGCCAGCTAAAATGAGTTATGACAAAAAAAAAAAAAAAAACACAACAGAATATCACGTTCTAAATTTTAATGATTATAATTTTATAAAAATGCATTTTTTATTATTTAATCCTACACAGAGAAAAAAATCAGAATTTTTATAAATATGTGTATGAACGTACATACGGGTAATTCTCTGAAAATGTCCATATTTCGATGTCTTTATTTTTCTGAAAAAAAAAGTTGATATTGGGAATTTTTTTGATTGGGATAGTGAGTATATGTATCCTTGATGTCATTTATGCCATTCGGCTCAAGTCATGTCCCCCTGGGGGGTAGGGGGACTTTTTGAAATTTTATTACCCAAAACCTAAGAACTTCTTAGGCCGTGGCTGTTGATTCTCGATATTGTGGCTTATTGTAACTCAGACGTAAGACGTCCTAGGAACTTGAAACAAAAGGGATATCGAAGATTAGTAAGTACATATAATATTCACCTATTCAATATTCTCTTAAACTGACTGTTAGGAGCTCCTTAGTAAATTTTTGGCGAATTCTCTCAGGTCGTGGCTGGTTGGTTTTAATCTTGAGCCGTGGCGAAGTGTCTTTTTATGACCATGGCCTAAGAACTAGTGTCTTTTTTCGAGAGACAGCCATTAACACCTAAATTAATAACATCTTTGTTAGTGTATCCCCATTAAAATTGATTTAGAATGGCAAAAAGACACTAATTCCTAGGCCGTGGTCGTAAAAAAAAACACTTCGCCACGGCCTAAGATGAAAACCAACCAGCCACGGCCTAAGAGAATTCGCCAAAAATTTATTAAGGAGCTTCTAACAGTTAATTTAAGAGAATATTGAATAGGTGAATATTATATGTACTTACTAATCTTCGATATCCCTTTTGTTCCAGGTTCCTAGGACATTTGATGGCTGAGTTAGAATAAGCCACGGCCTAATACCACAAAAACCGGGAATCAACAATTTTTACGAATTTTGCTTTCCGACTGTGATAAATAAATGACATTTCACATTTCGAATGCTGGCAGTGTATTCTCATGATGTCAAGGAAGCATTGTAACCGCAAAGAAAAACGAATTATAAAATCATTGCCGCAGGAGAAGCAAACAAAAAACGCCACGGCCTAGGAGTGTATAAACCATTTACAGGTCTTTGAACCTTCCTGGAGGTCAAGCAGGGAAACTTTGGACATCATTTTGAGCGTTAACATACACACTCAACTATCCTGAGCAACTTTGCTAAGTTTTTCCTCAAAAAAATATTAATTTAATATCATTTATGTGACATTGAAAATTCAAAACGTGACCATTTACATGCCACGGCCTAAGAACTTTTGACCTTTGGGTTGAAAAAAACCCCATTTAGGGGGGGTGGAGGACAATTTCAATCGATGGGAAAGTTAGAGGAGATACTCATATAAATATAGAAAAAAAAAAAATTCAATTGTAGCGTAATTCTTCAAAAAAAACATCGATTACAGAAATATGGATATTTTCAGAGAATTACCCATACACGAACGAAGAAATTCAACAATTTTTCCTTTTAAATTTTGACACATCTCCAACACATGGTTTGATGTTGCATGTATCAAGTTCAAGAGACTATGAAAGCAATTCTTCCCAATTATTTGTGAAACTACATACCAATAACCGTCAGAACAGCAAATCCAGACGAGAAACTTTTGTTCGTTAAAATTCCCAATTTTAATTACGACTAAAACAACGAAACATCTCTCGCGCCGTTTTTTTTTTCAACAGACAAGAAAAATTTAATAACTCTTCACAGCACCATCGTTACTTTTATACGACTAAAATGGCTTACCTCAAACTTTCGAGGAGGGAAAAAAATCTAACGCAAGCGACGCAGTGCCCGTAGAAATCAAAGAGGTGTAATTAGTTGAATGCCGAAAATTTCGTCATAAAAATTAGTTATTTACAAACGTAAGTGACCAATGAATCGCATCTCAATTTTTAGTTTGTTCGAATTTTCACGAGCGATTTTACGCATAAGTAAATATTCCTTGATATTTAACGTTTTCAAACGTTCCAGGGGCGGAGGGAAGGGAAGGCGTGTTCAACAGCTTATGCCTTGTTAAACAAGTTCTATCATTTATATAAAACAAACAGTATAAAAAATATTACCAATCACAGACATAAAAAGATGACTTTTTGTTTTTCGTTTGTTTGAAGAAATTCGCTTCATTATAGAATTACACAACACCTACAATACCTTTGCCTGGAATTACCGGTCGACGGCGGTGGTGTGGCAGGAGCAAAGTACGCGTGAACTTTAATATTTGGAAGATGGTTCTGTTGGTACATAATATAAACAAAATTCAGTCGATCTTTATCCGGTACAATTTTCGAATGCTCGGGCTTTCGAGTCGAGGTACTTACTCTTAATCGACGAATACCGGTACGCGTTATCAACTGGCAATCGTATAGGTCTATCCTCTGCAAATTATGACACGATATAAGATGTTCTAGAGAAGTATCTGTGATCAACGGACAGTTATCCAAATCTAATACAGTTAAATGCTCGGAAGCGCACGGAGACGTTCCCAAATGTCGGATACCATCGTCTGTGATCAGTTCGCAATGTGATAAACTCTGCAGAAATGAAAATAAAAAGCTGAAATTTAATCGATTTTCCTTATGGAAAAACAGTTATTGTAATGTATATCTATAAACTCTATATTAAGTCATGTATTAGCTGAAAATGGTATTTTTCGCATATTTATTTGCAATGCACGAATCGAAACAGAATATTTATCAACCATGGCATGCATATAGATCTCCCAATATTCAATTTTGCAACATCATATTATAGACTTTGTCGAGCCTTCCCCTCCCCTGCCCTATTTTAAAATTTTCGATTTTGTAACTACAGTAAAAAAATTGGCCCATTGAAGTAAAAGACCATTCATTATCTGAAGAGCATTTTAAATGTTCGATTGCTTCCCTGCCATAATTTTGCGCACCAAGAATTGTATTATGTGAAGCCAAGTGATTTATTTCCACAATTTAAGAGCCTAGGAACAAAGCACTGAAAAATATCAGTAGATTTTAAAAATTACTAAAAAAACACGTTATTTATTTTTTTAAATTTTTTTTGTTAACGCCATTTACTGCAAATAAAAGATTGGTGTTAAATGTAAAGAAAATTAAAAAATAGGTCAATTTAAACTACCTCTTTTCGCACTTAGAGTGGGCTTTTATACGAGCGAGTAAGTAAATTATTTGATGGAAAGTGTAGAAAGTAGGATATTTTTTATGGCACTATTTTATCAATCGGAGGCTTCTTAACAGATTTGAGGAGCGACAAATTTTAGTTCATTCGCCATTTCAAATCCACTTCTATCTACGTCATAGAAGTCTTCTAATACTTATGAACGGACCTTCCACAGCAAATTTGAACCTTTTAGGTACATTTTATGAGAGGATAAGAGTATTTCAAGAAATTTCCCCCAGTCACTTGTCATTCGTTTACTCGGAAACTAACATTTGAATAATACGGAGGCAGAACTCAGTATCTGTTTAATCAGTGAAGGGGAAAAAACAAAAAAAAACAACAACATATAATAAATATTCCATGCCCAAAACCTCGATTTCGGTTGCTCATTGTGTGATTGAGTTTGCTGGTATGTTATAAAAGTAACACTGAAGTTTCAATCACATAAAATAACCTATCTGACGAAATAAAAACAAACTAAAATTGTACATACAATTTTGGAACAGTATTCGTTTTTTTTTTTTTTTTTTTTTTAATGAACTTGATATAAATATAGGGAGCGGTAATAAATAAAATTATATTACAAAATCACATTTTATGACCCCCTCCCCCCGCCTCAAGTGAATAATCCATTCTAAAAAATACGTTTCTTACTCATGATCTTACACACAGAGAAATTTTAATATTGATTGCTTCTATCAGTGGCGTATTTAAAGGGGGGGGGGTCCAGGGGGTCTGGACTCCCCTTTTCGCAATTCCAAAAATAGTATTTTTGTCATAAACAAATGAACAACGAGAAGCAATATGCAAATAATCAATAGTAATAAAATCGCAAAATTAAAAAATGCGAGTACGCAAATATTAATTTTACGCCATTAACTCATTTTGAGCCCACCTAACAGATTTCTTTATTTGGAAATTTTGCTGGACCCCCCCCCCTTGACCATCAGTCTGGATACGCCTCTGACTTCTATGTATAAAAATATAGTAACTTGCGCCAGATGGTATTATATATAGTAAAATATGCTATATTAAATGTTTGAAAATTACTCTTACATACAACGATAAACGATAATTATGATGTGCCACTCTCCCTCTTCGATTACTTCTTGTTTCCTACCCAAATCAAGTAGATTATAATAGTTATCGTTTTTATTAAAAACACGAGTAAATAGTACATTCTTACGTACGCAGATTACGAAAGCGAATTATTAAACCAGCTTCGTATACAATCGTCAAAATTGAAACCAGATGTATACAAGAAAAATTTCAAATCCACATCATCAAGATATCGCGGCACTCCGCTATATTTGCCCCTTCATAATCGTAAGTCTCGCTTCTTCCATTCGAACAAGTCAAGTCAACGCTAGCTCGTTAATAAATACCTAAGCGCAACGATTAACTTTCCTCATTCGATACAGGAGATAAATTCAAACCGAGTGATGAAAATTTTGTTGCCGACAACGGCGCTGGTCCAAGCAAAATTTCGCAATCAGATTGGCAAATGCCATCGGACAACGAGAAAGACGTTTACGACGAATTAATGACCTTACAGAAAGCATTCGACTCCAAAGGCGACGAAAACGCAAAAGCATACAGTGAAGGGGGCGCAATGTCCATAGGAAAAAAAACAGGTACGCTGAATTGATGTATGTACTTAAGTACTTTTAAGCCTCATATACGACGTACGTACGACTACGTTTCAAAGTTTCAAATTATCTAACCAACTAATATGAACGGCGAGCGCCTCATTTTGGAAGGTTAAATTTTGATTTTGTATTAATAACGTAGACTATACGTAACAGCAGCTGAACCAGCGTAACAGTACTTTTCAACACTCTACACGTATAAAAAAAAATTAAGTTACAATTTAACTTTAGATTGGAAAAGTTTAGTACTCGTTTTCAGCCTTGAATGGTATTTTCAACCTAAAAACTCGCCCATCGTCGATTTTCGTCGATGTTTAAAATTTAGGCTGACTTGTGTTTCAGAATTCGAAAACAACGTATACGATAAGATTCTAGACCAATATGGCGGTAAAATATTCGGTTTCCAACGTAGCGAAAGACTCGATGTCAAGAAACCAGGACCATATTATAAAGTGAATAATTATGCTTTTGGGGTAAATATTAAATACTCATAATAGCTTTACGTATATTCATTAGAATATGTTAAATTTATACGTATATCTAGGTACCTATTTCACAATAGTTGAAAAACCTACTCAAATTTCTATTTATAAAATACACCATCCTTTTTCATTCATAAGTATCGAGGCTTATCGTCGTATGGAAAACTTGTACCTCGGTACCTATTCAATTTTTCAAGATGGCTTATCAACGAGTCAACGCTATCCAGCACCTAACTACTACCAACTCATTCTATCCCACAAATAATCTACATTATGCGAACTCGTAAAATTCATGAAAATCATAGAGGTCTTTCAGCGCAGATTATTTGAAAATTTTATAATCCGATTTGCTAAACTTACCCTTCTAACTTCTTGCGTACATTAATGCTGATGAATTCCATGCATACTAATACCACCTATATTAATTACCGCGAGTTAGAAAGGTTTAACTTTTTCGCTATTTCACAAATAGGCTGTCCTAACATGGGTGTAAATTAATGAGAAAAATTTTAATTTCTGTCTTTCGTCAAAGAATAAAACGTTACAAATGGACAGTGGTAACAGCGTATAGGTACTGTGGAGTAAAAAGAGTTGATATTCATTTTTTTTTTTTCAATAATATTGAGGCAATGTCCAATAGTGTTCACATGAGGGGAAAGATGAGAATTCAGAATTTCACATTGTTTTTGCAGAAATTCACAAAAAAAAAATTGAGCAATTTAAATTGTTTTCAGGTTTGGAATGATATTTTGTTGTCTGGAGATTGAAAAACATTTTTACCGTTAAATTTTTCAATATGCTGGGTTTTTAAAATATTTCCTATTTGTACTAAAATAATTATTCTTCCATATTTTGGTCTTGTATCCAAATCAGAGAAGAGAAGAGCCAACGGGGTCTAGGGACAATTTGTTCCTCGTCGAGATTTGTATAGTAGTCCGTAGTGTACGATTAAGATGAATAATATTTTAGTTATGTAAAACTCGATAAAAAATTATTTTGTTTTACTTTTCAAGGGGTTCCCAAACTATCACTTACTCGATCACAAAATTGATGAAAAAACTTACTTTCTTTTTCCAAGATGTAATTTAATTTTCAAAGCAGTAAAACATATGGAGGAACCTAGTTAGTTTGCTTTAGGTTCATCTGTAAGAAAATTCATTACAAATTGCATTCAATTTATAATAACAAGTAACATGTAGCAACCTTATGAAGATTTAATACTTCAGTTTAAGTAACACATTAGCTAACAGTAAGTAAGTGTGCCTATCATTTTAAGTTCAAAAATTCAGTTTTCATCGCTCAAAATTATTTTTATTTAATATTTTTCCTTAAATTAAAAAATTTTAAAGCTTTGACCTAGCTTTTACGCATGTTCCCATATCAGTAAGTTTGAAGGCAGAAAATTTTTCCAGCTTTTTCTGAGATAATTTCAACTATTCTTCATGAAAGTACTACCTAACGCCAATTTTATGAGAGACGATTTACATCACAAAAAACTTGTACCTAAGTAAAATTAGTTGGTATATATTATTATAAATGGTAAAAATATTTAAAAATTTACTATAGCTAGTTTTACTCCATAATAATAACAACCAGTTTTACTAACAAATTCTTTGTGTCGTAAATCGTTTTTCATAAAATACGTAAATTTGTTGATAATTTTTCATGTACTTAAAAAAAAGAATAGAAAATGAAGTCATTCTAATGCACAGCGGTTGCATATACAATCAAAATAAATATTATAACAACGCGCCAATACCTAGATATGCAACAATTAGTTAGTTTCTTTTTTTCGACTAAAATTCAATTAAATCTAAAGCATTTCTTGAAATTCTTATTTTCATAGAATCAAAATACTCAAGATAAACCACAAGGAAGTGAAGACGAAGAAAAGAATATTTCAAATGGTGAGTCGATGGAAATTATTTGATAAGTACACACATGAAGATATGTATTAGGTTATCCCGGATTGTTTATGAAATATTTACCACCCCCTTTGAACATCTTATAGATATACTTTCAAGCTGAGCTTGAATTTATATCGAATAGATGTCAATAGACATCAATATCTTTTTCTAATTAATGAAAAATTTTGATATCTATTTGACATTAATTGAAGCCCAACTCTAAAGTATGTCGATAAGATATTCATGTGACATGTATAAGCCCAAAACGGTGTTTTTTGTACATCTATTTGCCACAGAAATGTGCACATAGGGCCGTTTGAAGTTATATTTAGTGAAACAAAATGCCCAATCACCAAAATGCTGGAATAAAAGAGAAACATACAAATGTAGACGACAAACTGACAACTAAAATAATATTTGTAATAAGAGCATCCGCCGGAGGATATTTTTTTTAGAAAGAATCATTTTTTGAAATCCAAGAACCTTCAACTATGACATATTTTATTCATAAAATGATAGCTGATATCATAATGCACTGAAACTCCAAGACAGCTTTTGTTTACTAGCAAGTTGGTAATTTTCCATTCGTGTTTACCTCGAAATTACATTTTCTGCGAGGCGCCCTTACTACAAATAATCTTCCATTCATTTTCTATCAAAAACTATAGGTCACTTTTCGTATAAACGTGTTCCGTGATAGTCGATAGTTTGTGCGTTCGAATAAAGCATTGACGAATAGTTTCTTTATCGATTGCGTTCAATACTACAGTTCTTATCGCGTATGACCGATTTGCATAGCACATAAATGTAAATCACATGTGAACAATTATTTCGTGAAAACAAAAAGAAATTGACCGCTCAGATCGTCTGAGTAGGTCCAACCTCATTCATCCCTTTTCATCATGTCTCAAGAAGAAAACAAGGATTCTATCTGTACTGACTACAGACAGGTAGCCAACCACATATTCCCAAGAAAATCGTTCGCAAGCGCCGCAAAAGGCGAAAACCCATTTCCCACGAAAGAACAATGCCTACTCTTTCCATACATCGAAGGAGCTCAAGTAAGAGACTATCTGTATAAATTAGCCGAATTCATACCACCCAAAGAAATTTTATACTGCTCAAGAATATCAAGAAATCGAGTGAGTATATATCTAAATAGTAAAGAAACTGTAGACAAGTTCCTACAGGTTCATCAGGGAATAGAAATTAACAAACAACTCGCACGCGCAAGACGGCTTATCAATCCTGATAAACGTATCATTATTTCTAACGCGCCACCACATATCCCACACGAATGTATTATAGAATTAATCAGCTCATTCAATGTAGAAATATCATCCAAAATAAATTTTCTGAAATTTGGCGCCCAAGACGAGGAATTTTCTCACGTACACAGTTTTCGTAGACAAGTGTACGTATCAGTTGATTCTTACAATAAACTACCAACAACCGCTGTGATCAATTACATGGACGAACAATACCGAATATTCTTTAACGACGATAAAGTACGATGCTTTCATTGTAAAGAGTACGGTCATATCTCATCAGCGTGTCCCACAATTCACGACGACGACAAATTCGAAGATTGTGAAATAATGAACTCACCAGACCATATTCAATCAGCAGTCACTCAAGCCCTTCATTCACCCACCCAAAATAATGATGACTCAAATAACAACACAACAAACGACAGTTTCGTCAAAGAAATACAAACAGTTGTAACAGATATTCTCCATAATCCATCTCAAAAAAGACCCCCTCATCAACCTCTTCTATTTACGCCAGCAACCCACCATCACACAGCCAACATGCAATAAATCAAAAAAATGACCTCGAATTCACTTCAACAATCAAACAATAAACAACGCAACAGAAACAAGATCAATAACAAAAACCAAACCAAAAACCAAAAAACAAAAGACTGTAAACGACCATCCTGAAAATGAAAAAGAAGCGATCTCAACCAAACAATTACTTCAGTCCATTGAAGAAAATTTCGAAAATAATAAACAAAGATATCCAGTCTCATTCAATAATTTCTCAATACTAATGGATCTCACCAAAGGACATAAAAATCCAATTTCAGTCATATCAGAGATAACAAACGATTACGACGGAGTTATTAAAATTCTTGAAGAAAACTACCAGCACCTATCGCACAGGTCAATGAAAACGAGATTCACAAAATTGAGAAAAAAACTCAAACTCGACACCAAATCAGACGAAATGGAAATCGAAGATATCTCAGATGGACTTTCAGACGGAGGCTCCGAGAACGGAATAGTCGAATGATAAATAATTCATAAATGTCATTTTTGATACAATGGAACTGCAATGGCTTATTAAGTCATACCGCTGAATTAAAAAATTTAGTAAAAAAATATAACCCTAAAATCATTACGATACAAGAATCGCATCTTCGCCCCTACCATTCTTACAATCTTAGAGGATACAACTCTTTTAGATTTGATTTCCAAGAAGGAAATCGACTCAGCGGCGGAACTACCATTTTCATAGACAATTTCCTCACACCAACCATTATAAACTTAAATCATACAAATTTTCAAGCCAACGCAGTCTCCATCAAAACCCAAGAACTTCACAACGTACCTGTAACAATCTGTAATATTTATATTCCACCCCACCAATCCATCACAGTAGAAGAACTTGAATCAATATTCCACAATTACCTAAACCCTTCATTGTTACAGGCGACTTCAATTCCCATAGCCCCTCCTGGGGCTCTTCCTCCACCAATAATACAGGAAACGTCATCAATAAATTCTTATCTAGAAATGATATCTGTCTTCTAAACAATGGGTCATCGACTCATTTTTCAGCCTCCAAGGGTACCTTTTCTGCAATAGACCTAACTTTTTGCTCACCCAACATTGCTCATTTTTTCCAGTGGACAGTAGAAGACGATTTACATTTTTCAGACCACTTTCCTATACTCCTACAAACAACAAAAGCGGACCAAAAAAAAAATCTCCAAAATGGCTGATACAAAAAGCCAACTGGAAAAAATTCCAAGAAAATGTAAAATCCATCTCCACCACAAATTTACCAATAGACACAATAGTCCATGAATTTACAAACTCAATACTCCAAGCAGCCTTAATCAGCATCCCCAAATCATCAAATGAAATTCGAAACAACAAATATGTCCCATGGTGGTGCCCAGAGATAAAGTCAGCAATCGTTGATAGAAAACGCGCTTTAAGGACCTTTAAAAAAAGACCCTCAAACGAGACCCTAATAGATTTCAAAAAAAAAGCGCGCTATAGCTCGTCGACTCATCCTTGAAAAAAAACGACAAAGCTGGAAAGAATTCATGAAATCTATCACAAACAATACTTCAGTTCGAGAAACATGGCACAAAATCCAAATCTTAAAAGGCTGCTTCTACCCTACATCCATCCAATTCTTACAAGTTGAACAAAAAACCGCAACTACTCCAATAGATATTGCAATAACCCTTTCTGAACAATTCGCAAAAGCATCCTCAACTAGCTCTTACACTCAGTCATTCCAACAAATCAAAACCCATGAAGAAAAATTTCCAATTAATCTAGATTCACACTGCAACAACCAAGAAACATACAACTCAATGTTTTCAATGGATGAATTATTACATACTCTAAAGCATAATATTAAAAATTCAGCCCCAGGTCCAGAT